>JAVYIG010001306.1:0-280675 GCA_035222895.1 Strongylocentrotus droebachiensis
CATCTTTTATACCTTCGATCGTGTCAAGGCAATGGTGCATGTATTATAAGATATTATATATTCGTAATATATCTGTTGCTTGATCCGCTTAATGATAATGATAATGAGTGTGTTTTATTGAGGCGATTTAAACACATAAAAACGGTTTATGAAAATTGTACACAATGCCCTTTTTGTATATTTCATTTTGCAATTTCAAACAGTACTATAACCAGTTTAGATATCAACAATATTGTTAACAGCTGATCACACCAACAGTCCCCTGCAAGGAGAGCCCCAGGTAAATTGGTTCGCTGCTGCTCAGATGACGTTATTTACTCTATAATCTATTAAAACAAACAATAATTATTTGGTATCATGAAAACTTGCACCCATAAAACGTTTTCGTTATCTCACGGTTTCTACATTTAAAAAAAAATTGTGTTTATGTTATCGTATTAATAGGAGTAGTAAAAACGTATGTGATTACATAGGCCTACTTCCAAAAGAGAATGGAACATGATTATGACATTAATGGCACAACATTGACATCCATGTTTCTCGAATCTATACTATATTTTAAAAAAGGAAAAAAATAGTCGTGCTATTCCGATATCGATTCCGCAAGGGGCAGGGGCGCCTAACCACATTCTGAATGAGGAGAGGGGAGGCCACTGTCTTGAGATGCCATCCATAATGTATGTTACGTTTGTGCACTTGTAGTGCATCCATTGCACGACCAGGGGGTGTTTCACAAAGATCCTAAGTTGAACTTATCTCTAAGTTGGACTTAAATTATGGAAAGCCGTTAGCAATCTATGATAATATTTTGTAAAAGTTAATTTAAGAGGCATAAAATGTTAATTCAAATCATTCATATTTTCTATTATTAAGGAGATTTCATGTTCTTGATGTGGAATTTATAAAAAGTCTAATAAACTAGAATTTTCGCTTTTGAAGATATTTTATTTTAAAGCTTATCTGTACTAGTTTATAGGAGGGATTAGACCACACTGCAAGGTCACTGGACAGGTGGTTATCCTATCAACTCAGCTCTCAATTAACATAAGCAAAAGAGGATCATGGGGGACCAATGGTCCACCGATTAGGCATTATTTTCTATATAGAGGGAGCAAGTATCTACAAGTAGTACAGTGTGGCTTTAAGGCTACAAATGGCTCTCCATAATTTGTAAGTCCAACTTAGAGTTAAATTAAGTTCGACTACGGATCTTTGTGAAACACCCCAGGGTCATACAGGTCGGCCCACAAACGGCATCCATTAAGGGGCATATTCAAAGAGTTAATGATAGCGTTGGTGTTGTTGATGTTGTCAGTGGCGTACGCATGATTTTTTCAAGGGGGGGGGGGGTTAACATTTTGAAATCGGGCCAATTTGTTTCGCAACGATTCAGTCAGCCGCTGAATAAGCGGGGGGGGGTAAGAGGACACCTTTTTTTTTTGGTCCCCCCCCCGAAAAAAAATAAAATTAAAAATCCACAAAAGGGGGGGGGGGTTGCTAAAAAATACACACATAATACACTCATAAAAAAATATTAACCCCCCCCCCCCCCCCCCTGCGTACGCGCCTGGATGTTGTTGATGTGATGATGATGATTGGTGAGGATGGTGAAAATAATGAGGATTGACAAAAACAACAACAGCATCAGCGACAACAACGACGACGACGATGACGAGGGCAAAAGTAACAATGATATAGTAATACTAATGAAAATGATAATGATGATGACAGTAATAATGATGATTATAATAATAACAATAACAATAGCATCAGCAACATCAACAACGATGGTGGTGATGCTGATAATGATGATAATGATTATGATGGTGTTGATGATTATGATGGCGTTGATATTAAAAATGATATTAACAATAACACCAAAACAGCGAAAATAACTATAGTTATAGTTTCGAGACAAAATCTGTTAATTTTATAATGTCAACAATCGCTTTAAATTTCCTATTGTGAGGTCATCATTATATTACCATTTCATGATGATCGACGCCCCCCTGGTGTTGGGACATTCAATTAATTGTGGAGTGCTTTCTTTTGGGGTGATAGACTTCAAGTCTCCAATGAGGTCATGATGTCATTATCATCATCATCATACATTTCCTATAGACTTTGTCTGCTTATATTAGTAACGTCTATTATTATACGCACATTTCCCTTTTGCATGCCCCTACAGTTTTCAGGTGAATACTACTATTATTCATGCTGTTATTGTTCCAAAATGTATTAACTCTGAACGCCTTGTCAATATTGAGCTCCAGCATCGACACAATGATACACAAGTAACACAATGTCATGGAATTGATGTTTTCTTTAGTAAAACAAAATGCTTAATAATAGAATAACGTTTTAAAAGTAAGTGTTCACATTTTCATAATTGTATGCAAATCGGTAACACCTATGCCCCCCCCCCCCCCTAGGCCCTTCCCGGAGAATGTTGAACTAACAATATTCCGACAGCCGATTTCCGCAGCGATACAGTCATGACCTTCGTAATATATTTTTTTTAATCTAATATTTCTTCAACGGTTTCAATTTCTTTATTACATGGAAGCGCTGAAATAAAAAAAAAGGATGTCACTTTAAAAAATGTTCACAAGAAAATGCTTGTCTTCGTTTAGCACACTATAATGAAAATACAAAGTTGATCATCGATTCTTTATTACATGGAAGCGCTGAATAAAAAAAAAGGATATCACTTTAAAAATTGTTCACAAGAAAATGCTTGTCTTCGTTTAGCACACTATAATGAAAATACAAAGTTGATCATCGAATAATGAACCCCCCCCCCCCCACCCATTCCCCTCCGGTGAAATAGACCCCGTTCATCCATGACAGCTAGCCACAAGTATACCGTTTTTGTTATATATATTTTTTAAATAATAGACGGTCAATCTAATCAAAAAGATAAACTTCGTTTATCATACCCTATAGATTGCACACAAAATGTGGTATTTCTATTTATATCGTAATTTAGTATTGTAGTTTCTATGTTCTACGCTATATGAACCATTACCAGTTGAGCAAAATAGCAAATTGAAATATCGAATGAGATCCAACGCTGTGTAATTCTACACGTACTGTTTAGTATGACAATCACAGCCCATTGCATGAAGTATGGGTAATATGGTGTCATGGTCATTATTGCTGATGGCTCTGAGGTCAAAGTGAGAGAAACTATTTCACATGTGTGCGTAATTACTACACCTAGTCCCGACCACTGAACTCTGAATTACAGCTCTGCGGTTTGAACCGATTTTTGGCGCCCATTTTTAATTGCTGTGTGATTAAAACCAATGATTCTCAAACTGACTAATATTTCTCAGAAAATTCATCGCAACATGAATCCTGTAATGTGTCTCTACCCGATTACCTATTTTCTCATCTTACAAAGTAGCCGTCACATTGGCTCCTCATAGGCCTACTAAATGCATGAATTATAGTATACAACCCAGAGTGGTAGTTGTAATCAGCAGCAAGTTGGGGACCTGCATCAAGATCGACCCTCTGCCCAAAATTTAAAGAGAATGGTGTCTAGACTCTAGACACAGTTCGTGAGAGTTCTTTGGCCTTTAGACTGTAAAGTAATATTTTTCGATTATGATTTAGTTGATCAATTAGGACAATTATTATTTCCGATGTCCTCATAAGGCTTTGATATAAATGAAATTCTTCTGACAAACATTAATTTTGTCATCATATTTATGACAATATTAGTTCGGTGATTGGTCTGTGAAGAGAATTCAGAGTGAGCTCGGAGTGAAAGAAATAGTATGATGTCCAAGATCTTTTCGAAAGGAAGACCAAAAAAAATGTATTTACAGTCAAGGATGCTTCTATTTTTGTTTATCGGAAAGAAAATCTAACCATTATACCAACAAAATTATAGTATTTTAAATTCCATTAAAATACATGTATTATCTAGGGTCACTCTTCTTTGCTGCCTCTTTGCCATTTTAGTTACGGTAATTTTTGACACAGAAATGAATGAGGCAATGCAAAATATTAATCCTTTAAAAAATGGCCACCACGCCCCTCAGAATATAAAAGCAATTTCAATATCTACAGCCGCCCTCATTGCAACCCCGACCCCTTCCTTTCAGGTAGTGATGTGACTTATATTTTTTTTTTTTAATGCACCTCTACCAAGAGTTCATGAGTTCATACCTAAATACTATACTTTCATTTTTTTTTCTCCAAAGGGCTCTCACTCTGTATGTTACCACCACATAAAATAGTAACATGATGGTTCTTGCCTATAATGTATAGACGACCTATACTGAGCTGCGGCAGACCCCCTGCGAGTCTTCGACCGTTCAGCTCGGCCTGAGTTTCGGAGTGAGAAGCTATAGCGTCAAGGGATAGGTACATGCCGGGCTTACTTCCTTCGTCTTGTGACATGAGATGATGGAAAGTGACCGACCGGTTACAGAATAAAGATTCTAAGACTTGGGAAATCATTTTTGTTCATGATTTAGATGGATGGACAAAAATATATTGATAATTTTGCACAATTATTATACGTGGTCGATACAGTCGATATATTCAATATAGACGTGATAATTATGTTCTGTTAAAATTAAATCGGACCTACAATGTATATGAAAAATAAACTTTTGGGAAAAAATATAAAAAACCCTATTATTTTTATATGAAAAGTAGATTTCCAACAATAAACACTGTTTAACATTTTTCTCATCCTTTCTTCGCTTGCCTCGACCGCCTCAATCAATTTTCAGGGTGAACCTAGCTATGACTTGGTAAACTCATAGACTATGCTTAAATCGACTGAGTTAACATCACTTGTCTTTTACAATGTGAATTTTGCATTTTCGAGCACGTTTAATTACACGAAAATCAAAGTAGCTTTGATCATTATAAAATTTAAATCCTTTTTTCTATATTTTAGTGAATAAGGCCAGCTTTTTTAAACCGAGGTGCCGCGAGAGATTTTGGTTATATCAAAAAAGTATTGATAACGTCAATTTTGCGAAAACAAACTATATGAAACCTTTATGGATTTTCATGAGGAGAAAATGTTTTAAAGATGAAGTGCCTTTCTTTCTCTCTCGCTTAACTCGCTCGCAGGGGCGTCGCCAAAGGGGGGGGGTGTGGGGGGTGCGACACCCCCCACCTGTCAGGATATTGTCGGTAAAATTGCGCTGCCGTCGGGAAAAAGAGAAAGGGGGGAGGGAAAAAAAGAGAGGGAAAAAAAGAGAGGGGAAAAAAGAGAAAAAAAGAGAGGGAAAAAAGGAAAAAAAAGGAAAGAAAGGAAAAGAAAGAAAAGAAAGAAAAGGAAAAAAGAAGAAAAAATAGTGAAAGGGAAACAAAAGAAACGGGGGATGAAAGAGAGGAGAGAGAGGGGAGGTAAGAGTCTGAGAGAGGAGGAGTGGGAGTAAAAGAGAGAAGGGAGTTGTTGTGTGGAGTCGTCTCGTCGAGGGAGCAAGAAAGACACGGGTCAGCTGTGTCGGTATTCTTGCTCGATCCTCGTGTACTACATCAATGCAGAAGTTTGAAGTCGGTAAGATGTATATTGTCGGTCGTCCGACAAGTTTTTTTTCCCTACGAACTGTGACTTTTTATCCGCTGTGACGACTTCGAGAGTGACTACAACTACAATACTTGTATTTTCTCGAAGTTTCACTTTCCTATAATATCACCTAAAGAAATCAGAGGTTTAAATTATCGGGGAAACTAAATTCAAACAAGGTTTAAGAGTCAACAACGGCACGACGAATCGTCTTCCTTTCTTTATATTGTGATGAAATGACGCCAAAAATTCCGCGCTTCGCGCGAAAGGGGAAACTTGATTTAGACGAGTCGAGAACGGTACAACGAATCGTGTTCTTTCTCAAATAATTTGAGGAAACGTCAAAGCTTTCGCGCGAGAGGGGAAAACTGAATTAAGATGAATAGGGCTTAATAAGATTCGAAAACGGTACGAGGAATCGTCTTCCTTTCTCTATATTGTGATTAAACGCCAAAAATTCCGCGCTTCGCGCGGAAGTGGAAACTTCATTTAGACGAGTCGAGAACGGTACAACGAATCGTGTTCTTTCTCAAATAATTTGAGGAAACGTCAAAGCTTTCGCGCTTTGCGCGAGAGGGGGAAACTGAATTCAGATGAATAGGGCTTAATAAGATTTGAAAACGGTACGAGGAATCGTCTTCCTTTCTCTATAATGTGATGAAACGTCAAAAATTCAGCGCTTCGCGCGGAAGGGGAAAACTTCATTTAGACGAGTCGAGAACGGTACGACGAATCGTTTTCTTTCTCTAATAATTTAAGGAAACGTCAAAGCTTCCGTGCTTCGCGTGACAGGGGGAAGCTGAATTCAGACAAAATTAATAGGGCTTATTTAGAGTCGAAAATGATACAAGGAATCGTGTTCTTCCTCTAAAAATTTGAGGAAACGTCAAAGCTTTCGCGCTTCTAGCTAGAGGGGGAAACTGAATTCAGATGAATAGGGCTTAATAAGATTCGAAAACGGTACGAGGAATCGTCTTCCTTTCTCTATATTGTGATGAAACGCAAAAATTCCGCGCTTCGCGCGGAAGGGGAAAACTTCATTTAGACGAGTCGAGAACGGTACGACGAATCGTCTTCTTTCTCTAATAATTTAAGGAAACGTCAAAGCTTCCGCGCTTCGCGCGAGAGGGGGAAACTGAATTCAGACAAAATTAATAGGGCTTATTTAGAGTCGAAAACGGTACAACGAATCGTGTTCTTTCTCTAATAATTTGAGGAAACGTCAAAGCTTTCGCGCTTCGCGCGAGAGGGGGAAACTGAATTCAGATGAATAGGGCTTAATAAGATTCGAAAACGGTACGAGGAATCGTCTTCCTTTCTCTATATTGTGATGAAACGCCAAAAATTCCGCGCTTCGCGCGGAAGGGGAAAACTTCATTTAGACGAGTCGAGAACGGTACAACGCCGAAGCGTCTTCTTTCTCTAATAATTTGAGGAAACGTCGAAGCTGCCGCGCTTCGCGCGAGAGAGGGGAAACTGAATTCAGACAAAATTGATAGGGCTTATTTAGAGTCGAAATCGGTACAACGAATCATGTTCTTTCTCTAATGATATGAGGAAACGTCAAAGCTTTCGCGCTTCGCGCGATAGGGGGAAACTGAATTCAGATGAATAGGGCTTATTAAGAGTCGAAAACGGTACGACGAATCGTCTTCTTTCTCTAATAATTTAATGAAACGTCAAAACTTGGGGGAAGCTTCATTCAGATAAGGATTAAGAGTCGAGAACACTACACCGAATCGTCTGCTTTTTCTCATAATTTAATGAAACGTCAAAGCTTCCGCGCTTCGCGCTGAAGGGGAGAAACTGAATTCAGACAAGGATTAAGAGTCGAGAACAGTACACCGAATCGTCTGCTTTTTCTCATAATTTAATGAAACGTCAAAGCTTCCGCGCTTTGCGCGGGAGGGGGGGGGGGAACTGAATTCAGAAAAGGATAAACAGTTGAGAACGGTACAGCAAATCGTCTTCTTTTTTTATAATAATTGAATGAAACGTCAAAGCTTTCGCGCTTTGCGCGGGAGGGGGTGGGGAACTTCATTCAGCCAAGGATTACCAGTCGAAAACGGTACAATTAATCGTCTTCTTTTTCCTAATAATTTAAGGAAACGTCTAAGCTTCTGCGCTTCGCGCGGGAGGGCCCATCACCCACCCCCCTAATGAGCGCGCTTTTAAGTGATTCTCTTGCTCACTACCGCCCCTCCCTAAAATAAGATCCTAGCTCCGCGCCTGCATTAAAATATATAGCTATGATGCTGACTAAATTGAAGAAATAACTCATATATTTATGTCGTCGAGGAAAATGACGCATATGCAAGTACTACAGATAGTCCATAGGAAAAACAATTTAGCCTTCGGCCCCAGGTTTATAGGGTTGAATTTGTAGATATTGGACATTTAATTTTGTCGGTAATTGGTGGCTAGTTTTGTCGGTAATCGTTGGCCTCTACACCCCCCCCCCCCCCCCCCACTGAAAAAGGTCTAGCGACGCCCCTGCTCGCTCGTAAGATTGAGAAACGGGATTATTTCCGGCGGCAAATTGCCTGAATATCTTCATAATTATTTAGAGATGCCTTTGATAGCGAGCTGCCAGAGTATATATCGTCATATTCGGGCAACAAGGTGTCCGAATATATCTAATTTTGTTGTTAACATTAAATTTTTAACATACAATATACCACCCTGGTTCATTTCACCCCTCGCAACATTAAGAAACACGATACTTCTGGGCAACGAAATGCCCAAATATCCTCATAATCGTGAATCAAGGTGATTGATTATAATGAATTTTGTATTCATGTATTCGACAGCAAGATGCCAGCATACTTTATTTTATTAACTTACGTTTATCTAGTGTGTTTTGATGACATTTCTATCATATTAATGTTTTCTTCTCAATTTTTCTCGCTCGCTTCGCTCACTCGCAAAATTTATTCAAAAAAATGCTCCCGTAGGTAATATTGATGAGTGCCAAAGTGATGCAAAGTGTATCTTCCGTGATAAATTTGAGATTGGGGTGACGCGAAACTTTTTTTCTTAATAGGGTGCCGTGACTAAAAAAGGGTTAAAAAACACTGCCGTAGATTTACCACAACTCTGTTCATAATTTGTTTTTCTTCAATAATTACTCATGTATCTTTTCTTAAATAAGTTAATCATTGATAATCTGCCATATAATGTTTTTAAGTGACCGTCTCAGCCTGAACTGCATGATGGTCTCTCTTTCCACACCCAATAAAATTAATTTTAAAATTAAATTTTAAAAAGAGCCTGCGTTTCATATTATTGGGATTTTGAGCGTCTCTTGGGGTAAAGATTATAATCTATATCTATAACCTACTCATGACTTGTATACAGATCTTCTGCAATATAAGTTAAGATATCTTAAGATTTTGCGGCACACCTTCCATTTAAGATACTTAAATTTGCATTTTATAACACTTCAGAGGCTAAACAGAGTGTTGTAGCCTTTTCTCATTATTTAATACACATTTTTATTCCTCTTTACTTTCTGGAAAGTATCTTGGGACGACCGCCCTAGAATATTTATGAGGGACGTGTCCCCTCGTACCCCGGATTGCTTGCCCCGACCAGTCTGGGCCCGATTGCGATAACGCACTATATTCTGGACTATGAAGCAACTGCTATACTCACAAATAGTTAAAGTGGTTTCATTTTTTTAGATCTTTTTATGCTTGACGATTTGAAACTTTGTTTACTCTCTCTCTCTCTCTTCTCCTTAAATTTACACTACCAAGCCCAGCTCTGCTGTTTTCACGAAATAACGGTTGTGAAAAAAAATTGCATTCACTTTGCATTACGATTTTCCTCACTACCGTCACTTCGTGAAAATAGGGACGATATTATGTTTTGTAGGCTTATTGAAAGGGCTTGTCGTTATATAGACAGTGATAAAAAGCTTACACTTGGTAGATAAGGTCAGCACACCTTGTAACAATTCATTGTTGCCATACCAGGCAAGCTTGGTTTTATTCAGAACCATTTGATTTGGCACGAAGAGAGGAGACCTAATTCAAAGGGCACCTATACAGATAAAATGTTAATCAATCCCTGGAAAAGGCTATTTACTCTATTCACTGGTGATATGTCGGTAAAGCCATGCATTCATACTTAAACTAGATAGCAAGAGGACATTTTAGCTTGACCAAAGTACTCAATCGTAATTATACAATCGTTTCTCTCAAAGGCATCGTTTAACAATGTTAAATCTGATATGCATGGCCCTATTATCAGTGTCTGTGATATTATTATGATGTAATATTGAGCTCTAAAAAAATTGCGCTTCAAAAAGATCATGAAGTGCCTCAAAAAAGTAGGGCTTTGAGGGACCGGTTTTACCATTCTCATTTTCCCCAAAAGACTGTAGTGTTATAAATTTAGATTTCCAAATTCCAATCATATATATTTGATAATCAGACAGGCGATCGGCTTGTAAAAGTCATGGGATTCCTGACTGACCTAAAGGTTTATAATTATGATTGCAGCATGAGCTAAATCCAGGATTTTGTTTCAGAATCTGAGGTAATGTTACCCAATCCTAGACCGTGGAGAATAACATGTTAACATTATTTATTCTTTTATCAAAAAGCGTTCTATCAGGGTTTTATCAAACAAAGGCATAAACATACTGCTTGTCTGCCTACCCCTTTGATAAAAATGACAAAATATTTATACAAATCAATCACGATCATAATCCTGAAATGTGTGCCACCTTCAAAAAAATGATTTTATTTCACAATTAAAATCTGAATTAATTGAACTATATTCTTGTATTTATATAGGCCTACACATCCGTCAAGGTTACGTACGTTTTAAGAAAATGGCGTTTTAATACTCCTTTGAGATTATGTACTAAATAAATATTCATTTTCATTCAAATTGTACTTCGGCGGCTATAATTTAGTGCCAAAGTCGGGTAATCCTCTCACAAAGGTAAGTAACCAAGGAGGCCGGAGTAAATGCTCTAACAAACTTGTGTTCCTCTTGAAAGAATTTGAATAGTATAGGGGCATACCAAAATCAATGACTGTATAGATTTTCAGTGCATGAGGCAGAGTCTGTCCCTGCAAAAACGAGGATCAAAGAGAGGACGAGGGTGATGGTGATGATGTCATGGTGATAGTAGTTGTGCTTTATGTGTTTAGTCTTTGCATTAGGATTCGGCAATCACAGGGTCCGATGGCATGGGCATCGCTTTCAACTTCAACATGTGTAACATTGCATTGTAAATAATTTATCGGTCTGGTAGGCGTTAAATATAACAAAAGGAGGTATGTTTGAGTGATCTGATAGAAGAAAGGTTGCTCATGATGGCATATTGTTCGGGTAAGCATTCCTTAATCCTCTGGTGAATGTATCAAAGGAAAACGACGTCCCAATGAAAGTGCATAGGAACAATAACCTTTGCAGAATTAGAAGGCCTAATGTCGAACATGACCGAGAGAGAGAGGGTGAGGGAGAGGGAGTGTGTGTCTGTGTTAGAGAGAGAGAGAGAGAGAGAGAGAGAGAGAGAGAGAGAGAGAAGAAAAACACGTAAAGATCTAACAATCATTCCCATATTCACCATTGTTTATAGAAGAGATAATAAGATTGCAAAAAACAATAACTAGGAGAAAAGGATGAAGAAGCGGGGAGCCGATTTATCAACCCGCATATGAAAACAACGAATTTGCAGCGACTTGTATATAGCTCGCCGTACATTTTATTTTAAACTAATGGCATGAATTTGTTTTTCCTGACTGCCAAGAAAGCATTATGTAGGCTTGAAAGTAAACAACTAGGGTATCGATGGCTTTAAGTCCTCTCCGAGGAACTTGTTAATGAGGATTAATGTTTTACCAAGGGCACTAGCGCATCGACTTGGTTTAGAACCCAGGACCTCCTGGTTACGAGACCACTGCTCTATACCACTGAGCCACCACGCCTACTTTCAAACAAAATTCAAGGTCAATCAATATAGTTTTTTTTTTTACAACTCCCCATCATTCTGAAACGCTTATTAAAAAAGAAGAAGATCGGTTATACTTTAAGACCGAATTAGTTATTTGTATTTGTCACGTCGAAAGATATAAGATGTGATATAATATAATCTTGTTATGTACTCACATTCCATCTTAGCCACGAAATGATTTAAACTCAAATAGTTGCATATAAGACGGTATAAATCGGTACTATACCAAATGAATGCTAACATTCTGAAGAAATGAGTAACATAAGATGAATTTGACTAATCAATTATTTTCATGTAAATGAAATTTCCTATTGACAAAACATTGATATTCTTTGACGAATGAAAATGTTCAATTATATTTTCTAGCCATATAGCTCTTCCTACGTCAGTGTTGGGATGATTACGTAATAGCGGGAAAGTGGTCCATGTTAAGGAAGGAATGAGACCCCCTCTTTAATTTCCACTCGTCTGTCACGAGCAAATAAATGTGGGCAAATAATACAAGTCATCAACATAGGCAGGAGATTTGGGGGCCGCTAGTTACAAGACGATTTACACCTTTTAACAAAGGACCCAGTTATGTGTAGGTGTGAGACATTATTAGTTTAATATGACTGGACTGTTCTAACGAAATCATTATCATAAATAAAGACATAATCCTAAACATAATTTTATCTAGATGGGAAACGTGAATACTAGTATGAAATTTTTATAATATTATATGAAGTTTATTTTTTCCCAACAAGAATCCATTTGAAAATAGAATTAAAAGGTGTGAAAGGTGTCGAATCATTATAAGTGTGGATGACCACGATTATTATTTTGATTAAAATAATATTGTTTACATTTACTTGATTTGAACAAAAGTCCAACCAATATTTATATCAATGTAAATTGTTGATTTTCCTCCACACAAGCTGACATATCCCTCCTCGGACGTTTTGGGAAGGAGAGTGTAGGCCTAGCTTACCCTGTAGGCTATTGGGCAGCAGATGATTTGCTGAATTTTTCAGAAGGTGATTATACAATTTAGGCGACGATGAACCTGTTATTTCATAAAGATAAATATTGCGAACCATGTATTAGGCCTATAGCTTACCCTGTATTGGGCAGCAGTGGTGCAGCAGATGATCTGCTGAGTTTTTTCAGAAGATGATTCTGACATTTAGGCGATGGTGAACCTGTTATTTCGGAAGATAAATATTGCGAATGCGAACCATGTATTTTGTTTTTCGTCTTATTTGTATTAGGAACATTTCTTCATAATTGTATTCAGAGTTTCAGACTACATGGAAAGTGTCTGAAAATACTCATATGTTTGTGTTTTTGCATTAGTTTTTTTTCTCGTGTATATTGAATTTTCATTAATGGTGTAAATTTGAAATATTTGATTACCGTCACGCTTGTTAAAGAGGGCGCTATTCTTATACATCTATCGGCTTACATTCAGGTGCCTACCTTTATCTTTAACAGCATTACAGATTTTGTTTGTTTAGCTGTTTTTATTTATTGTTTTTAATATATTTTTAAAATCGGAGGAGTGTTTATTGCAGGCCGCTTTCATCTCAACATCATTTTTAAAAGGCATTCCAATCTTTGTAATGAAAGCGGAAAAGTAGGAGAAAAAGAATGTCGAAAATTTGAAACAAATATGACCAAAATATGAGTGCTTGAAATATGAGATCAGTAAAGCTATGAGATTCACAAAATGTCAATTTGGGTTTACTGGAATGTTACGTATTTGCAGGTAACTCTTCAGTTTGTCCGTACAAAGATACATACATTTCTGAGTTTTTTTCTTAGGCGCCTTCTTCCTTGAGGACTACTAAAACTATTATTATAGTTTCTCCAAAATATAACGCCACTCCCAAATCATAGATTTTGAGAAAAAAAATAAAGTCATTTTTGTGTCTTGGAACATTTGGAAAAGTTATCCGACACTTCGTCATAGTGACGTTACCGATTCAGCCATTTTCAAGTGTCCTTACGTTTAGTAATTTTAAGTTTGAAAATTCATAACTTTATTGCGTTTTATACGATTTCGTTCATTCTAACTTCTACTAGACTGCTTTCTGGTTATCTGCTTTCTATTTAGAGTAGTTTACTATTGGAGTTGGATTTCTCTTTAATGTATACTGAATTAAATATTTGCACAGCCTCTGAACATCATGTTAAAGTTATTTTTTATCCGAGATTAGAACTTTTTTGTGAGTATAATTCTATTTATTGATTTATTGATTCTTGATTGATTTGATTTTTTATTTTATTTTATTTTAATTAATTTTATTTTTATTTATTTATTATTATTATTATATATATATATATATATTTTTTTTTTTTTGGAGGGGGGGGGGGGGATGAGGATAAGTGTCACTCGTTCTCCAACATTCGCTCCGGCGATGCATCATTCTCACAGACCCCATATGACATAGGCCAACTTCAAATTTCTAAATCCAGCCCCCCCCCCCCCCCCCCCCCAAAAAAAAAAAAAAAAAAAAAAAAAAAACTGAAAAAATTGTACCAACAAAAGGATGAATCTCTGCAAGTGATCACTGATTTTATTTTGATTTGAATTACTTGATCGAGTGGGGTTCTTTCTTGTATCCGTATTTTAAGACAGGGAGGTTTTTGGGGGGTACAGGCATTAAATTCAGCGACTTGAGGTGTATTTCCACGGTGGTAAACGCCTATAAACCTAAACAACAACAACTGTATATGGTTTTCATATCCTACATTTACAAAAGTAAACAATTTTAATTGTAGTACGCTACTCGGCGTACATTGCTGATCCAGACAAAGAAGGCCGACTAGCGTCCCAAACTTCCGAAATTATGGGGGTTACGTGGTATGTAAATTATTTTTATTTTGAGTGTTTACATGTAATTATTGACATCGTGTTTGAACAATCTATTTCCTTTTCAAGAATTGTAATGTACCCACGTTCCTAAGAATAAAATAGGTGCATTCGTGATTCTCGCTGTCGTGTGCCCATGCATTGAGTTCTGTGAGGGATAATTATGGAGATCGGCTTCCGCGCTATAGCATGCCTATGCTTAGACCGAAAGCTTCAGTCTCTATAATCGTCGGTTGTTCCACTGAGACTACGTCTGGCTCCACTAGACCTCGGTTATACAGACTGAACGACTGCCTATACCACCACACGTTGAAGATATCACGGCTAGATTTTAGCCGTTAGGCCCCTCCCACAAACATGACAAACTTGCCACGGCCGTATTGTTATCCCTTCTAGTCTACGCCGAAGGCAAAACTGTGATAACGCCATTACGAACGTGTAGATGGCGCACAGTTTTTCCTTCATAATCATTTTGCCTTCGGCGTAGACTAGACGGGATGAGATTGATGGCAGCGAGAGTTTAACACGGCTTGCAAGATTTTCAACATGGATGTCGATTTTGACCCATAATTTCCTTAAAAGGGACCATTAAACAGATTATTTCAATCAAGTTAGTAAGTGGAACCGATGTATTATAGCCTAGGCCTAATTGAAATATGGATATGCACGAGGTAAAATGACATTTTGGGGGATTTTGGGGGCATAACAATACGGCCGTGGCAAGTTTGTCATGTTTGTGGGAGGGGCCTAATGGCTAAAATCTAGCCGTGATATCTTCAACGTGTGGTGGTATAGGCAGTCGTTCAGTCTGTATAATCGAGGTCTAGTGGAGCCAGACGTAGTCTCGGTGGAACAACCGACGATTATAGAGACTGAAGCTTTCGGTCTAGCCTATGCTATGCTATGCTTAAAGGTATTACAAAGTTTTGGGAAATTTTGAAAAATGGGTGGATAGTGATTCTTTACAATTTTGATATATTTGGATGCCCATGTGGATGTATTAAAAACGCAAGAAATTTTAGCCCCTAAAACACTTCTGCTTTCGAGAAAAATTGAATAGAGGTCTAGATCTATAAAGATTTACCGGTGCTCCCGGTAAATTTTGATAAATTTCAAATAGCTCCTACGGCCGTACAATGTTAGCTGCGAGTATGAAAATCTCAGAGTATGTAGTTGTGGTATATCATTTCCGAACGACAATAGCTAATCGGTCGATTTTAGTCAATAAACATTGTTTTATAGCTTAATTAATATCTTGACCTTGAGAGGGAGCTATTCAACATAAAATGTTTATTATTTACAATTTCATAACTTTAGAGTCGATGTCGACCGCGACAACGTTCACTGAAAATTGTAGGATCGTATATGCTTCCAATATGTTCATTTGAACCACATTCATGACCCCATACCAAAACTTTGTATTACCTTTAAGGCCTGCGGACATATAGCTGCATTACTATCCTGGCTGTGTTTTGTGTTCTATTGATTCTCAAATCAGATGTGTGAATAATAAAGGATAAAATGTAGAGGTGATAAAAATATTACCAAATGGGAAACCTTGTAATACTGCAATTTGAAGAATAAAGTATCCTAGACCTAACTCCTAATCCTATTTCTCCTCGAGTGTCTATTCTAATTTTCTGTTTGTTATTTTTTGCAGTGTCACACAGTGGCCAGTAACAGAGAACAGGACTGTACCTCAGGCCGTTGAAGTCCTCACAAAGCGTCTCGATGCATTGGGTGCTTCAAAATCTGGCAATTTTGGAGTAGACTGTGAAACTTACCAGTCAGTCCCAACAAATGGTGAGATTTCACTTGTCAAATTCTAAATTACCCATCATCTGTATTATTTGTATTTTTCTTGATGTAGCTTACTTTAATAATAGGTATAACTTATGCCATGTACAAATAGCGAAAGTAAGAAATATTTTCATATTATTAATATAATACAAAGTGCCCCCCCCCCCCCCGGCCCCCCCCCCTACTTCGAGAACTACATACAGAATATACACACATCATACCCGGTACTCTGTATTTATTTTGAACTGTAGGAAGTGTAGAATATGAAAACATACAACAACTGGATTCATGTTTGACTTCTGTTTTCCTCCTTCTTCTTGTTACTGGTATTATTATTGATACTATCATCATCATATATTTATCTGCAACCAAAGGTACAGTGAACACATCTTACAAAAGAGATTCAGCTTCCCCTACCACAACAGGAGGAAAGATGTCCTATTTGAAATTCATGTGATGCTTTTGCTTAAAGGGATCGTTTAATAATGTTAAATCTGAGATACACGGCCCTACGTGTTATCAGTGTCTGTGATATGGTGTAATATTAAAGCCCTAAAAAAATTGCGCCTCAAAATGATCAAGAAGTGCCTCAAAAAAGTAAAAATCTTTGAGTGACCGGTTTTACCATAGTCGTTTTCCCCAATAGACTGTAGTGTTATGAAAACCGTCAGGCGAACGGTTTTCAAAATTTGTAATTCCAATCATAAATATCTTGATAATCAGACAGGCAATCGGCTTGTAAAAGTCACGGGGTTCCTGACTGACCTAAAGGTTTATAATTATCATTGCATCATGAGCTAAATCCAGAATTGTATTTCAGAATCTGAAACAAAGTTACCGGATCCCTTTAACCACTACCGTTAGGAAATGTGAAAGGGGATGATTAAAGCATTAATTTAAGTGACAAATCTGTTTCTTTTGCCGGCTAGATTGATTGCTGTGAAGATGAAGGATATATGTTTTCCACACACTTCTTTAATTAATTTCATTTTCCTTTTTACATGCAGTCCCACTTAAGTATATCCATGTCATGCACAACAAAGAGCAACCCTATACGTGCTATGCAGTGACAGACACCAGAACCTGCCTAGTGTGTGAGAACTCCTTTGAGGCAATCATGCATCGGCTAAATGGATTCTACGTGCCCAAGAAGACGGCCAGAATCGAGTCCAAAGGAACTCGTTATGAGATGGGTGATTTCATCATCAAGATTGGAATAGTTTCTCTAGGGCCCCATGCCAGGGGAGTACTCGTTGAGGTAATATTCCATCACTTACTTGACCATTCTTCTATTCAGTTGCATATTAATGTGGGACAGGAAAATACACTTTGGTTTATTGATGTTTAAGTAATGATTTGATAAATAATGTGGTTTTCACTATAGCATGTAATATTGTTTTTTCTTAACAGCTAATACACTTTTCAAACTGATGTGTATTTCTGAAGAAAAGCATCTGTTGGACTTGTAATCAATCGGTTTAATGATATCTTACCCTAATTGTGATTATTACGTTTTAATCTCATTGTACAGGTGGAGTACACGCCATGTGTCATCATTCCAGACTGCTGGCCATTAATGGTGGAGTTTATGCAAGGTTTCATGGGAGCTCAGTACACTCCAAACACACACCCTATGCTAGCCAACAAACAGGAAGTGCCTTTCAATGCAGAAGATACTGTCTTTCAGTACCTAGAACAGTTTGAAAACTTCGTCAAGAGAGGCTCTAGCACTGCGACTGTCAGGTGATGTCAACATGGTATCAGCATTTCTTCACGTTTGATAACGGTTAGCAGAAGGATGGATGTGGTGCCTAGATTTTATATGAGAACTCTTCTAGAACATTTACTGTTGCCTGTTCAAGGTTCTATATGTCTACTGGTTCTGTATACAAAAATTGATGAATCTGTTACGAGTCAATCTGAACTGTAAAGCTATACTCTCGGTTGAAGTAGCGACAGCACTGATATTGGCTGAAGTTCGTCAGAAATCAATGTTAAAGATCTTGGATTTTTTTTCTTCAAATGCGATTATCTACATTTCACAAGTATTTGCTCAGGCTTGTAATCCAATTTTCATTTTCAAAGGAAAATATGGTGAGATTGGGAATAATTTTTCAAGATCAGTCATTGTGTAATGTAGATATGCAGTCATAGGCCTAGGCCCTTTCTAATAGAGAGGTGATTAATCTGGATTGATCAAATCAATTGCACCTTACTCATTTAGATTTTCAGGACCCATGACTTATTTGCCTTTGTTTTACAAGCATGCATCATCGTAAAGAAAAACCAATATTATAATTGGAAGTTAAAAGAGACAAGATGAGCAGTATTGGTATTGCCATTGTTTACTCAAAAATTCACCATGTCCTCTCAAACAATTAGTTGATCCAAGTTGGCTGTTTACAATAGAAAGAGGTGAAAGAGTTGGTGAAAAGAAATTTGTAACAAGATCTTATTTTCTTACATTTTGCTGATCCAAACCATCAATATACATTCTGGTATACAGTATGGTAAACAACTCTGAATACATATTTATTTCTTTTTCTGTAGAAATGTATCACACTAGAACTCGGTCAAAAATGAAGTAAGATATTACTTTCCTCCCATTTTTTACTTTTTCTGGTCTTTTAATGAGGTTTCCATCCTGTTACCATAAGAGGATGATTTTGTAATGTTGGGATGCATGGGGCATAGAGAGGGAGATTTTTAAAAATGTAACTTTCCCCAGTATTGATGCAGACCTTTTTAAGGAATTAATGGTACATGTATTTTTTTTTATTTTTTTTTTTTTTTAATTAACAGAAGAAAAACAATTAATTTTTTGATGAAATATGTGTAGAAGAAACACATACAGGCTTGCTACATTCCTGGGTTAAAAAGGTCTGCATCATTCCTGGAAAACTGAATGCACTAGAAGTTTTGTTTTCTAAACTTGTCTTCTTCTCTGTTTGTGATCATGTTGGACATAACCTTGTGAACTTGAAGAAAAAAAGTGTACATAAAAATATGCTGTATATATAACTTCAACTAATAAAGTGAAACTCAATGCATTTGTTTTAATTGTTTGTTTTTATTTAAAACACCTGCTTATCAGCCATAAGGCTGTTTTGCAGAAAGTCCGTCAAAAACGTTCACACAATATTAAAAAATAATTCATAATACAAATTGAAATAACAAGAATACAAATGTGTAAATAACTCTCAATAATGATCACACTAGGTATCACAGAAGAGCTGCATTGAGTGGGGACACGCAGAGCTCACACTAGCTCAACCACGCAAATTCTCTCTTTATGAAGGAAGATTTTCATATAATGGAAAAAATAAATATTATAAAATTATATGTCTCTCGAAAGCTCAGGATTCTGTCTTTCATGTCATGTCATTTTCATCAAAATCCATCAATTACTTACGACACAGTTGCTTGTGATTTACCCTCTAATTTGTACAGTGTCACTTCGTTTGTCACCATTTTTATTTGATCGCCAATTTGCATCGCTAGTTTTAGCTCAATGCGCTTGAACGCCATTTGTCTTTGAGTTTTAAAAATCCACTGGTTGGAAAGAGCACATCTTAAGCTTTATTTTCATATAAAAAATGATGGGGGTAAGTTTCAAAAAGATCGTGAAAAATCAGAGTGAAAAGTTTGAAACAATTTTTCTATATCAGAAAAACATACTTTTAATTCGATTTTGATACGAGAAGAAAGAGAATTTACTTGAGAATACGATCATGTAAATATTAAGAATGACCGCTAAATGGTGCTCGAGCGCAAATCCGATGAATACAGCTGTACCCTGACACTATGAACATGACGGACAAAGAAAGCTGACAAAATATACAGTTCCTCAGGTAGACAAAGGAACATCCCTTCACTGCTATTATGTAAAAATGTGTAGAACAGGTGAATATGCATTTGACACCTGTTCTACACATTTTTACACAATAGCAGTGAAGGGATGTTCCTTTGTCTACCTGGACTTCTTGAAGAGTTTAGAGCCATTTTCAAATGCCATTTAAAATTAATTTAAATGGATTTGATGGTTCAAACTTACAAAAATAATTAATCTATATATGTACCCCAGATATGACAAAATTCAGCCCCTCTTGATAGACACTCTTAAATCTAGCTGTTTCAAAACCCATGAAAACTTGTTCCGGCGACGCAAAAATAGCCATTTGTCACACGCATCAAAATGGGCTTCATATAATTATTTGAAAAATTCCACAAAAAAAAATATTTGTCAAGAGAACCTGAAAAAAAATAGGCATGTAGAAATCCATACAGAAAACAGATTTCTTGAAAAGAAAGGTGATTCATCAATTAATTACAAAATTATATCACCTTGAAAATGGCTAATTGTCAGTTATAGCCTAATTACGCAAAATTTGACCATTTCGTCTCTTATGTAAGTGGCCGTATTTTCAAAAGTACTTATTCAAATTTGACAAATGAGGTATCAAAATTCTTCTTTTCATGTGCTCAAAAAGGAAATGGGCAGGGGAAGTGAAATTTAGAAACTTTCAAAAGTTAGCTGTGATACCTAATCACACTTAGTATTTTACACATCAGAAATTATGAAGAAAAAGATACAATCAAGTCGTATCACAAGCACCTGATCATAAAATGAATCTTAAAATGAATCATCAGAGGCAGATCGAGTGAAGGAGGGAGAGGGAGGGGGAAGAGAGAGAGAGGGAGAGGGAGATATGAGACGATAGAAAGAGAGACAAAGAAAGACGATAACAATTGGAAAGTAGGGAGGAAATACCATTGATTGCCTGTACAAAGTATGTAAGTTGAGTTTCTCTTTTAGTGAGCTGGAGTAGATGATTGACTGGTAGTTTGTCTCTTTTATTTAAACGAGACTTCACTATATTTCTTAATTAGCTTTATGTGTGTGAAAGAACTTACTGCAAATAGGCCCTTCATTCATCCAGAATAATTCACTCAATTTTGTATAACCGGTACATGATAGATGAGCAATGATATATGACTTCTGTAGATAACAAGGTACAATGTATTATCACCTAAAACCAAACATGCATGTAACTAATTCTTTCACCACAACTTACTAATACAGTCAAACCTGTCTATAGCGACCGCCCATGCGAAACAAAAAAAGTGGTCTTTGTAGACAGGTTCCTTAAGTACATGTTTAAATAAGAAACCATTTTCAAGGGAAACAAAAATGTGGTCTTTGTAGACAGGTGGTCACTAAAGCAGGTTTGACTGTATCATTTTAAACAAAGACGAATGCAACTGCATCTCCTATACGCCTTTGCCTGAATTCAGTTCACTTCATGACTTTAATTATTCTTGGAATATGATGGAGACTAAATGCATATATTTACTTACATGTCAATCAATCTTTACAACCTTTGACCGACAATCCCAAAATGTCATCACTTGTCTCCCTACAAGGACACATACTAGTTATAGGTTCACAGGTAAAAAAAAAAGGCTTAAAATAGTGATTTAGCCATAACAAGGTTAAAAGCCTTTCATCTTGTTATAGGCTTGTTGACCTTTGACCTTTGACCTTCTTTAACTCAAAATCTAATATATTTGTTTCACTATGGTGATGCACACTTATGCCAACTTTGAATTTCATGGCTCAAATCATTCTCGAGACATTGCAATAACAGGGCTGAAACCCTGAAATTTCATTGAAATTAACCTCTATTACCTTTGATATTTCATCTATTTAAATCTACCCCAAAATCTTAACAGATTGCCTTCATTTGGCAATACATATTGCAGACCTGCCAACCTCTGGAGTTCAAACACTGTATTCTTCAATCCCAAAAGTTGTATTTTACTAACAAAAGTTGTATTCTTAAAAATTAACACGGACTAATAAGCGGATCAATGCCTCTTACCGTTCCTACATACAGAAAGAAATATTTCAATGGATCATTGGTTGAATATGCATGATTTCGTCACGACTGTTGTGTTCGATGAACCAATGAACATCCCCTAATTGCCGATGTGAGATGCTTGTAGGATACTTTACAGGAAAGAATGTGCATTTTGCCATTGAAAATGGCACAAACACACACAAAATTATTAATTTAAAAAAAAATTTAAAAAAAATCGTATTTTATTGAGAAAAATCGTACTGTCGTATTTGCTTCTAAAAATCGTACGAAATACGACTAAATCGTACTGGTTGGCAGGTCTGCATATTGGCACCAAGTTGAAGCTCATACCTTGAGTGGTTCTTGACATATCGCAATGAAGATTAAACCCTGTAATTTCAGAAATTGACCTCTATGACATTTGACCTTTCACCTTTTTACCCAAAATTATAATCAGAATGTCTTCTTATATTCCAAGCTAAAAATTATGTGGCTTATATAGAGAGGTAAAAGTTCCCATTTTACACTGGCATGGTTGAATTGTATATTAGAGGGCAATCAAACTTTGACAATAAGTTAAATTTGGGTAAATGCAATAATGATTTAAACAAAAATGACAGTGAACTTTCTTCAAAATAGTGTGAAAACTTTAATCTGACTGCTGCAAACATACAGCATGTGAAAACAATGTACACAAGTCACAATTTATCTTTATCAGAATCTTATGCCCTGAGGAATGTCCACCTGGATGTGATATTCAAAGATGCATTTCCATCATGTCCTTTCCTGCTTGTAAACTTCTTTATTTGCAAGAATACTGTTCTGTGAAATCTTCACGTCTCTATGCAGAATCATCCACTGATTCCTATACAGTCTGCCTGGACAGTTGCAAAAAAACAGAAATTCATGTTCCTAGGGAGAAACATCATTGTCCTGTCATGAGTCTTCTTTCTGCATAAACTGGGAAGGTTTTTTAGTTTCTTGATAGAGTTCATAGAGCTGTCCGACCTGGATGTCATTCATGTCTTCTAATTGGTTTCCATCAAGATGCAAACCAACCCGTTTGACCTCTTCCTCAGATTTCACACCTTCTGTTTGAGCTGATAACATTGCTGCATACCCCTGGAAATCAGATCAATAGAAAAAAAATGGTTTTCAGTTCAGTTCAGTTCAGTTTATTAAAAAACACCAGACATAGCAATTATAATGAACAAACATGATCCAAATTGTGACCCCAAAAAGCTATGCTTGTGAGTGGGGCGAACCCGGTGGATCGGCAAAGAGACCAATGTGTTTCAAGGCAATTCAAAACATGAAAGATAGTAGGATACGATCATGGATATGATACAGTCTCATGCACACCCCCAAAACAAGCAGGTCCCAGAGTTCGCCAACCGAGATCAAGAAGTTCATTTACAAAAAACAACAACATGATAATGTACAAAACTGATTACAAGGAAATGGATATCACAGACAACATGCAAGTAAGCCATGCGATAGTTAACCTACACATATGTATGAATACAATGGTTGCACAAATGTAATGAGATTTTACTTAAGTTATTATTCTGGATACTAAATAATAAAACTGAGATACCAGAATAAATTAGAGTATACTTCCACACTGATTTGAATATTGACAGGACAAGTAATGTCACATTTGATTTCTGATGAAAATCATCTTAAATGGGCCACTTCATCGAAATTTTTAAATGTATCTCGCACTTAATGCTGGTATCTTATAGTCCCACAAAAAGTTTACATTAGACTTTGCTTGTACATTATGAAGTGGTGCAGACTTAAAAATAATATAATCCTTTATGCTGAATCTCATCAGTTCCATAAATTGCTATTCTTCATCTCATCTTCAGCTTATACTTTTCTGTCATACATTTGTAAACAAATACCTCATGAAGCTGTACATCAGAGTATTCAAATATTTGTTCTTCATAATTACCCCATCACAATATACGGTAAGCACTCTGCATGTACATTTTATAGTTATTATGTTATATGTTAAGGACTACATGTACCAATACATATTTTTCTTTGTAATGGATTTTTCTTTTGTTTCTAATTATGGTTTACTGTTTAAAGCTATTTCAACCATCACTTATCATGACTTATGTAAACTATTCTTTTGAATGCATAATTTTTTTGTTTTCCTTTTCATTTCAATTGTCAATTATGCACAACTGACCATTATGTTGTGACATGTGATTTCTTTTAAAAACATAAAAACCAGTTTGATATGAAATGAATTAAATTGAATAGTCTTTGAAAATAATTTTTTTAAACGTCTTACATGTACATGTACATACATTTTTTAAGGATAACCTCATAGTTATTTCTATCAAAATCTAAACACATTTTTGTTGTAATGCATGATGGTTTTGTTTTCCTCACATAAATACTATTTTGAGTTGAATTGAATGGAATGTTCTTTTTAAAAATCAGCCTTTTACATGTATCACATGTACACTCATTTTTGTTTATAACATCATAGTACTTTTATCAAAAATCAAAACAAATTTTCTTACAAAGATGTTGGTCCCCATTAACTTAAATTGAACTCTAAACTTTTGATCATATCTTACCTGCCATTCGCTCATGAAGTTCTGAACCTCTTCTGATTTCACATTCTTGTGCCTTCTGAATTCTGCTTTCACATATTCATCTCCCAGAGCCTTCATCTCTAAGGGAAGACGTCGATGCAGCAGGAGAATCTGTCTATATAGCGTCCTCACAGCTGACACATGCGATACTGCCATACTGACTTCACACATGAAGCATACGTTCTATCATAAACAAACAAATCAAATTTGTACAGGTGAAAACAAGGAGAAATAGTCAAGTCACAGTGTACAACATACATCTATACTATAGTCTTTACTCTGTATGTAAAGGCAGTCACATGACTATCTTCCCTATCGGAAACCATTTACCACAACATTAAAATTTAAAACAATTTCATGTTTTTAATAGACAGTACATGTATGGTGGTGTGGTGACCATAGTTTGTGCATGACCTAATTTCGCTATCTCAAAAAATCAGTGAGTTTTAGAAAATCTGATATCACCAATGGAAAGAGGAACATGAATTCCCCAGAGACAAAATTTGCTTTTGAACCGGGTGTGAAGTGATGAATACCGATAACAGTCTTGACTCTGGAAATCTCCATTTTTAAGAGCAGATATCTTCAAAATAGTAAGTAAAAAATGGTACCAACAGATTGTATGATATCTTGCCTTGCAAATTATGAAATTACCTTATTTTTGATGGATCACATTTCTTGATAAATCAGCTGTAAAACCCTGTGCGCCAAGTTAGACTTTTTCAGTTGCATGCTGCGCACGCCGATCTGACATCAAATTCTTAGATCACGATATCTCTGAAATCCATTGGACGATAAATTTCTAGTAGAACTAATTTGTAGTAAAAACTTTGCCGTCCATTTGGTATTAAATCATAGATCAAATTCTCTAATATTTTCAAAATCTCATCAAACTTTGGTCAAACCTTCATACAAACATGACTCTGGTGATCCAGGCTAACTCGGACCAGGGGACAACTCGGCCCAGCTGCAAAAAAGGTCCTTTTTTGTCATTTTACCCTAACCCTAATTCCCTAAACATGCAAAAACTGACCCGTGTTTGCAGCTGGGCTGAGTTTTCCCCTGGTCCGAGGTTAGCCCGACTCCGACTCTGGTACTAGATAGATACAAAACTGACCTGCAAAGCAAGAACCAAGTTCTAAAACTAATCTACCTTTAGTCTTTACTACTTTATTTATGCTTTACTAAACGTAACCTACGCTACAGTACTAAAACAAAAGTTACCCAAGATTCTGGAAGAATGCTCTGTTGAGTCTGTTCTCAATCTCATACAGCAGTCAGGTTAATACTTTACTAATAGGTTAATAGATTAACTTGACTTATTTTTGTGTAATTCAAACATTTAAAAATTTAAATACAAGTCAAGCGAAAACGATCGACTCGATCCTCCTGGCCTCCTCTCTGATCTCTGCCCTAGAATTGTAGCTACCGGTACACGCAGCTCAGCGCATCGCCATCGCGGCTGCACTGCAGCTGCACTGGCACTGCACTCTCACACATCACGGGCAGCTTCGCTTCCCCCGATTTCTAGAAAATTAAAGTTATCAGTATCTAGTAGATCTAACACTACTACACACACAAAAACAAAACAAAAAGGAAAATGATTTACCTCTTTCGGATCAGATAGTTGGATATTGTCTTCCCACTCGTGAGATATAGTCTACGTGTTAGGGTTTACCGGTAGTTGAAATGTATACTGCTAATACTAATACAAGTTGGGACTAGCTACCGCGGTGTATCATATCAGTTTGTTATGTAAATGCGCTAGCTTGATCGACGATCAAGAACCTCCCAAATATCGTCCACCATAAGAATCGACCAAGTAGGGTCTTCGGTACCTATGACCAAAACGTAGATTGTTGAGACTGACACCGACAACCATTTTTCTCAGATTTATAGTCGAATCAAATTAATTTTATTGAAATAGAATCCACAATTTTAAAATATCATCAATACAAAAATGTAGAATTGAAACATGTTACAAGCTGTGGAATAATTTGCCCATAAATATAAAAAACAAGAAAAAACAAGATCATCATTTCGTAAAAAATCTCAGAATTAAACTTTTAAGCAGAGATTATCATAAGGTTCAAATAATATGATATTCAGTCAAAATAAATGTTCCTGCTTAATTGTTGAGTGTGAATACATAATATGACTTTGCATACTAGAAACTCGGAGAACCAATCCCGACTAGCACTCGTGCTAACTTTTTGTTCTCCCTTTAGTTTAACAATCATTTAAAGTTTTTAAGTTAAAAATATCCTTTATTTGAATTACTTATACACTATTGGAACTCTGTGAATTTCAATTCCAGCCCGACACTTTTATGTATCTTTAATGAATCCTACCAAATCTCTACGTATCATTAAGTTATGGCTAATTCACGGATTTTATATTACATGATATATGATTAATTTTGTACTATAATGGTTCAACTATGGATATTTTCTCCCGGGATTTTCTCTCAAGTTCTTTGTAACTCATGTTGTTATTTGTAACATTGTGTTATGTTTTTAATAAATTCAAATTCAAATTCAATTCAATTCAATGAACATTTAAGAACTAGTAGTAGTGGACACATCATTAAAGATCTGCTGTTCGGTATGTATAGAATCCAGCCCAAGCGAGGGCCCTAGCCGACAGCCCTTCATCATGTTATCCAACATAATTATAGTGGCCCATATTATGACATTAAATTGGTTTAAAGTTAAATCAGAATTCAGAATACAGACCTACATGACATGCAATGTATTGTTTGACGACAAAATGGCCCTGCATAGAGAGAGAGAGAGAGAGAAAGAGAGAAATAGAGAGAGAGGGGGCGAGAGAGGAAGGGAGAGAGAAAGAGGGAGGGAGAGAGAGAAAGAGAGAGAGAGAGAGAGAAAGAGAGAAATAGAGAGAGAGGGGGCGAGAGAGGAAGGGAGAGAGAAAGAGGGGGGAGAGAGAGAAAGAGAGAGAGAGAGAGAGAGAGAGAGAGAGAGAGAGAGGGGGGGGGGGGGGAGAGAGAGAGAGAGAGAGAGAAAGCCGGGCCGCACCCGCCGGGGGTTCCCCAAGCGAAAGAAAAGATGAGCTGATTGAAGACCTAGCAAGGAACAAGACCATGTTGATTTCACTGAACCTATAAATGTAAATAAAAGTATAATTACATTTATATATACAGGGGTGGCCGAGGAACTGCCAAAGTTTTTTTTGTTGTTGGGGAGGGGGGGGGGGGACCAACAAAAAGAGCACTTTCTGGAGAAACAGGGCCCCTACAAAGGGAAATCTCAAAGCGAAAATATACAATTTTGTAGAAATTGGTATATACCCCTACATTTTTATTACATTATCAGGATGCTTTCAATATTTGTTTCTCTTTATACACCATGATGTTAAAAGATATTCCTTAGCCATCATACTTTGCAGTTGGTCTGAAAAATTATTATCGAGCAAGCGAGGACAATTTTTAAAGGGAGGCTTTACTACTGCAGCTAGAAGGGATTAGACCACCCAGAGAGCCTCCGAGGCCACTGTGACAGGTGGCTATCTCATTAACTCAGCTCTCATTTAACATAAGAAAAAGAGGATCATGGGGGACCAACAGGCACCGATTTGGGAAGTTTTCTATATAGAGGGAGCAAGTAGCTACAAGTAGGACAGTGTGCCTTTAATTTGTGAGATCGCAGTGCGAAAAATTATATCTATAAAGAGAAAAAACCCAATCCTGATGGAGTTATAAGCATATTCTCATAACGGAAGACTGAAAGATGATAAGTAACATAATTATATCATCTATAAATGCGAGCGTAGCGAGCGAGCTTTGAGGGAATTAGGGGCGCGTTTAATGATCAGAGGAACTGAAGGGGACACCCCGGCCCCCCCCCCCACTCAGGTTCCGAAATGACCGCATGCGTGTTGCCAAAATGCCCTTTTCGTAACAAAAGAAAAAGGTCGACCCGTATTGACTTTACACACCGGACTTTTGCTGAAAAGGGGGGGGGGGGGGTGCTGAAAAAGGCTCGTATACAAAAGAAAAAGGTCGAGCCGTATTGACTTTACACACCGGACTTTTGCTGAAAAGGGGGGGGGGGGTCGGTTTGAACACGCATATGCGTACCCTAAATAACACTGAGTGGGGGGCCGGGGGGGACACTTATCAGAAAAGAAAAGGAGCATGTGTCAAAGTACAATTACCAGAGGTGAAAATGGGGCATTTCTTACACCTACAAAAAGAGACACTCACCAGGGATGAAAAAGGGCACTTAATATGTCTTATGAGAATGAGAAATTGGCATTTGTGAATGGAAAAGGGGCACCCATCAATCATTTTGATAAGGGCATTTATAAGAGGTGAAAAGGGACATTTATGAAAAGGGGATAGGAGTATTAGAAAGAAAAGGGAAATTATCAGAGGTGAAAAGGGGCACTGACCTTTCCACTTCTTTCTTTTCTTTTCTCTAGAGTTCCCCTTTTGATTTTTCACAATTCGGCTCAGCGCTTTTAAGTGCCCCCCCCCCCCCCAGTGCCCTTGATGCAATACACCACTGGGCGTGTGGGCCGTTAAAGGTTAACGTGCGTATAATTATGATATCAGGGATTTTTTTTTTTTTTTTTTTAGTAATATATAAAACTTTAAATTGTAATTGAATATTTGACGTGAAAAGATGATATCAGGGAGTTGATATCAAGCCACTCCCGAATTCGGCCCCAATTACCTTGACGATTATATTAATGGACGAGTTGTCAATGATCATTTCGCAGATTGGATGTTGCACAATAGTGGCCTAGTCTAGGTCGCAGAGAACAAATCTAATCTACAAGATAATGAAGTATATTTTACCACTTAAGAACAAACAAAAACTTAGATGTTGAATTTCTATCAATTTAGTTTCTTTAGAGTTGCGAGAGAAAATCTTATAAATTTTCGTAAGAATCATTTTCAAAAATAAAAATTCATCTGTCTGGAAATAAGTTAGCGCACAACAACAAAATAGGCGTTGACCAGGGGCCCGTTCCTACAAACCGTCATAAGTCTAACTTCTTGACTATCCTATTGAAACGTGTGTTATAGAATTAACACGCGTTTCAATGGGATAGTCAAGAAGTTAGACTTATGACGGTTTGTAGGAACGGGCCCCTGCACGTTGTCTGTTATTGTTCCCAAAATAGATAATGACAACACGATCCAAATTTGGGTCCCGGGATTCTCGTTGATATAAAGAGGAGCCTATGCGGAAGTTTCATATTCTTGATGACGCGGGCTTCAGATGTCACTGTTCACCATTTTCGTTTACAATCATCGCTCTGTCTTTTTTGATGAAGAGTAAAGAAATACGAGACACCGAACGGAGTAGAAAATCGCAGAGGCAGGCTAGCGCTACAACTAGTGCAGGAATTGAAGAAGCCAGTACCACTATACATCAAGTCCCTGCTCATACTCACGATCACCGACTGTGCAGGGCAAAGCCGAAGCCAGCGCCTGTACTGTACTACATTGACATTTCTGCTTCCTACTCCTAGTAAGTGTTCGCATGTACATGTACGTGTACGCTGCTGTTAGTAGTTAGCTGACCATACTTAAAAGTTCTTGGTTTAAAATTAGTTGAAACAACAAGTGTACAACATTCCATCTCTGTGGGAAGGAACTATTTTATCTCTAAGTATCGCCTCGGTACAGTATCAGAATATAAGAGAAATTCAACCATTTGAAGCATGGAAGAAGACAAATTAGACAATTACTAAGACTTGTGAAATTAGACTTGTGAAAACGTGAATGAAATTGGATATTGAGAATAAGAGAGTTGTGAATTTTCTGGTTAAATTCTGAGATCACTAATAATATAAATGAGGAAAATAGTATTAATATTAATAATTAAATGATAATGTTAATGATATTGATAATGACAATGATAATAATGATAATAATAATGATAATATTATCATTATTATCAACATTGTCATTATCAATATGATTATCAATATTATTATTATTATCATTATTATTAATATTATTATTTTCCTCCCTATTTAAAAATGACAAATCAGCAATTATGGTGTATTTATAAAGTATTTTTCTCTTTCATTTGCCAAATGACAATATCAGGCCTGGAATTTTTCTAAAGTTTATTGTTTAAAAGGACCATAGGGAGGATGAAAAGAACGGATGTCAATGAACTACCGGTAGACCTAAAACTCAGTATTTCGTTCAGGGATATGTTCCGCTGAGAGTATACAACTGGCTTTGCCAAGGAAAGCGTAAAAAAACAATATGTTTAAGAAATTTGTCTGTCCATAGACGAACATGACTCTGTCTCTATGCAAATTAGAGTTTAGACAGAAATAACCATCTGGTATGGGGAATTCTTAAATAAAACTGACATTTGTCAACCTTATATAACCTTTAGAGGTGGTCAGAGGAGCCAGACGTAGTCTCAGTGGAACAACCGTCGATATTCAATTCAATTCAATTCAATTCAGAACTTTATTTCAGACTCAACTACACAAGGCAGAGGTCCATAAAACATATGTTACATAGATATATAGGGAGTATAAACATGATGAGTATAATAACAACAAATCTTACAAAGAGTATAACTAAACTATACTAGGCCTACGTACAAACAATCTAAACTCTAAGAGTAACATGTAACCTGCAAGGTTGATAACAGCATAACAAACTAACTCTAAGCTGTACCTGTAACTGTAAGATTAAAATAAGTACATGTATTACAATCAATAACTATCTATTGAAGTTGTATCTCGTAACAATCTGTCTCTGTTCAACTAACCAGAACGATAAACTAATAATAAATAACTATTATAAAAAACAAAGAAAAAAGGATACTGGAATCCTTGGTAACAGGAACATAATAATCAATCGCCATGTGTCAGCAGGCTATTCAGCCAAAATTTCCAGAGGCCCGATGTGTACCTAAGACAACTATACGAGGGGTTCACTAACATCTTTAAAATACCATTCTCAGACACATCCACTCTCTGGATGAACTTATACATAAGATTTCGTAATACAGCCGAACAGGCTGGAACACAGACTGAAGCTTTTGGTCTAATTATGCTAGGAGTCCACTGGGCCGGCGCCAGTTGGCGCCAGTTTGCGCCAATGCAATTTACTGTGGCGCCTAGTGTCGCCAATAAGGTGCCTAGTGGCGTGTAGTGGCTCAAACTGCCTCCCAACTGGCTCGTGGTGGCCCGTAACGGCACCAAATTTGAATGTGGCGGCTAGAAAATTTCAAAATGTTTGAAATTTTCGTCGCGCCACTTGCATCGAGCAATCAGCGCCAAGTGTCCGCCAAGTGGCACCAAATGGCGCGAACATATCGCCCTTTGGCGCAAACAATCCGCCTATTGGAATCCACTGGAATGTAATGGCGCGTGCCACGTTGCGCCAATGAGATTTCGCGCCACATGGCGCCACTTGGCGCCAAGGGGCACCTTGTTTGCGCCACTACGCGAGCCAAACGGCACCCGATTGGTGTCTACTTCGCGCCATTCGGCGCCACTTGCCGCTATAAAAGCAGGGCGGCATCGCAGGACTTTCAGGCGTTGTGGCGTGCGCCTGTAATCCAGCCAAAAAATGGAAGTTACAAACTGATTCAGCCGAGAACGCAGGTTCGAAACTGAGTCACGTCTTTCGGATGGTGACTTTAAAAGTCGGTCCCCAGACGTAAATAATCATATCTGATTGATACACGTCTGTAAAAACCCAATTACACACACACACACACACACAGGACTTTCTCACAGTGATGACGGCAGTTCTCCAAGCTCCAGGAATGAGGTTGTGCAGCATGACGACAGCTTCAACGAGCAGGCGGACTGTGTCTGGTTCCTGTCTCATTCTGGCCAAGGAAGCACTGGAACCGCAGAGCCAGAATACCAAAGGCATTTTCAACCACACGCCTTGCCCTGGACAGCCTGTAGTTGAAGATCTTCTGCTGTTGGTCCATGTTACGACGGCCATAGGGCTTCATCATGTACGTCCTCATGGCGAAGACATCGTCTCCCACGAAGAAGTAGGGCATAGGGGGCTCTTCATCATCATGGGGAAGAGGAGCTAGATCTGGGATGCCTAAAGTGCCAGCTTCAATGCACTCCTTCAGTTCACTGTTGTTGTAGATCTAGGCATCAGACTGATGGCCAACCCCACCTATATCGATCCACAGGAACTGGTACTTTTAATCTACCAGAGCCATCAGGACAACCGAGAAGAACTGCTTGTAGTTGAAGTAAAGGCTGCCTGATTTGTTGGGCTTCTGGAGACGGATGTGCTTTCCATCATAGGCTCCTGCAACCTCAAGCCAGCCTTCATTGGTTGTGGGGAGGTAGATGACTTCTGCAGCATGCTCATCCACTATCGCTTTGGCTACATCAGGGACAAACGTCTGGATGGTTTCCTTGCCCACTCGGAAGTTGTAAGACAGCTCGGCATAGGTGGCCCCACGGTGGCGAGATGGCGTAGGAAGACGGACAACTTGAGACCAGGGGGAATGGCCTTCATGATGTGGGTGTCCTTCTTCTGCAAGTGGGATGTAAGCCTGACCAACAGGTCATCAAACATCTCTGGGGACACCCTGGTGTAGTTCTTGAACTTCCTCCTGTCTTTCTCCCTCAGCTCTTCCATCAAAGTGTGGTACTGTCCACGTTCGGCCCTCAACTGTGGGTGGAGCATGAGTCTAAACCACCAGTTGTGCTTCCTTTTCTTCTTAGGAGGCTCTTCTTCTTCAGGATTGGTCAGCATAAGTTGATAGGCAGTGGCCACCTCAGCATCTCTCATCATCTTCTGATGGAGCAGCATCATCACTCCGACATTATCAAAAGCCTCAGACATATCAAAATTGTAAATATTTAGTAGAGATGTTGTTCATACAGCAGCTGAGGAGGGTCTGAACCAGGTAGCCGATGGCTGGTATTTATATAGTCGGCAAGTAGCGCCAAGCGGCGGCAAGTTCAAACCAATTTGGCGACCTTTGGCACAAACTAATCACCAAGTGGCGCAAAGTAGCCGTCTATTGGCGCGAATGGTGCCAACAGGGTGAATTTTGGAATCAAATGGCCGTGTAATGGCGCGAACTGGCGCAAACTGGCGCAACATTTTGGAGCAAGCCGGGTGGCATTTGGCGCACGCCATATGGCACCTAGTTTATTCCACTTGGCGACACATGCCGAGCGGACATTAATTTGGCGCCACAGCGAGCCACTACGCGCCATTCACATAATCTTTGGCGCAAACTGGCACCAACTGGCGCCGGCCCAGTGGACTCCTAGCATTAGAGTTGTGCTTTGCCATGAGTGTACATTGAAAGAAAGAAAACACGCTTTTTTAAACAAAATTTTGGTCGCAGAAAAATCTGACGAGTGAAGTTGTGTAGCTCCTTGCTAAAAATGAAATAAAACCCTAACGACATTTAATTTTGTTTTCTTCTTTATTTTGCAGTAATTCAATATGGAGGCTATAAAGCTCTTAGTGGTTGGCGATGGTGCTGTGGGTAAAAGCTGTCTGTTCATCTCATACACAACAAACAGCTTCCCAAGTGACTATGTTCCCACTGTCTTTGATAACTACGCATCCAATGTGATAGTCAATGGTGTGCCTTATAGTCTGGGGCTATGGGACACAGCTGGTCAGGTATGTATTTCAATTATTGTAATCATAATCTGAGAAAGTTTTGGTGAAGAATTATGTTGATATAAGTTTGTTATCGCATGATTAATAAATTTTAGTCCGTCAAACAAAAATTCCTCAAATTTAGAGTTTAATTGCAATGAAAACATGTCCCTTTACATAAATATATTCTAATTTTTCTTGCCCTTGGCCAGGGTCGTTTACCCCAGACCCCCATTTAATCTACCTTCTTTCTGGAATTTCTCAGTCTCATCCATGTTATATATAGTCATCTAAAGATTATTTTAAACTAGTTTGTGTTTGAAATGATCAATTAAATTATTAATTTTTCCATTGTTATTGTAATTCATCAACATCTTTACTTAGTAGCTTTCATTTATATAAATAAATTCTTAAATGAATTAAAACTATCAGGTTACCGTAGCAGAACGGTATTAAATTGCAAAATTTCCAATATCATAATTCTTTTTTTCTTTTTTTACAAGAAAGGACCATTGAGTTCTAGGTCAATTGATATGAAGAGTGATATTTATAATACCAAATGGAATGACGGCTTTGTTTATCCATTTTGAAGGTTTTTTATTCTTGGACTGTTTTGCAATGATAATGTGCTAGGCTGCTAGCAAGGTACTATGTTTTAATTTAAGAGAAATTAATGAATTTCCTTTCTTTTTGCCCCATCCAGGAAGATTACGACCGTTTGCGACCCTTGTCCTACCCTCAGACGGATGTCTTCCTTATTTGTTATTCAGTCGACAATAGGGATTCCTTTGTACATGTTGAGGACAAATGGCACCCAGAACTAACCCATTATTGCCCTAAGACGCCAATTGTTCTTGTTGGAACAAAGATAGGTAAGGATTGGAAGAAAAAAAAAGAAAAATCAATTTTAGTCAAATCATGCTATCATCTTAGTTCAGTAAATAAGGTTCCTATTATGTAAAGAGCACGTAATCTATAATAATATAATTTTGACAAGGGTGTTTTTGTTTTCAGCATGACATTTTATGAATATGTATTTACACAGCACCTTAGCCAAGTGATGGTATCATGTATTTTTTACACAAAACAAAAGTCTACTCTAAAATTCAGAAATTTCAGTCTGAGCTAAAATGGCAATGTTTTGAAATATTGGGCAATTAATAGATGACATTTTTAGGTGGAAAACTAACAGCAGGTATCATAGAAAAGTATCTAACAGTATTGATATCTAATGAACTTTTTCTATTGATTGATCAGATCTTCGTGGAGCTAGTACTAGCGGGCAGTTTGTTAGCTTCAATGAAGGAGCTGCACTGGCAGCCAAATTGAACCTTGGCTTTGCTGAGACCAGTTCACTCACACACACTGGATTGAAAGAATGCTTCGATAAAGCAGTAAGTTGAAACTCCTTACCCCGTGTTCAAAAGAAATGCCATACTCTCACAGCTTCAAGAGGTGTCTCAAAACACATCTTTTCTAATTTGTTGTAAACTTGTGATATTCCTCTTGGTTTGTAATTGATGTAAGCTTTGTTTGATAATGTTCTCTCTCTTTGTTGTATTGTAAGTATTTTATGTTTATGCACTTTGTGTCTAATGAAAAGGTGCTTCATAAATGTAACAGTATTATTATTATTGCTTGAGTACACACAGAAACAATTGTTAGAAGCAACCAATATTGGTAGAATTGTAAGGATCTCCAGTTAAAGGCAGGGAAAAGCACCTGTCTTACTGGATATGTGTAGAAAACATAATAAATGTGCTCTGAAATGCTTGCATGACAGATGTGCTTGTCATAGACTTTCTTGCTTCATACATGAATCTTTTTCATCAAGTCAATATATCAATGCATCTTTTTCAAATTCTTTAATTTGTCATAATATGTCAATTATCCAATTCATATGTGTTTTAATTGCAAGCATTTTATGCCATTTTGTGTATTTCTTATATATATCAACTTCTGAAATTGAAATGCTTTCATCATTTTGTCCATTTTCTTGATACAGCTTGAACTTGCTATTAGTAATATGACACTTCAGAAGAACAAGAAGGGTTTCTTTTCCTTTGGAGGGAAATATAAGAAGAACATTCCTGTTCCTCCTGCTATGCCTCCAACTGGTGAGAATTTTCTTTTTTTCTTCAAATAAAGTAGTTATTTTCATCCATTGTTGGAAATCATTGTTTCAAGTAGTGGTCAGTTTTGTCAAGGTCTTGCCATAGGTATGGAAGTTACTATTGTCAATGACTCTACTGGACGTAAACAATATGAATGATTGAAATCCCCTGAAAGAACATAAAGTACAAAACCTTATGTGAATAACAAAGTATGCAATGAATCAAATCAAAATGATATATTACATAAAAACACTATAACATCATTGAGCTGTTTTTCAGTAGAATTAATAATGTACAGTAATTGATATGAAACACATTCTTAACAAATAACAGCAAATATGAATAATTCACCACAATTTGATCAATACTAACACTTTGGAGACGACGGGCTTCTACAGAAGCCGAGCGAGTCGTTAAGTCTGTGACGACGATCTTCTACAGAAGCCGAGATGTGTCCCTACTATTTTGACAAAGTTTTCCAGCTTATTATCAGCTATTATGTGCTAAAGTTCTTTGAAGTATTATTTAGATATATTCATTCATCTCATCTTCTAAAAAAATAATAACGTTACATGGAAAAAAAATTGAGAAAAAGTGATATCATTTCAACTTTACCCTAAGTTAGTGCTCGGATCGAAAAAAGGGCCCTCGAAATACCCGTACAGCTGGAGACGGACGCGTACGCGTTCGTCCGTTCTTTATTCTTGCCAGGATTTCAAATCTTTGTATTGTCAGTTCGATTTCGACCCTGATTCCTTATTTATATTTATCTACCCTACCTGTGTGGCATTTTTTCATCATATACTAATCCAAGCCTGAGAGGGAGAAGAAGATAGAGGGATAGACTGAGAGGGGAAAGAAGAAAGAGGACATAGATTTTTACATTTTCTCATTGACAAGACTTGTTTATGGGGAAAAAAACCCGGATAGATAAGGATATGAAAATCAGGTTGAATATTTCCATATGTTATCTATAAAGCCTGTCGTCTCAAAAGTTTTGACTCCACATCTATCTTTTACGTCATTGTATTTACATGACAATACGCTTTTCATTTTATCAACTTGACCAATTTATCGAATCATTCATGTATGGACCTCCTCTTCTATAAAAGGCTTATCTCAGCTGTGCCGCGCTAAGGCCTAAGGGGGAACACAAGAATGTAAAGAAGTAACTACTCTGGAAGATTGCCATTTTGAAAGAAGAGGATGTAGGCGTAAACGTAGGTCAATAGTTCAATCTACATGACAATACAAACAACCACTCTAACTTATATACCTTTATGAGGGCATGTAACAATTTTTAGAGCAGGTTTGAGTAAAATATCTTGATCAACCTAAAGCCGGTCTTGGTTTGAGCGGGCATATGAAATGTTCAAATGTTTTGTTCTGAAAAACGACCCCTAACTCTTCCTCTCTCTCCCCACGGAATATCGCTCTTGTCTTGAGCAACTCCGGCGGTAAAGCCACGAATATGAGACTTTTCCTGGGCAAAGATGCTAACATTGTTGAAGAAAAATGCAAGGCAACATAAAAACAAGTTTTCTGGCAATGAAGAAAAGCAAGTGCAAGATGAAGAAAATAATTGTTATTATCATTACTATTTTATTACAAAAAATAAACAAAATTAAGTGGGAGGCAAAAACTAAAACAAAATGAATATTTCAAATTATGAGAAACAAAGTCAAAAGCATTCAAAGTAAATATATTTTTGTTTTCAAGAATAAAACAATGTTCATCTCAAAATTCATTTCCCAAATAGTCCTTTATTTGATTTGCACATTTAAAAGAAAGGGCATTTAGTGTAGATCATGGCATAATGTTTGTCAAAATATAGTTACAAAATGTGTCGAAAACCCATGTAAAACGAAAGGTTAGGCCAATTATTCATGGCTCCGTTTATAATCAGCCGAGCAATCATTGACAAAGGGGAAATGAATGGAGGTATCGACCAATCTGCGCATGCGGCGGTGCTTATGCAATTTGTATGGTGAGTGTATTGAAAAGGAAAGACGTGAAGCTTCAGCAAAATAAGACGGCAATTTCCCTCGTAAATAACCGACCTTACTTTTCGTATTGATGAACAAAACTTATATTTTTAGAAAGAAAAAAGGCTGATCTTTAATTTATACATTTACAAAAAATCACGAAAATTACTGAATGAGGCGCAATGAGCAATGAAAGTAGAAAGCACCGCCACATTTTCCATTACTGGCGATGTAACCGAAATCGCTCCATCACAGGGGAAACAATCGCTGTGCGCGGGCTCGCTCTCAAAGGGCTAAGGTCATGATAATGAAATGGGATAGAACGATTGGAGAGAAAGAAAGGTTTTAAAAGAAAATTCAACCCTTTTCCAATTCAGTCCTCTGCGCATGCCCATAATTAACATTAACATTAACATAAATGAATATGTATACGGTTCGTAACAGTGATAATAATAATAACTAGATGGAATTCGACTGCGCGCAGTCGAAAATGATGCCTCCGTCAAAGAGCAATTTTACCAACCAAAACAGAAGAAATTTTTCAAATTCAAGTTCATTTGTAATCCATTAACAGGTTCTCAAAATATCGTGATTACAAGCAATTTCTCATATACATATATGACCCTTTGAACTTTGACCTCATGACCCTAAAATATACTCAGTACATTGGCTCTGCAAGATGTCCTGAGCTTAATAGTAATCTATCTGTCAGTTCTAATGAGAATGCGTTCACAAGCTATTTTTGCATACATAATGAGCCCATGACCTTTGACCTCATGACCCAAGAATCTACTCAGTTCATTGGCTCTGCAAGATACATACATGATCTAAGTTTGGCAGGAATCTATCAATCTGTTCTTGAGATAACGCGATCCGAGCTGTTTTTGCATATATAATGAGCCCTGTGACCTTTGACCTCGTGATCCCAAACTCTAATCAGGTCATTGGCTCTGCAAGATAAATACATGACCAAAGTTTAGCAGGAATCCATCAATCGGTTCTTCAGATAACGCGATCACGAGCTGTTTTTGCATACATAATGAGCCCTGTGACCTTTGACCTTTGACCTCGTGACCCCAAAATCTAATCAGTTCATCGGCTCTGCAAGATACATACATGACTAAAGTTTGGCAGGAATCCATCAATCGGTTCTTCAGATAACGCGATCATGAGCTGTTTTTGCATACATAATGAGCCCTGTGACCTTTGACCTTTGACCTCGTGACCCCAAAATCTAATCAGTTCATCGGCTCTGCAAGATACATACATGACCAAAGTTTGGCAGGAATCCATCAATCGGTTCTTCAGATAACGCGATCACGAGAACGGGACGTACGGACGTACGTACGGACGACGGACGTACGGACGGACGGACAACCAAAAACATAATGCCTCCGGCTACTTCGTAACGGAGGCATAAAAATGGTGCTTATAAAATATAAAGCGCTTACCACTTACATTTATGTATGTATGAATGGCAATCTGGATTCCTTTATTACTACCATCCTCTAATCACTCAATTGTCCTGGTTTCCCTTTCAAGGTCTTGCACCATGGATTGAGATCAAGACATCCACCTTAGGAGCAGATATGGCTACTATCCTTGATGACCCGGCTGAAGCAGATGTAGTCTTCCATTTAGACGATGGGAAGAGTCAAGCAGCTCACAGATTGGTGCTTTGTAGTGCATCAGATTTCTTCTGTAGAGTCTTTGAGCAGAAGCTACCTAAGGTAGGCACAGACCAATCGTTTGCTAGATCAAGGAGGTGTTTCACAAAGACCTAAGATCATTTTTAAGTTGGACTTAACTATAACAGGCCATTCATGCCACTGGTTGTTCTCACCGTTTGTCTCTTAATTATGATCTTTAGATATTATTTTTCCCTTCAATAATGAACTATCAAAAAATGTAAATTCTGTAGATTTTTTACCACGATTTATACGTCCCTGGTGAGAACAATGCCAGTAAATGGTGAGAGCACACAGTGGCATGAACAGCCTGCCATAGTTGAGTCCAACTTAAAGCCGATCTTAGTCTTTGTGAAACACCCCCTAAATGATTTAAGCCCTCTCAAATTATGCTTTGTTGGGTGCCAATCTGCCCCATGCTCGTGATCCTTAAAAGCTGTAAGAACCACTCTGCAAGAACCACTTCAAAGAATCATTAAAAAAATGTACATTCTTGTACTCTCAAAACATCAAATTTACATCAAATTCCTATGCTTATTCACCTGTATATGAGATGCTTCCAGAGTTCTCTATACATTTGCCAATGCAGCTTAGAGTTTTATCATAATATATATCTTCATCATGATCATTATCATGATATAAAGAAATTTAATCTTTCTAAAGACACATAAACAATGCTAGAAGTGTGTTCCAGAAAGATTTTTTTTAATAAAGTGAAACTTATGATGCATGGCTGACTTAAACCATGCATTTGTTTGATTATATCATGTTCATGTAAGAACCACAAAATATGAAGAAACAACCATCCAAATTTCAGGTTCACCTTGTTTTATAAATTCCTTGTAAGACAAAATTTGCATGGAATGTCATTCGATATATCAAGCATGCAATCTTATATAGTTAAGGAATTGTAAGTTTCTTTAAATAAACTTGCCTTCATCATTATACCCTAATTTCGTTATCTGTTAACAGGTTGAGCAGGAGGACAGAGCGGTGCGTGTTCCTGCATTTACCTGGGATGAGATCAATAGTGGTAGCATAGCAGGTATATCTAGCATCAAGCAAGCAGAAGAAGGGGTTGGGCACCAGATTGATGTTTGTCTTTCTGCTGATATCTCTTCAAAGACATTCACACACATACTGAGATTCCTCTATGCAGGTTTGTAGTCTTATTCCATGTTATGAATCAATCCACCACTCTGTGTGTTTCTATAAAACTCTGTCTTATTCATTTTCTTTGGATACCCTGAAATATGGTAGATATCCTTTATTTAGAGATATAGCAATTGTCCCCTTTATTCATGTACTCAGTATTGTCAGTGTTCCTTTCATCTCTGTGTATGCAGTAGGGAGGCGTAAAAGCTACTGTATTAGCTGCTATTTTCGTGAGGGTTTTATTTCTGTGAATTTCGCGAATTATCAACATGCGAAAATATTGCCACCTCATCATTCCGGAGTGGGAAAATATCGCTCTCTCAAATCTTGCTTATACAGTACATTTGGGAGACAGGAAGTAGTCCTCATAATCAGAGTCAGTTCAGTAAATAAGATGATTTAAAGATCTTTTCAGATCTATAACCAGGAGGAATTATAAATTTCTTTTAATAACTAACACATCTCTCCAAGAAAGAATACTCTGGCAGTATTTGTAAGGACCACACACATGGTGTACCCATTGGAGTTTTCCTCACTCAGGATGACATCTTCCTGAAATTCTGACTGAAAGAAATGTTATCTTTGTGTTTTACAGGTATTCCTAATGTAGACGAAGACACTCCGGAAGCTGAATTAGATTCTCTCTTGAAGGCAGCAGACGTCTTCTATCATCCTAGACTCAGGGAAATCGTCTCCAACATCCAGAATAGTGAGGAGTTCCTTAACCCCAGCATTGGCACGTACCTTAACGACCTTACAGGTCAGAGGTCAAAAGAGATGTTCTTCAGGAAGCCTGTATTTTCAGATGTACAGTTTGAAGTAGAAGGTAAGTGTTCGCTTCTATAAATAAGGAATAACGTATTTGCCGGGATAAGGCCACAGCGCCGCATAGGCCGCACCCCCAACTTTGACATTTCAAAGAGGAAAAAAAACAACAAGGAAAAAGAACAAATGAACGAAACAAAATAACCATAATTTTCTCATAGAACACTTTTTTTTCTTTCTACAAACTGATACCAAATTCATCAATATTCTTAGGAATTATAGGAAGTGTACCTAAAAAATGATCGCAGGCAGATTTGGTATCCGATATATAACCCTACCATGATGTACAATGTAATGCAAAATTGCATGAAATGGATACAAAGATCAGAAAATAGAGTTGGTGCACGGTGCGACGTCGGCTAGATGCGCAATTCCATTCGCGGCAGCTCCGTAACGTTCCCTTCTTTTACTTTTTAGTGATGCATTGGCACAAACTTAGATCAAGATCTATCGGCAGATGTTGTTTTATGAAGTTTATTTTCGTCTTCATGTCAACAATGCAAGATAAAATTGTCAGTAAGATGTGTGGAAATGTCCTGTACCATAGTGGTATAGTTATTGCAGTCCCATAAGTACAAATTTGTGCTGTCTTTTCATGGTTTTGACTTGCAATATTTTACTCATGCGGCGCAAAGGCCGCACCCCGATCTTTTGATATTTTCTCTTCCAAAAATACTGCAGCCTTTATGCCGGCAAATACGGTACCCCTACACTATCACCCTATATAAGACAACTATTCCCATGAGGATTATTCTCTAGGACAAGTACCTTTCCAAAAGGCAATTTTCCCCTGGGACAACTACTTCTTCATAAAAGATTACCCCTGGACAACTATCCCCCTAGGACTTCCCCTAGGACATCTACCCATGGACGACCAGCCTAGGACAACCACATCCTAGGACAACCACATCCTAGGACAACTACTTCTTCACCAACATTTAACCTATGAACAACTACCTCCTAGGACCCCCTAGGACAACTAGCCATGGACAACTAGCATAGGACAACTACATCCTAGGACAATTACCTCTCGCTAGACAATTACCCCTTGCAAAACAATCCCACAGGATAATGATTTATATTATAGCAAGAATGTTGGAGCATGTATATTAACATAGACCCCATTGTTTTTGTTGCCTTGACAGGTCAGCTCCTGTATGCACACAAGGCCATCTTGAAGGCTCGCTGTGCTGTCATGGCAGGAATGTTCAGTGGCGTCTTTGCAGAAAGTTCAACAAGCAAGGTAGGTATCTACATCTGTCATATGTCAGATGAAGGAATTAGATCTTGAAACAGTGATGATAAAGCTGTATTGTTATTCCCAAGGCATCGTTGATATCTTGATAATAAAATGACAGCTATTAATTAATCACAGCTAATAATGGAACTGTTATGGCCAGGTCCAGGCTTCATAAAACTTGTTATCAATAACAAATGCTACATTTATATGACAAATTTGCTCTCAGTCGATTAAATGCCACCTGTTCAGTAGCTTACAACTGTTATCAAGTGTGTTGGCTCAGTCGGTAGAGCGTCCGCCTCACAACCAGGAGGTCGTGGGTTTCGAACCCCGGCCGTGTCATACCAAAAGACGTTAAAAGACGGGAGTTGCTGCTACCTTGTTTGGCGTTCAACAATAAGGGATAGAGCAACATCGATCTGGCGCTGCTCAGTGGCTGCCGGGCTCACGACCAATTGTGCAAAAAGAATTTCCATATTCGGTTTAACTTAATACAATTTGGAGTGGACTTTAAATGATTATTATTATTATTATTATTATAATTATTATTAGATAAACATCATATAGTGTTTTCCCCTGAGTATTGGTCATGGTTGATAATTCAAAAATTTTCAACAAGTCAAATGCCATATGATTTGAATTATTACTTGTGCCTCAATTATGCAAAGTAGTGGTCTTAAATGCACACACCCAAATTCATAGCCAGATATTTGTGTGAAAAAGGAATGAAATAGAGTTGGACCTCTTTCTCCCCCCCCCATCTTATCCCAGATCCCCATTCTCGAAACAAGCATGGAATGCTTCATGGCTATCTTGGAGTACATCTATACCGACCACGCCCCTATAGAGGAAGGTGACGCTGTTGGTATCCTGGTCACGGCCGAGCAGTTTGCTCAAGACAGGCTCAAGAACCTGTGTGAGCTGTACATCACCAAGGAGGTGGATGTCAGTGTCAGAGATCAGATTGAGAAAGCAGATATTGATGTCATAGGTCTCCTGCAGACAGCACAGGTAAATAATGGCAGTTTTTAATTCGAATCAAATTTTTATGGAAAATCTATGAATGAATTCTTTAGATTTACAACAGCGCTGAAGAACCTGGGGGTGTTTCTCAAAGAGCTGGACTTAAACATTGTGCAGAGCCATTTGTAGCCTTAATAAGATAAATATATTCAAAAGCAAAAATTCAACTATTTTAGACTTTTCATAAATTCCACATTTCCATATCAAGAACATGAAATCTCCTGGATAATAGAAAAAAACTTTTACAAATTATTTTAATAGATGCTAACGGCTTTCCATAATTTTTAAGTCCAACTTAGAGATAAGTTAAACTTAGGATCTTTGTGAAACACCCCCACAAAGATTTTAAGTCGAACTTAACTCTGAGTTGGACTTAAATAATATGGAGAGCCATTTGTAGCCTTAAATAAAATATATTCAAAAGTACAAATTTGAGTATTACAGACTTTTTATAAATTCCACATCAAGAACATGAAATCTCCTTGATAATAGAAAATATGAATGAATTGAATCAACATTTTATGCCTTTTAAAATAACTTTTACAAATTATTTTAATAGATGCTAACGGCTTTCCATAATTTTTACGTCCAACTTAGAGTTAAGTTCGACTTTGTGAAACACCCACCTGGTGGTGTATTTTTAAATCATGGTGATCCATCAGTCAAAACATACAAGTTCCTTCATCGCTGGAGGTGTGTGGGATTGTAGTCATTCTATCAACTTGCCGAAGTCTCAGATTGTTGAAAAATGTTCACGTAATGGATCACATTTTTTCCTGAGATGATGTTGTTGATCATTTGCATATTCTTTGTCATATTTGTGTAACTATTCACTGTTCATGTTTCGATCTCTACACGTATGTTAACATGTCACTATATTTATTCATTACATTGGGCTAATGGTTAACAGATCAAAGTATCTCCATAAGCCATTAGTAGCATGACAATTGATCTAACACTGCCCAAGTAGATGAATGGTTTTGATACTACATATTGTTTTTGATAATTTGCATACAGTATTCTTTGTCATACAGTGAAACCTGTCTATAAAGACCACCCAAGGGAGACAAAGAAAAGTGGCCTTTGTAGACAGGTACCTTTAATACATGTTTCAATGAAAAACATTTTTAAGGGAAACAAAAATGTGGTCTTTGTAGACAGGTGGTCTTTCTATACAGGTGGTCACTAAAGCAGGTTTGACTGTATTTGTGTAACTATTTCACTGTTAATGTTTCTCTACACAGTTGCACAATGCCGATCAGCTGTCGGCGTGGTGTCTCCATTTCATCTCGTCTAACTACCTGGCATTTGAGAGACGTGCCGAGTTCAGTCAGTTGGAAGGAGACAACCTTGCACACGTCACCGACAAAAGATGGCCACCAGTCAATTACCTCGAGGAGGTAGAGATCTGGGAATCAAAGTACGGGGACAAGAAGAAGAAATCGGACGAGAAATGCTCCGTCATGTGATCAGGTGGACGGGATATGGGTTACCATGACAACTAACACAGAGGCTGGAACACTGCCCAAAGCTTGCTGTTGTTGTTGTTGTTGTACAGCTTTAAGTCTTTGAAGTCAAAGAGAGCATTATATCAACTTAATATCTCTGTGGTAGTCGGGTTCAATCCTTCAAGAATTGTCCAAAAGAAGGACAACATTCAATAGTTTTAAATGTTATTATTTTTGTAGCATGTATTTCATTCTTTATCTGTGTGTACTTAAAAAGTATCACAAAATTTATAATGTTGATGTTAATATATATTTTTGGTGGTATATGAATGTGTTAAAACTACATGTATGTACCCTGTGCTGAATAGTATACAAATAATCAACGTTTATGACTTCAATAGTGCGAATATTTTCATGAAAAGAACTTCTTCTCTCGAGGCGTCAGCTGAGTTAAATAGAACATTTATCTGCCAACGAATGAAGATATTCACAGAACTATGCTTTGCTCCTTATATTAGTAATAAATCAAATTTGTGGTCAGGCATTCTCAATTACATTCAGTTTGCCTTCGCGTCAGATGCGCACAGCTAAGACAATGAAAACAATGGAATACCCGCAGGGCAGAGAGGTAAGCAGTCTAAATATAACCGAAAATGCACCCTGAATAGTACAAAAATGCACTGCGAATATAACCAAAATGCATGCTCAATGACTTAGTCGTTCAATATATTATTTATTGAATATCATGTGACCAACAATCCTCCAATCAAATGACAAGGATCTACTTACCGTAAACATATAATCTTTTCTAGTTTTATACTTTTTATACTTTTATTGAATATTGCAAGTGATGTGCTCTAGTGACAACATTGGTGTAGAATGTCATTACATGTGACTTACTTTCATTCAGCTTCATGTGACTGAATGCCTTTTACCCTGGTTCAAAGGCAGAGGTTGTTCAAGGTCAGAGGTTGCTCAAGGTCAGACTGATCAATGTTTTGTGCCATGAGAAGAAGCAGTTAAAGACTGGACACCAAGTTTGGAGAGGCTGAGGAGTGTTGATTGTACATAAATGATTACGTTTGCTTTTTTATTCTTAAGTGCTTCACAAGCCCCTGCTGAGAGCCAGGAGAGCTTTTACCCATCATTAAAGCCCATCTTGCTTTCCGAAGACGAAAATCGTGAGATGTGGAGTTAGCTATTCCAGTTACAGAAATACAAAATGTAGGTGTGAGTAGTGTCTTTTACCCACCGACAACCAGGGCTCTGTTTCTTCAAATTTATTATCAATAACAAATGATAAATATCTATGAAGCGTTTCCTCTCAGCCAATCAAATGCCATGATTTCAGTAGCTTTTAAAAGCTATTGTAACTTGCTATTAATAACAAGTTTTATGAAACGGGGCCCAGATCTTTTTTGATATCCCTACCGATCTGCATCATTCCCTAAAAAGCGACCAATGTTTTTATGGTACAACAACTGAATGTCATAAGGAATGAGATTCATGCATGTGTGTGCTTGAGGAAAATGAGGTTTCTCTGTATATTATGTCCATATTTGTTATACAAGATTGCCATGAAAAATCATGTATTGGTCTCGTCTATGTAGGTGAGCATGTTCGTTGAAACAGAAGTTTTCAACAAATTAAAAGAGATTTGTTACACTTTCTCCATTTGTGTTATGTATGCAATGTTCATACTCTAAAGGCGCGTTCAGATATGATGCAATAAAACCGCCGCAAAAAAGCTGCTTTAGTGAGCGCTGTGTTATATAATACAGAAGTAACAAGCGTTTACACATTGCATCATTTAAAAAAAAAACCACCCTGGTTTTACTGCATCATATCTGAGTGAGGCCTACCATTGTGATGTTAATGTGATGTAGTTGTATTGTATTGATATCTGATTAAGTCATACATGTATGTTGTCTTTTTTTTAAATGTGCCTATACCATACAGGAAATGGAGATATTTTCTTTCCTATGAATTATGTGAACATTCTGAAGTAATCATATTTCATTATCTGCCTATTATATACATGCAGGATGATAGGAAATACTGAAAGCTGTAAAGTTGGAGATATTGTCTGTTTTATTGCCAGAAAAGCGTTAACTTTGTGTTAGGGTATACAAATAAACACCCTCCCAGCTCAAACAGACAATATTAAAAGCTACTACATTTCTTTTTTTTTTAGTTTCTCCTTCTAACTGTCGCCCCCTAGTGGCAATACACCATGTGCACCAGAATTCATATTAGTGCAATCTAAGAAAATTGATATTTTCACAAGTTATCGTATTTTTTAAAGCATTTGCATTTAAAAGTTGAAATATTTTTATACCTTTTTTAAAATGGAACTTTCCATTTACAATACATGTATAGAATGGACTTGGTGATAATGTATGTATGAAGACTATAAACAAGGGTTAAGATTAGAGGGTAGTCTGACGGGGAAGAAATTTGAAATACATGCAAGTACACTAGGAAATGAAATATATTTATTTTCATAACAATTTAAGTTGCAACAGGTATAATGATATCAACTGAATAGTGGACACCCAGCTTTTTTTGTGATTTATTTTAAAAAGAAAATCATATCTGAATCTGAATAATGTTATAAAAATATTCTTCTACGAAATGATTATAGACTCTTTGCTTTGCTTATTAATCAAATGTTCAATTTTTCTTTGTTTTGCTCATTAATCTTTTGAAACTAGCTAAACATTTTTGAGTCAATGTGCACCCTGTCTCATAAATGTATGATTGCTTGCAGAGAGAGTTAGAACAATCAGTTTTATTGTTACAAGGTCATAAATAGCAACAATAATGCACATATCGAAAATAATATCACTAGTGACTTTCTTTTGTCTTGCAATGTTTGGTCAACAAGGGTTCAAAAGATCACGACGTTATGTTCGATACTATATCCGCAATGAGTAATGCATTAATAATGCACATATTCACATTTTTTGTTGTTAAATGTATATAGATTATCTGCCAATGACTTATTGCCAACTTGTATTAAATAATTTGCTAACATATGTATATAAATAAATGTCAGAGACATTTGTGAGACATAGCAATAAACATTTATACTCTCTATCATTTTATATTATGAAAAAAGAGGAATGTGTTTTGCATTATGGAATTTCAACTACTTGTACATAGGTGGACCCAGGGAGAGGAGGGGGGTAACACACTATGAATATGGCGGACAAAGAAAGCGGACAAAATATACAGTTCCTCAGGTAGACAAAGGAACATCCCTTCACTGCTATTATGTAAAAATGTGTAGAACAGGTGAATATGCATGTGACACCTGTTCCACACATTTTTACATAAAAGCAGTGAAGGGATGTTCCTTTGTCTACCTGAGGAACTGTATATTTTGTCCGCTTTCATTGTTCGTCATGTCTATAGTGACAGCTGCACCAAACTACTAACAAAAAAAGTATCACAAATATTTCAATGTTCAAACAACAACTTCTTCCTAGTTCAAAGTCTAATTGAGGAGTAGACTATACCCAGAGACTATATCGCTGCAATGACATTTTTCAAACAGAGAGAGAGAGAGAGAGAGAGAGAGAGAGAGAGAGAGAGAAAGAGAGACAGACAGAGGAAGCCAAGGAAAACAAAACGTCAGACAAATATAAAAAGTATACTGTCTTTAAACAAAAATACTCTCCTACAAAATATTTATAAACTCTTTGTTTTGGTCTGCTCATTAATCTTTTGAAAATAACTGAATTTTTGTATTCAATGTGTAGCCTGTCTCATTATGTTGCCTTAGGAAGGTCATACATAGCACCAATAATACACATATTGGCGTATGTTTGTTGCAAAATGTATATATTCTCTGCCAATGACACGTTCCCAACTTGTATTTAATAATTCGCTGACATAATCATGTCTATAAATAACTTTTGAGACATAGCAACACACATCTTTGCTTTCAATCATTTCGTTCAAAGTACAATAATGAAGAGTACCGTAGACTGTTCCTGACAGTAAAATTGACACCAAATAGAGAGAGGGAGTGAGAGAGAGAGGGAGAGAAAGAGAGGGAGTGAGAGAAAGGGAATAAGAAATCCTCATTCGAACATAAGAATGTTTTATATATAACGTTTAAAAAATAAAATGCGAACACTTATGTATGAAAACAAATTGCAACCTGTGCGTTACTGGCGGTCGGAAAGGAAATAAGAATACATGGTCTCTTCTAATGAATGAATTTGCTCGGTCCATAGTCCGTCTCGCAATCATGCACAATTGTCACCATATCGGAAAACCATTATGTACGTCTCAAACAACAGTATTGCATATTGTGCCATACAGGGGCGTACGCAGGGGGGGGGGGGGGGGGGGGTTGAAACCCCCCTTTGGTATTTTTATGTGTGTAAACATAACGGCTAACGTAAAGTGACCTTACCCCCCCCCCCCCCCCCCAACGAAAAAAAATGTCAAATTTTCAAATTTCGAGACAAAAAAAAAAAAAAAAGTGTCCGGCTTACCCCCCCCCCCCCCCCCCCCCCCCCCCCCACTGAGCGAAAATTTTCGGCCGGCGCGATTTTCAAATTTTCGGGAGCAAAATATTTTGGGCCAGATTAAAAAAAAAAAACCCTTGAAAAAATCCTGCGTACGCCCCTGGTGCCATATACTACCGAGTAGATATTGCCATCACTACATTGAATCATGTCTAATTACATATGATTGAATGTTGGTGGAAAGATATACCGGACATCTCGTACTACATTGACCAGTACGCCCGGGTCATTCTTCAATTTGATCCTAAATGGCGGCATACCGTCTGCCCAGGATGAGCAAGGAAACTATCTCATTGATCGCGATGGCGATATTTTCAGACATAATTCTCAATTATTTGAGAAGCAACATTCTTGTACTTCCAGACGGATTCAATGAGCTTCAAACTCCTGGCGTGCGAAGCTGACTTTTTTTCAGCTGGATACAATGAAGGAAGAAGTCCTGAGAGTAGTTAATCAGATCATCGGGCTGAATGTTGGCGGGAAGATCTATACCAGACAACCAGAGAAACACTCTTGAGAGCCCCCCAGGGTTACCAGGCAGCCATCGTAAGTGAAAAGGGTCTAAACATGGCCAGAGACAAAGATGGAAACTTTTTTATAGATCGAGACGGGAAGCTGTTTCGCTACATCCTCAACTTTTTACGCGAAGGAGCTTTGATTCTGCCTACAACATGGAATGAATTCAATTTTAATCTCCTTATGAACGAGGCAACCTTCTTCCGGATTCCTGAAATCAGTGAATACGAACAATTTCGATGAGAACAGGAAGGCGGCCGTTGGACCATCTCCCCTTCCTGGTGATAAGGGATATAAGCCGATATCTCTCTTCCATTATTATTTTGTACTATTGGCATGGTCGTTTCCTGACATATCATTCCAGTCATAACAGGCGTAGATTAGAAGATTTGTTTTCCTCCAAGATAAAGTCTTGTAAATACATTGAATCAACATTTGGAGTTCAAATGTTGTCTTTCACCTTGGATGAATCTCTTACTAAGTCTCTGGTCTGGTTTTACCAGAACAAACAAGAGCACGGAGGTCGCAAAATTCTCGATTATCCCAAAAGCGAACAAGATAATCATCGACATGCTTAAGATAGCAAAATACAGTATGATTCGATCAATAAATTTTGCCGAAGAATCTACAAAATACGAATTCTAATCCTTGATGATCTATAATGTACTAGTAGTAGTGGTGGTTACTTTACCCAACTACATAGAAAGCATAAATGCTTGTTAGTAAGCAACCAGAGGACCGACGGCTTTAGGTCCCCCAAGAGGCAGGGGCGTCAATCTTTTTAAAAATGTGGTGGGGGGGGGGCACAATGGAGTAAAATATGAAGTGGCGCATCAGGGGGGTGCCTGGGGGAGGAGAGGGGGGTGTGGTCCCCTCAGAGACGAAAGAAAATTGAATTTTCAAACTCATTTTGCTTATGGTGCATACTTTCTAGTAATATTTGACAGAAAATCGTTAACTAGATTCCAATGGATTTTTAAAACCTGAAACGGGAATATTTTATGTCACTATTACAAAGACTCGGAGACATATTTGCTATACACGCTTTATGATTTTAATTATTATGTGAAATGATTCCATGGAGTATCTTGATAACAACAGTTAAGTTTAAATGAGTTACAACATGTACCTTATTCGTAATTACTAACATAACGTTTTAGTACACTGTTTTGGTATATTTTAAGATATTTGCATTTGTATTTCATTATCTGCCTATTATATACATGTAGGATTGATAGGAAATACTGAAAGCTGTAAAGTTGACGATATTGTCTGTTTTCTTGCCAGAAAAGCGTTAATTTTGTGTTACAGTATATACAAATCAACACCCTCTCGGCTCAAACAGACAATATAATAAAAGCTAGTACATTTCTTCTTTTAGTTTCTCCTTCTAACGATGAAGTTAAGTCACTTGTGTCGCCCTCTAGTGGCAATACACCAGAATTCGCATTAGTGCAATATAAGAATATTGATATTTTCACAAGTTTTTATATTTATTACAGCATTTGTAATATTTGTAATATTTGAAATATTAAGCATTTGTAATATTTGTAATATTTGAAATATTTGTATACCTTTTTTTTAAATGGAAGTTTCCATTTACAATACATGTATAAAATGGCCTTGGTGATAATGTATTTATGAAGACTGTAAAACAAGGGTTAAGATTAGAGTGTGATCGCTTACTATTTTTTTAAAATAAAAACACTATTTAAAAAAAAAATTATAAAAAAATAAACAAAAAACAGGCCCCCCCCCCCCCCGTGGATCTGCGCCTGCCCCCTACCAGTCCCATCATGTTTTTGCTCATTTTTAGGAATGTGTGATTTGATTTTTGGTAGCCTCTTGCTGTTATTGTTTGGTAATGGCAGTTTTAGAGGGTTTTTTTCTTTGGTGCTCCCTCCAAATGTTTGCATTATTTACTGATTGATACAATCCGCACACTTAACCAACCCCCATCTGATCACACATGCGCGCATGTGTCACAAAATAAGTTTTATTGTTTCATTGTTAGGGCAAAATTAGAATTGAATAACAAATCTTTGAAGAGGAACTACATTTTCGAAAACATTGAAACATTTTACAGCGTGTATGATATAAAACACAAAATGTAGGCTACATCATCAGTTTGGATATCATACAAAACATTTTATAATATATGCACATGAACATTCTGTTGTAAAATGCAAAGTATGAATATATGAATACATATTCAACAAAATACATGTTTTGCTACATAATGAATTGATGAACTGATGTTGGGGGCGGGGAGGGGGAGGTGGTGTCCATCCAGGCAAGGCAAAATAGTTTGATTATGCAATATATGAAGTTAACTAGAAAACAAAACATCCATTCAGAGTACAATTGAGGAGTAGACTATTATGTTCCTGACACTAAAATTGACACCAATCGCTGAAATAACAATTCTGAATAGAGAGAGAGAGAGAGAGAGAGAGAGAGAGAGAGAGAGAGAGAGACAGGGAGTGAAAGGGAGAGAGAGATAGAGAGAGAGAGGGAGACAAGAAAGGGGGGATAACCCTCATACCAATATGAGAAGTACATTGTCTATAAACAAAAATACTCTCCTACAAAATAATTATACACTTTTTTTTGGCTCTGCTCATTAATCTTTTGATTTTGTTTGTATTCAATGTGTATAGCCTGTCTCATAAATATTATGTTACCCTAGGGAGGTCATAAATAGCACCAATAATACACATATTTACATATTTTTTTATTTCAAAGTACAATTTTTGAAGAGTAGACTATGTTCCTGCCAGTAAAAATGACACAAAAAGAGAGAGAAAGAGAGGTAGAGAGGAAGCGAATAAAAATGTTCTTTAAAACATTTACAAAATAAAATGACAACACTTAATTATGAACAGATTGCAAGTACATTGCTATTTTTAAATCGTCTGTGTGACGCTAGAGGTCGGAAAGGAAATAAGAATCCTCGGGTGTTTTTGAATGAATGAATTTGCTCGGTCCAAAGTCCATCTCGCATGCATGTAGTACATTTATTACATTGTCATCATTTTCATATCGGAAAGCCACAGTATATAATATGCACGTCTCAAACAACAGTATTACATGAATATTGTGCCATATACTACCGAGTAGATATTGCCATCACTACATTGAATCATGTCTAATTACATCGGATTGAATGTTGGTGGAAAGATATACCGGACATCTCGTACTACATTGACCAGTACGCCCGGGTCATTCTTCAATTTGATCCTAAATGGCGGAATACCGTCTGCCCAGGATGAGCAAGGAAACTATCTTATTGATCGTGATGGCGACATTTTCAGGCATATTCTCAATTATTTGAGAAGCAAGAAACTTGTACTTCCGGAAGGATTCAATGAGCTTCATCTCCTGGCGTGCGAAGCTGACTTCTTTCAGCTGGAGACACTTAAGGAAGAAGTCCTGAGCGTACTTGGCATTCATCAGATCATCGGGCTGAATGTTGGCGGGAAGATCTACCAGACAACCAGAGAAACACTCTTGAGAGCACCCCAGGGTTACCTGGCGGCCATCGTGAGCGAAAAGGGTCTCAACATGGCCAGAGACAAAGATGGAAACTTTGCAATAGATCGAGACGGGGAGCTGTTTCGCTACATCCTCAACTTTTTACGCGAAGGTGCTTTGATTCTGCCCAAATCATGGAATGATTTCAATCTCCTTTTGAACGAGGCGGCCTTCTTTGGGATTCCTGTTATACGTGAACACGTAACGAGTTTGATGAATTTTGGTGAGACTGATGAAGAGAATGCCGGAGAGAATGGCCATCAGCCGGTATCTTTCTTCCATTTGTACCATTGGCATGGCCGTTTCCTGACATATCATACCAGTCATAACAGGCGTAGATTAGAAGATTTGTTTTCCTTCAAGATGAAGTCTTGTAAATACATTGAATCCACCTTTGGAGTTCATGTGTTGTCTTTCGCCTTGGATGAATGTCTAACTGATGAGTCATTGGAGTGGTTCTACCCGAACAGTTCAGGACACAAATGCCGCAAAATTCTCCCTTATCCGAAAAGTGAAGAAGATATCATCGCTATGCTTCAGTTTGGAAAGTACAGTATCATTCGATCAATAAACTTTGGCGAAGAATCGACAAAATACGAAGTGGCGTTCTAATCCTTGATGATCCATAAATGTAACTCTCTAATAATGCCATTTTGTTTAGGCTAAACATAAATCATGATATTACGAGCATATAGCAAAGTGTAATCAAAATTATGCCCCTTCAAAACATCATATGCAAATACTTAATAATTCGTTTTCATCATCATGCAGTCTTGAAGAAAACATTTGCTCTATCAGTACGGGGATGTTCAGTCACTATCAGGGTTTACGGATGTATATCTTTTGACTTGTTTCTTATTGCCTCGAACGATGACCCCAGCTTGATGTTGAGCCCCGCGACAGAACATGAATACCATTTGGAGCAGATATATATTCATGAGGAGAGCGACGAAGACAGCTACTTCGATCAGTGTAAACTTAATCTTCGACCACCGTGTCTACATGAAAAACAAACAAGAAAATGCAAACAATCTCGTCAAATACCTTATGTCTTATACGGATTATATTCAAACAATAACATTTATGAAACGAGTGTATAAACCTACTTATGTAATTACATGGAAGCCTACAATGAATCTTCGTAAATTATGTTTTTATCGGATATAATACTAGAGTTGATAAACTAACCTTATTGGAAATTAGTAAGTACAAAACAAAACAAAAATGGGAAAAGGTTGCTCTTTGTGTTTTAAAAGAGAATAAATATAATAATTATAAATATCATAGTGATAAACTTATCAAATTTTGCAAAACATTCTTTGAGTGAAATATGCAGCAGCAAACTTAAACGAGGTCGGAAGTAATTGACAATTTATTACTTAAATAACTCATTTTTGTTCTTTATTAATGATTGGAAAAAATGACGCCTGCAATGTATAATGTGTAAAACAACTCGGCCTCGAGAAAATACCACTTGTTATTTAGATCATGTCGGTCGATCAACCTTTGCATGAGCATATATATGTATGTTATTGAGTTCCTTCACCTCATGATATGGAAAAGCTCGACAAGCTGACAAATAATCTATTTATTTATGGTTGAAACCGTTGAAATGCTCCATTGCACCTTTGATTAAACAAAGGGAGATATTCAATGCATGTGGGCGACATCGGTTTCTGTGACGAAGACTGAGTAAAAGGTCGAGTGTACTCGCTCTATTATTCAAAATATGTTATTTTATTTCATACCACTACAATGAGCAATAATAAGGTTAAATGGCGTCGATGGATCAAGACAATTATATTATATGGGACATGGACATTATTTGTATTTGTTATTTCCTCTTCCTTAATCACTCTGCTACTCAAAGTGGTATAGTAAATGATACTTATGCTATTTATCTTCGTTATACTAATTAACTCAGGCACATTATGTGATGGCATCGTGTATTTGTATAGTGATGAGGTGCTGTGAGCGAATTATGAATTTGTGAGCCTACTTTTTTTATTTACTTTTTTTATTTTTATAAACGATGGTGAAACAGGTAATGTTCAAGAAGTAACAAACATGGAAAGAGATCGCTTCCATTATGGGTATTTCCCGTTTTAAATCATAAAAACATCTTTGTGCTTTTATGTAATGGAACAAGTGGCTATATAAAGCCCAGAATGCGAGATGTTTGAAGATATTGAAGCGATCAGAAGTTTAGAAAAAGAAGGAAAAGGAGAAGAAGAAGAAAAAAAAATAGAAGGCGAAATAGAAGAAGAAAATAAAAGGCAAAGTTAAGTAGAAAAAGAAGAAGGATCAGAAGAAAAATATAATGATGATAACCACAGCCTTTAGTTCAAGGTATAGCAATTGTCATATTTTTTCATTTAAATTTCATGTGAAAAAGCTTGTCAAGTACACATATTGCACAAAATGAGGCAACATAATTATACCAAATAAAATTAATGTATTTGATGCCTGTCCTCTCATTACATAACCTTTAGTGTATATCTTCTTGCATATAGTGGAACTGGAAGCTCGATTGCTGAGACTATCTACAGCATTGTTCCAGAATTTCGGGCACAATAATGTCTAGGTATAAGGCGAATGGATTGGCATGAGCATGACTCTTTGAGCATTGTATTTTATTTTTAAAAAAATGCATGGAATCGGTTGATCTAGCAAATAATTCTCTAGTTAACCATTCCCATTTGATTTCATTCATGACTTTTCCCCAAGTCACATGTAGCCAAGAAAAAAGGGTGTGTAGTCAAACACTAATTGTCCTTGCCCGTATATCAAACGTTCCCACTTCATACCACTATATCCACATGCAATGACCATACCTGACTGCATATTTAAAATAAGATCTTCACCACAATACGTTGTTATTGTTCATCAAAATGTTTACATAAAGTCGTTTGCAAATGAAGTATTGGCATAAAGTACAGGTTGAAAGATTGCTTGTCAAAATTTAATTTGGAATGTTGTCGTCTTCTTGCCAAATTGCCTTTTTCTGTGTGGAAAATTTGCTGTAAAAATTTACTGGTATCAAAACCGATAAAGCGTGGCACAATGAAAACATGCGTTGCAGCTTGAGAACCAGAGCAAAAGATATTATTTAGATATTCAATGACATGACGAATCCTATGAAAATTGAATGGACTCGAAACTAGGCAGGGATGGGGCTGCTGCGGGGGCGGGGTGCAATCTATCATTTTGAGCAGCACCGCGTACGTAGCGCGAATAATACTGCAAGTTTTACTCATTTTGTTTCTGTGCCTTCAAAGTTGGTGATAAATCTCGGACTATCAATTTGTCTACTAGTGTCTATGATAGAGGAGATTGGAGACTTATTTAATTGAAATATCCCTTCCCTAGCCATGCATTCTTTCATGTATATTTAAGTTAAAATGTGATCATCTCTCTATCTTTCTTGGGACGATGATTTTGATTACTAGTTAAAGGTAAAGACCAGTAATGGTCATGCGATTGCATTGTGAAAGAAACGTTGTGGAATCGATCAGAAAAGGTTGATCTTCTAGCATCTAGCATCTGCAAGGTTCTGGAATCATCAAAATGATAAGAAATTTGGCCCATTCTTCCTAAAGTTACAAGCACTATACACAGAAAGATGTATATGGGACTACCCTATCTCTCTCACCAGACCATGAGAGAAATAAATTTACCAAATATATGAATTAGTAGGCGGTTTCCTGGCAAATTTTTTATCATCATGTATTAGTCAAAACATATTCTTTCACATGATTGGTAATGAGAGCTTCCATTTCATTTTTTGAAATTGGGGCGTTGCCAATACTGGTCTTTACCTTTAAGTATCAAGTCACTAATTTTATCACGCTTTTGTTACAGATAGTGGTGAAGGTATGGTCGAGAATAAAATGCTTGATTACTTATGGAGGGAAAGAAAGAGAGGGAGAGAAGAGAAAGAAACAAAGAAAGATATAGAAAAATAGGGAGAAGGAAAGAGTGAGGAATCGGTTGCAAAGATAGAGGAGGAAAGAACAAGAGGGGAGAGGAAAGAGAGTAATTAAGAGAGAGAGAGAGAGAGAGAGAGAGAGAGAGAGAGGGGGGGGGGTGACTTACAGGTGGGCGTAGACTAGGTAGCACATGATTTGGCGGTATTTCGTTTTGTACTTCGTCTCGTTCATCCGTGTCTTCAATCTCCTCCTCCCCCGTCTCTCGCTTTATGACGTCATTCACGGACAGGAAAATGGAGAGGGCGTGTCCGTTTTTAGGAAACTCTCTGTTTTCATCTGAGATCTTCTCATTCGTGATCGCTGGGCTCTCCCGATGGATGTTCTCTGAGCTCCCCTGATGACCAGCGGTGGTGGCTTCGGGGTTATCGAGACCGCTGTGGTTCGATACATGGCCGAACGTCCACTCATCTGCAACAATGGGTCGACATTCTGTTGGTATGCAACGCGAGTTGAAAGCCTATAAGTATGGGTCTATGCTATTAAGACATAACCACGGCGTTCAAAATCCAATATCCAAAAACAAATCTCATGTTAATACACATGTAAGGGCTGCAGTTAATTGAGAATTTCAAAGGTGATACCTGTTCATGCTAATGAGTTGATTTTGAAATTATGTTCTATTTTGTCGATGGATAGTTCATTTTCTAAACAGGTTTACGGGGACTCTGACCAAAATGTCCGGTAAAGGGGTACTTTTCGTGCGACAAAGTCCGGCCCGAGAATTCTAAAAAATGGGGGTGTATTTGACTTTTCACCCGGAGATTTCTTTAAAAAGGTTTTTTTTTTTCCTTCTCATCTCTTTGGACTCCTGAGAAATTAAAAAAGGGGATTATACAATATCTTGAACATAGACAAATTGATCAAATCCCGGGACTGATGTGGACTAGTTTTGTACTGTAGTCTATCCTAATTCACACACAGCTGCATTACTATCCTGGCTGTGTCCTGTGTATTGAACCTATTCTATTAATTCTCAACATTTCAAACACCACTGTACAAAACTCAAAGGCTGATTTCACTACAAATCGCTACTTTAGTTATAGTGACAACTGATGACTCCTAAAATGAAATAGCAGTAATTACTGATTCGTTAAATCTAAAGAGTATCTTTACGAGGATAAAGTACTTAGTTACAGAGTTTGATTACATAAGTCATTTATTATCACAGGTACATTAGTATGTGAAAGGACACAGTCATGCAGGCACAGTGATGTCAGTTAAGATTAATGGAAGGTTTATTTCTAACTAAGTCTCAATATCAGACACTAAAGTAATCATTCGGTGGTGATTATTATGCAGATAAGTAAGCATAGAACTAATTTGCAGACTTTGTTTATTCTTACAAGGTATGAATGAAAACACGAGCACAGACATTTTGTATGTATTTCATGTGCTAAATGTCTGTACGTAATGCAGGCGGAGTTCGTTGGGGGTATTCCCTGGGTGTGTGAGCCAACCAGTAATGACAGCTTATCTGAGATAAGAGGGAGGGAGGGGGGGGGGGGGGTCTGCATGTCCTGAGATAGGGGGGGGGGGGGGTCATTGAGCAGTGTTCCGGATTTAGGGGGGTCTCCAAGGCAGGAAAAGCCCGCGAAAGGGGGGGTCCAGAAATGTTGGCAGTTCTCAGATAGGGGGTGCTTTCAAAAAGAGAGAACAAGCATTATGCGTGCCCTAAATACCACTGAGTGGGGGGCCGGGGGCAAAATACTGATAGTATGCAGATAATACCGAGTTACCTGACAGTCTGACGCTTAACATATTTTTAATTTAAAGTCAAACAGCAAACATAAAATAGAGATCTAAGAAAATTCTAACTGACAAATCCAATTTTATATAATAATTAGGTTTTCGGACATACAGAACCCTTTCCTATTAATTGTGGAATAGGTCTACCCAGACGTTGTGTATCCGGACAGTAATGTTGTTTCAAATCGAAATTTAAATTAGAAGAAGTTTACATTAAATGTGATATAGACCCTCTAGATCTATAGACCTATTATTAAAGATTTAATTTCTGATGGTTAGCGCTAATAATAGATGCATAGATCTATTTCTAGACTACTTTTCTATAAATACCAAGGCAAAATCGACGATTTTTTTTTTAAGCGTCTGGACACCGTCCCCCCCCCCCCCCCGGGGCGTTGAGTTAAAAAAAAAAATAGAGCATCCCCCGCTGAGCCAAAAAACAAATTAGTGCTCACTACCCCCCCCCCCCCCCCCACCCCCACTTATTCGGCCGGCCGGCTGAGTCGCTGCTAAATATTTTCTCACGAATTGGGCCCCCTCCCTTCTCCCTTACCGCCGGCTGGATCCGCCCCTGACACATCCCCCCAGGGGCGGATCCAGGATTTGCCGATAGGGGGGGCCTAAAATGTGAAAATCGCGCCGACTAATATCTCGCTCAGTGGGGGGGGGGGGGGGGGGGGGGGGGGTAGTGACCATAATTTTTTTTTTCTCGTATTTGACCTCCAAAATGTGATAATCGGGCCTACCAATTTTTCCGCTCAGTGGGGGGGGGGGGGGGGGGAGGGGGTAGTATGCATAATTTATTTTTTGTATTTTACCCCGAATTTTTTTTTTCTTCTTTTATTTTATTAAAAAAAAAAAAAAGGCAGGGGGGGGGGCCGGGCCCGTCGGGTCCCCCCGTGGATCCGCGCCTGCATCCCCCCCATCATAGATATTGTAAAATAGGGAAATAATACCAATAAAAGTTAGATCTAATCTCGAGCTTTAACAATAAGCCGTGGGAGTTTATCTCTTATTATTCGTAGATTTTTTTTGCCATTCAAAATTATCTGATCAATTTATTGATCATGGAAAACTGAAAACAAAGCATGCATAATTTCTAAACTAAAAAAGGGGAAAAACAGGAAGCAAAAAAAACTTACCACAAAGACAGGAACACACTACGGCAACGAAACCGATACACATGTGGAAATACAGCTCAGAAAGGTGCCACACTGAAGAAAGATTCATTTTTGCAAGTCATATTTATTCAAGATCAAAACTGCGCTGTTCCTTGATGAAACTGTTTGATTATCATCATATCCTAAAACTATATGTTAGCGCACTAGCTATAGCTGCAAAGCGTAAAGCAAGACGCGCATAATACTATGCGTGAAATTAATAAACGCGCCTCCCACGAGACCCCCCCCCCCCCCCTGCGCTGCAGGCCTAAGGGCACCGCGCACCGGGGGGGGGGGGGGATCTTGGATCTTGGATTCTTTTCCTCCTAAATACTCCGAAGAAGAGTTTTGACTGGAGGTGGGGAGGGTGGACGATTACATTTTGGAAAAAAGTTCATTAGTATCTGCATTTTTAAATGAGAGCGGGGAGGCTTGGTCGATTGTTGCTTGTTGTAGGTTGTTCCATGTCTTTACAAAACAACACAGTAGCCATCAATGCACACCATTACACAGCACCCATGATTGCCAGCAGGCGCGGATCTACGGGGGGGGGTTTAGGGGGTTTAAACCCCCCCTTGGGCGGCCGGGAAAAAAAAAAAAAAAAAAGGAAGAAAAAAGAAAAAAAAAAAAAAAGAAAGAAAAAAGAACGCACGCTGGAGAGAAACTCTTTCAAGTGCAAATATTGTGAGAAGATATTCGACTCATCTGGTAACTTAACCAAACACATGATAACTCTGGATATAACTGTGTATTAAACTGTTACTTGATTTAAAAAGACGTTATCATGCACTGCTTTTTATGGTCTCCATTGTGTTAATAGATGCCAGGAAAACATCACTTACGGGGTTCAAATAAACACCCCAAAAAAAATCGGCTCGCCGCTTCGCGGCTCGTGGACGATGCTCCGCATCGTCATTATTTTGGTCAAACCCCCCCCTTAGCAAAAAGCTAGATCCGCCCCTGGCCAGCAACACACGACAGTATCACACAAAGAAGTTGCTGGCTATCCCATCCCGCACCCAGTTCTACCAGAACTCATTTTTCCCTCGGACAGTAACTGAGTGGAATGCACTTTCAAAGATCACCCTTGACGCTACTTCACTGGAGGGCTTCAAGGGAGCGCTTCCACCCAGCATCTAGACCAAGAACTGGATAGTTTATTCCTCAGCACTATACATCCTGACTTATGGATCCTGCTGAGTATCGTTGTAGAAGTAGAAGAAGTTTACAGTCCTTGGGAAAATTGGGGGGGGGGGGCGGGGGCCGGGGGTGTGCGTGTGCGTATACGTGTATGAACAAGACGTCTGTGAACATACCTTATCCATCATTTCTGCTTCTTGGTTCTTGGTTGGTTGGTCCTCCAAAATACTCGTCTGAGTTTTAACTGGAGGTGCGGGTAGGGTGTATTAATTTGTAGATGAGGGGGGGGGGGGGACGATAGGATAATTTTGAATTTGACAGGGTCAGTGTGGGCGATAGTCCCCGGTATAAGCTGGTTCCAATCACGCACTGTTCTCATGAAGAAGGAGTTCGCGAATGTGTCCGTTCTTGTGGGTCTGTTGAAATTGAAGATGTTTGTCTTCTTCGTGCAAAAAGGTGGATGGCCAAACAATATGAACATCTAATAAAATGTGTTTGTAGATGGTCATAGGTAAACAATATTTTTGCGCGAAGTAAAGGGGACAATTCGAGAGAATCAACACGAACTTAGAAGATTCATTCCCTTTACCATAATTTCATCTCAAAGATATTTATCAGCATGTTCTCCGAAATCTCTTTTACTCATAGGCCTTCGATCTAGAGAAAGAAAGTGAGAAAGAAAGAAAGAGAGAAAGAAAGAAGAAAGAAAGAGAGAAAGAAAGAGAGAAAGAAAAATAGATAGAGAGGAGAGGGGTGGGGATGTAGCCCGCTGGGAACTTGGCCCAGTAGGGGTCTCAGTCAAATAACATATATAGAAATAGAGGTCAGTGTATGGTGCACGGGGGGGGGGGGGGGGGGGTCCAGGGAGAACATTTTTATTTTCATCTTCATTTAATGTTATGACTTGAAATATAATTCTTGTTGGTGTCATTTTAACGGTTTGTTTGTAATTATTATGTTATCTAAATCAATGATTTTATATGTAACAGAATATCTCAATTATGTTACATTTGGTTCATTGAATGAAAAATAAAATATTTTCTAAAACAAAACAAAAGGATAAACAATACTAAGAATCTATAGGGCCGAGAATGTTATCAAAGTTTAATTCAACCCTTCCCCAGTTAGACCTACATTTTGCAAAAAGGAAGATAATAAATGAGATAATAGGTCACCAGGTATTCAGTTTATTTGGCATCATAAAACAATTACAATCATAAATCCCCCCTAAAAATAATCGAGGGGGGACGTGTCCCCCGTCCCCCCGGAAAAATTAAAAAAGTGCAACAAAAAATGGGAAAAAAATACTGACTTGAGACTGCAACACACTTTTAGGGTCTGGTGGGCCCTAGAGTGCAGTGTTTAAACTGATAAAAATGCAAAACAAATCTCGCTCGGTCGGTAACCTCCCTCGCATAATATCCTTCAAAATGTACAAGGAAATATTGTAGAAACTTCAAAAACCTGGGAGGGGGTAGACACTGCCGTCACCTTCGCCCCTCTTGTTTACTATGCTTCCTCGTTCCTCGCGTTGGCGTTATAATGGGGGGCGGGGGGCTGGGGGCAGTTGCCCCCAATATTTTATTTTATTTATTTATTTATGCATGTTCACAATTTCACAATTCATTGAAGTTAACATCACATGAAAAATTTATATAATATAACAAATCATTTTCAATTTTACATGGATCATGGATGAATAGGTGTAGAAAAAGAATATAACATTGTTTTATCAAAGACAAGTTGCAACTTATATACAGTTTGAAGAATGAACACACAAAGGTGATGAAACATAAGCAAATAGAGCTTGAATCGTTACAACACCTTTCAAATATATAATATATGACAAATAAAATTCCTAAAGTTTTGTAGTGAACTATTTACACTATTTACAAAGTTAAAAAAAGAAAAGAAAAAAAAAGAATTTCGTTAAGCCTAGTAACAAAATTATGTTAGATTTAATTAGAACTGATAAATAGATTATAATGTAAGTAATATCTTAAATCTGTGAAATGATAATACATTTGAGTGCTCTTTTAAAGGAGTTTGTTGATTTTATATTTCGAATATCATTAGGTAAAGAATTCCAAACATCTGGACCTCTGTGTCTGATTGATTTCTGGGCTAATGTAGTGTGAGGATTGACCACATGTAAATTCGATAATTGCCTTGTTGAATACGAATGAACCATGTTATTAGGTTGGAACATTGAAGATAATGACGTAGGTAATAATTTGATACTAAAACGGAACATAAATATGGCAATTTGGAGGAAGTTAATATCATCAATCTTAAGCATTTCAGTTTAACAAATAGTGGGGTAGCATGGTCACGATAACCAGCTCGGGTACATATGCGTACAGCTTTCTTTTGCTGCAGAAGAATATTATTAGTCACACACTTGGATGTTGCCCACAAAATATTACAATAAGAGATGTGTGGTAAAATTAGACTATTATAGCATTAGTAATATTCTATCAGAAACAAAACATTTTATTCTATACAGTACGCCAATATTTCTGGAGATTGGTGTAACAATGTGTTTTACATGGTCGCTCCAGTCAAGTTTTTCATTGATATAGACACCAAGGAATTTTGTACATGTCTTTCTCTCTAAAGAAATATCATCTAGTTTAATATTAAGAGCAAGGTTGTCATTAGATTTTCTACCTCTAAAATGAATATAATTTGTTTTAAGAACATTGAGAGAGAGCACATTACTTCTAAACCATAAAGTCAACTTTGGTAGTTCCGAATTTAGTTTCTGTTCAAGAGTGTTGATTTAACGATGAGACAAGAAAACACTCGTATTATCTGCAAATAAGGTATAATTTAACGTTTTAGATACATTACAAATATCATTGATATAAATAAGAAATAATAATGGGCCCAGGATGGATCCCTGCGGAACACCACATTTAAGTTACAGAATGTCAGAGTTAACAGAGTTATAATAAGTGTACTGTCTTCTCATAGATAAGTAACTCGCAAGCCATTGTAAAGCTATGCCCCTTATTCCATAATGCTCTAACTTAGAAAGAAGAATTGAATGGTCAAGTGTGTCAAATGCTTTGCTCAGATCCATAAATACACCAATGACATGCTCGTGAGCAGCGAGTGCACTTGAAACGCGATCATAACATTTCAGTAGCGCAAGATCTGTAGAATGAGACCGCCGAAATCCAAATTGATCAGGATTCAATGATTCACATTTATCTAAAAAACTGTAGAGCCTGTTATAAACAATTCGTTCCAAAACTTTAGAAAAGCTAGGCAGTATTGAGATTGGTCTATAGTTAGAAACGACCATCACGTCATCTTTTTTATAAACAGGAATCACCCTTGCCAGTTTGAAAGAAGAAGGAAACACTCCGGTCATCAAAGAGAGATTGCAAATGTGTACAACATGCGTTAGAATTGAACCAATGATCTTTTTCAATAAAAATGTACTGATTTCATCATGCCCAGAAGAGTGACTGTTTTTTAGCAATCTCACTACATTGAGAATTTCAATGTAATCCGTTGGTTTTAGAAAAATAGAAGTATTAGATGGTTCATTGAGGTACTGTGAAGTTGGTTCCATCTTTATTTATCATCTTGGCTTGATTTAGGCCAACATTGACAAAATAAGTGTTATATGCATTTGCAATATCTTCTGCATTTGTTATTTCTTTATTACCATGAACAATTTTTCCTGGAACTTCATGTTTTCCCTGCTTGCATAAAATATCCTTTACAATTTTCCAGGTAGATGAAATATTGCCATTTGCACTTTCAAACCTCTTTGAGTAAAATAAACGACGTGAACATCGTATATTTGTTATGTTATTTCTATATTTCTTGTATTTTTCAACATTATCTGGTGATCGTTTTTTCATACTTCTTTTATATAGGACGTTTCTTCTTTTTATCGATCTAAGTATCCCTCTAGTAATCCATGGATGATTTCCTTTTCTCTTGTCGTTTAATTGCACATATGGAAAATGTTTATTAAAAAGATAATAAAACTTATTCCAAAATACTTCAAAAGCACTTTTTACATCATCACAAACTATAACATCATTCCAATTTTCCGAGAGTAAATCTTCATTCAGACAAGAAACATTTTCATCAGTAATTTTACGTTTCTTTTCAATTCGCCTTTTTTGTGTTACATCAGTTTTGTGGTAAAAAAGTAAGCAAAACACAGGTAGATGATCAGATATTTCACAATAAAACAGACCTGATTGAGAAAAGCCTTTAGATGTTTTTACGAAAATATTATCCAACAATGAAGATGAATGATTACTAATTCTGGTTGGTTTATCAATCATTACACTGAATGCATTGGAATCTAGAATATTTCGAAGACGAAGTGAGTTTGGACTATTATTCAGTAAATCGATATTAAAATCACCCATAACACAAACAGATTTATTGAAAGAGTTGACAGTTGACATGAGCAATTCTAAATCATTTAAAAAGTCTACCATGTATACAAGTCTACCATGTATAATATTCTTTACTAACACTACAGCCATGCAGTGGTCAAAATCTGCCGGACGAATTATTTCAAATCTAATGGTCACAAAGTACTTTTTAATAAGGAATCTGTAAAATCTAAATGTCATCTTGATAGACTTGAAATTTTACAGGCCCACTTTCATGTTTTACAAAATGATCATTTAGAGAGGGACACCAGTGTTACCAAGCTACTCAACCAACTCAACTGGGGATCTCTTAAAGACAGAAGGGAAGCACACCGTCTTACCTGCCTCTTCAAAATGATCAAGGGACAACTCGACATCGACTACCAATCTCACACCAACCCTAAGACAGACAGACGTAGACGAGGACACTCCTACCAATTTGAAACTCGACACACCAACTCGGACGTCTATGCCAACTCATATTTCCCAAGGACTGTAAAGACATGGAACAACCTACAACAAGCAACCATCGACCAAACCTCCCCGCCCTCATTTAAAAATGCAGTTACTAAAGAACTTTTTTTCTCCAAAATGTAATCGTCCACCCTCCACCACCTCCAGTCAAAACTCTTCTTCGGAGTATTTAGGAGGAAAAGAATCCAAGATCCAAGATGAAGGATTTGCATTCAGTGTAAATTCAGAAGCTGTTTATTTATTACCCTGTGCATTGGCAAACAAGGTGTAAGGCCGGGGTGAACCCCCCCCCCCCCCCAACCGAAGAATGTTGCAATGACGGTTGGTCGTTTGTTCGATCAACCAACAACTTAGTTGGTAACGATGTGATCTACTTGTAATTTAATGTGATAATCATGCAGTGACATTTTGTGACAAAATTATATATTATCGCTATAAAAATGTCGGGGGGGGGGGGAGTGCTCAATTTTTGTTTTTCCGACAGTATTCTCGATGACAATAATCACTCCGGCTTTTAAAAGAGCTCTAGGGTTGGTATATAGATTTGAAAGAAGTTTGATTTATGTTTTATGTCGCCGAAGCTTTTCCAGCGTTATGGCTTCGTAGCGAAAGAACGCTTGTTTCTAATACGATAAAGATGCACGCAAAGGATATGTATATTATTTTGTGTTTTATATTATATACCGAGTTTTATATAGTTTTTTAAATTTGTTCTCTCAATTTTCTTCGATTACACCCCTCATTTTCTTTTTTTCTTCCTCTTCACCTTTTCTTCAAATGTTTGTATGCTATCTATTTCTACCAGAATGCACCATGTCATGCTCGCTGCCATAAATTTCCCTCAGGTGTCTGGTAGGGGTAGAATCTAAGTCTGTTGTATTATGTGAGATTAACCGATGAATTGCCATCGAAAGAGTAGTATACCTATTCAATTTCACAAGGGCCTTTACGTCTGTCTGTCAGGTCTTCTAAATCATTGCTATAAGATGCTTCTTATACGTTTTCCAAAGTTTTCAGGCGATTAAATGCTGCTCAGTGTACGCGTTTAGGGTTATTTTTCTAGGTCCCGACTCCGAATTGAAAGCTGGTATAACTTTCGGTTACCCCAGCTTGCCCAGCTGGCTAACGAGTATTGTAAAAACACGCAAAGATGCCCCAATAATTACTTCACGTACCAGCATGTGATTAGTCCAGAATCTGGCCTTTTTAATTATGATCTCCACCACACCAACGCAATATTCGACCTCAGGGGCGGATCCAGCCGGCAGTTGGGGAGGGGGCCCAATTCTTGAGAAAATATTTAGCGGCGAAACAGCCAGCCGATAATTCGCTCAGTGGGGAGAAGGGGGGGGGGGGGGGTAGTAAGCAGTATTTTTTGGGGGGCCCTCGAAAATTTGAAAAATCGCAATCCTTGAGCGCCAGGGGAGGGAACCCATCTCCCCCCAAAAAAAGGTAAATTAACGTGTTTTTACACGTTTTTTTTCCCCAGGGGGAGGGGCCCGGCCCCCCTGGATCCGGCACTGTGTTCGACCTCCCCCTATAATACTTCCTGCCAGCCGAAGATGGCGTGATCACTTATTATGACCAAAGAGATTCGATCATATACACAGTATTCCTCCAAATTAGGACGTGCTGGGCTGGTGCGCGTATGAGTTTAGTGCCCCTTAAATGAGATTGTTGATAACGCCAACTTCGGTGGCTTGAATCAATAATATTGTAGGGAAATATAATAGAACGGGCCAGATTCTGGACTACCATGTGACATACTTGTTTACGACCGGGATTTACGACGACGTCATCAGCATATATTGGTGTTTATCTAAACACTACATGTAGGCCTACTTTAAATAAAATAGATCAAATTTGAAATGTAATGCCTTTTTTCAAGGAAAGGACTTATGATGGCTGTGCATTAAACCCATTTGGAAGTGTACAGTTTGATGTTATTGCTTCTCTATGGAAATAGATTTTTACATTGTAAATTTTACATCAGAAACGCAATTTGATTTATTTACATTGTCAACAACTTTAATGAATGATAATCCCTATCGCATTTCAAAATGCTCAAGGGGTTACAATTTTACAATACTTATTTAGGAGAACACTTTTGTGAAATACCCGGTTAGGGTGTGAATTCGGGAATAAACTGACCACGCGAAATCCTCATTTAAGTTGTATTTTGGCTTCAAAAAGAAATCCTCGTTTAGGGGGTGTCATGAAAACCTATGGTAACGCATGTTTACAGTATTTCTACATGACTGAGACCCCTGCATGGGGAACTTGGAAACTCTAAAATATTCGGATAAAATGGCACCTCGTAATCGGTGTTCGGGCACTCGCCACAGGGAGTACCTTGCTATTAAACTTAAATATTATTTTCGCTGCATTTTCGCTTCAAATCAAAAACTGTAAAATTTATATTAGAGAAAGCGACGTCAGCTCCACCTCCCGGCAAAATTGGGCCCGTCTATGCATAATCTTGTTAATCCTAGTTTTTATTCTTTCACTCTCATTCGATAATCTTTACTGCTTTGTCACATTGTGTCCGTCATTTCCGCATGATTACAGGGGACAAATTACAAAAAAACAAATGAAATGCACGTATTTTCAATTTATTTTTAGCCTTAATTACTACTGCTCTAATCATCGTCATCTTCCCCTTCTTCTCCCTCCTCCTCCTCCTCCTCCTCTTCATCGTCGGCAATTCCCACGTATTTCTTTGCATATTTCTTGGTGCCTTGGACCGTTTTTTGCGCTCCACTCCCCAATTTGCGAATATTATTACAGATGCAGGCGATACATATTACGTTGATGACGGCCACAATGACGATCCCAATCTCGAGAAAGTTGAACTTGAATTTGGCCCACCTTCCCTAAAAATACAAAGACAAAAATAAACAAAAAATATCTAATTAACAATCAATATTAAACAAAAGCACCTCTTTTAACTTCACGGGTGCAGTTGGCTCATTATAAGTCCCCAAACTACATGAAGCTCTCTCTCTCTCTAAGTGCCATATCGATTGACTTTGGCGATCATGCTGTTCCACAACCCTCAGTTCATAGCCTTCTGTATTAGTACCACTCCCAGTTCTTTCACTCCTCTCTCTTCCAACAATTTCTGCAGACTGTCCATCCAAAGTATCCTCCTTCTTCCCACAATTTTCCCTGTCAAAGCAAGATTCTCTAGGCCTTCTTTACGTGTAATGTGACCCATGAACTTCAACTGCCTAATCAACATCTCATGTATCATTTTCCTTTGCACTCCAGCTCGTGTAAGAAGCTATCAACATTATCAACATTATTTCATTATTTAACAATAGCAAAAAGTATGTCACTCGATCTTCCCCATATTCCAATAAGTAGGCCTATACCACAATCGCGAAAACTATGGTGTGAAACTGTTCGCGCGTGACCTTAGTTCGCTATCTCAAGAAATCGGTCAGATTTCGAAAACCTGATACCACCAATGGAAAGAAAAACCTAAAATTACTCGGAGTCGAAATTATCTATGGAATCGGGGGCGAAATTATTAATCATTTATTGACAAAAGATCGGTAAATTTTGAAGTCTTTTGCGTCCGTTCCGAAAAAAATATGAACTTACCGACAAGGGTCTGGAAATATTTATTTTGAGAGCAGGGCCCCGTCTCACAAAGAGTTGATATCAATCGCAACTATGTACATAAAAGATATAGACTGCAAACTTGCGATTGATTTGGATCGATCGCAAACCCTTTGTCTTCAAAATTGTAAGTAAAAAGCGGAACCGACTGATTGTATAACATTTTGCCTTGCAAAATATGCAATTATCTGTTTTTGATTGATCATTTTTTTGATAAATCAGCTGAATCTCCCGTGCGCAAATAAAGGTTTCGTTTTTTGTTAATTTTCTCAAGGTGCAGCGCATTCCAATACGACATCGAATTTTGAGATCGCGATATTTATATCTCCGGAATTCTTTGACGATGATTTGTTTAGTTGCACCCATTTGTAGTCAAATACTTTGCAGTCCATTATTTCTAAAAATCTGCACGAACTTTGGTCACCCCATCATACAGCAAAGAAAAATGTGAAATGCATTAAAAGGTATAAAAAATTATTATGGATATTTCATTCTGACCACTATTATCAACCCCCTCCCCCTCTCATCCCTTCTCTCCCCCCTCCCTCTCTCTCTTTCTCTCTCTCTCTTACACCAACTCCTTGATCCGCCGTTGTGAGTTTTGCCGACGTCTAGCCTAAGCAATTCTGAAAGATGTGAACAATATCAAGACAGTTTTCTCACATAAGGTCTGTAACTTTTCGAGGGTATGACGTGGTCTGGTGGCACTTCATTCTCAGCTGGTATCTCAGCTGGCTTCTCAGCTGGTTTCTCAACTGGCTTCTCTTCAACCTCTCGTTTAGAACGTGGAATGCCATTAATATAAAGCATATTCAGTTCTGCTGCTTCTACGGACGACATTATGTGGTGCTCCCTTCCAATCGACACACATCTGACTAACGAACAATTACCTGAAAAGAAGAATAAACAGACACTGTGGCGCTGTATGTGATTCAATAATTTTGTTTGTTTTACAAAACACAAACATATAACAACCATCTATTACCAGCATTGTTGATCAATTCAAGTGCAAAATTAAATGCACGCCTTTCTTTACAAGCATCAAATACAACCCTCAAAACACTGAAGGTATCTCCAGACAAAGTTTAAATTTCTTCGAAGAATGTTTAGGACAGAACATCAAGATGACAAAGTCGACAGCAGTTTTAATAAAGAACAAGCACATAACTTACTGCACAAAGTATAACATCATTGTCATGGGTCTACTCAGAGATAACAAAGTTTCATAAAATTCTCACCTATTTCTAAGAGAAGAGCAAGACGAAAAACGGTTGCAGTGTACCGCAATAACAGAAACAGAAAACGTGATCCTCGTATGTGAACTGAGGGCATGGTAAGTTGGTAACGATGGTCAAAGGATAAAGAATGGATGTTGGTTGATGTTGGGCAATAGGGAGCTAGCTCGGAGCAAGCGAGCTGCACACTGCATGCATAATTATACAGCATGCATGGGCTAGGCTGGGCGCAGGCCATTTTGTCCAATGCGCGTAGTCTGCGCGATCATTTTTTTAGACGCTTGTTCTCATTCTTTTCTTCTTCTTCTAAGCTTGATCTTCGACTTCTTCTTATCGTATTGAATTATTCCGCTTAGCGAAGAACTGTGCGTGAGCAGGTTATCGAGAAACAGTAGCACTGTCAGAGAAAGTCTTTAGACGATCAATATAAGAGACATGGGAAGAATGAATGACATACGGAAATAAGGTATAAGAGCTTTGTGTTATAATGAGCATCTATCCTAGTTCGATGGAGGGAAGGGCCACGGCCACGGGCCACGGGCCACGCAAATTTGCTGATAAGTTATTGTATATCTTTTTGAAAAAATGAACATAAGAAAATAAAATGCATCCGATTCTTTATTTCTTTCTCGACACTGAAGGTTTTTCGTCTGTAAACGTTCTTACATTTCTGAGAACTTAAACAAAAGTCTTGTACAATGATCAACAGGGCAATCACGTTCTCCTGGACATAATTATTGGCGTTCGTGAAGAGCATTGACGGTAGACTCAAACGTTTAGAAACGAAGGCAGAAGATCGCGACGCCACGACTAACACTACATTTGTGGAAGAGGGCATCATAGACGACACTGACGACACTATCCTTAATAGCAATATTGAGGATCTGCCCGGAAACGACGGAAATCAAGACATGGTGGAGATAGTTACGGTGCCGACATCTAACCGCTTCGAAGTTCTTGCTGTTCAGGAAACAATAACAGAAGCTTCGCAGATAACACCTACTAGATCTACTTCACCGCCATACCAGGAGCAGATAGAGGGCTACTGCCACCGACATTGTGTGATCCGCAACATACACGATGTAGTTGTGGTTGGAGATTCCATGGTAAAACACATCGACGAAAGACATCTCTCCCGCAGCAAGAAAGTGAAGTGCATCTCTTTTCCCGGTGCAAAAGTGAGAGACATCTTCACCTCTTCACCTTGCGAGTTTCTCAAGCCAGGGGGAGAACTGATCATCCACGCTGGCACCAACAACATCTCTGAGGGTGCGGGTGAAGTTTGCCACCAAATCGCCGACCTCGGAAAGTCTGTAGCTGCCGAAGGGTTTACCGTCTCAGTCTAGAAATATCTTCAATTTGTAAGAAGGGTATTGAATTAAGTGAAAGTTTGACAAAATCAAGTGATGATCCGAAAATTATAGTTGACGGTCGGAAATATAAGTTCCCTTGTGGGAACTGTGATAAGCCAATCAAATGTAATCAACACGGCCTTCTGTGTTCTAATTGTAAAAAATGGTTTCACACTAATTGTCAAGCTATCAGTTTTTCAGAGTACCGCAGGTTATATTATGAATGCCCTGATGAGAAGTGGAATTGTTTAACATGTTGTCTGCCATCTTTTTGTGACTCATTATTTACTGACGATTGTCTAAAGAAAGAAAGCCAAAGTGAGGATAGACTAAAAGAAAACTATTTTATGGTAACGCGCGTTACACCTGAAAAGCAAGCGATAGCAAGAATAATTCAGCCAAACCTCGGAGATGAAAACACTTCTCGTTATCAAGAATTTGAAGAAAAGTTTAAAGTTAAAGGTCTTCATTTTTTACACCTTAATGTGAGGTCTATCCTAAACAAGATATCGGAACTTAGAATTATTTTTAAAAGAAAAAGGATGTCTATTATTGCTTTCACTGAAACATGGTTAAACAATTCCATAAACGATGAAGAAATTGAAATAGACGGATATAAAATCATACGACATGATCGATCCTCTGGCTCTGGAGGTGGTGTATGTTTCTATATCAGAAATGATATTGGATTTAATATTATGGATGCTATAAGTACTGGAGATACGGAATCCCTGTGGATAACTTTGATAATACCAAGATCAAAACCAATTGTTATTGGCGTTCTGTATCGACCTCCGAAAAACAATTTGTTTATCGAGAAATTGTCCAATATTCTTGATACATTAAAGAAGGATGACGAAATAATTCTTTTAGGAACCATGAATATTTGTCTTCTTGCCACTGGCTAAAAAATATATTGACTTGTTGAGTCTTCACGGGTTTAGTCAACTCATTAAAGAGGCAACACGCGTTACTCCTACATGTTCTTCTCTACTGGATCATGTTGGTTGTACCAAAGAAAACAAAATAAGTCAAAGTGGTGTCATTGATCTAGGTATTAGCGACCATTCTTTTACTTTCTGTACACGGACAAATATTAGACTGGCTATAGGTCATCACAGGACTAATGATATCAGATCCATGAAAAAATATACAGAAGAGTCTTTCAATCTTCAACTATCTGCTGTTGGTTGGTCAGGAATAACTGACTGTACAGATATAAATGAGGCATGGTCAGTATTTCAACATGTTTTTATCTCAAATTTGAATATGATAGCGCCACTGTAACGGATTAGAATAAAACAAAGATCAGAAACTTGGGTGACTAAGGATATTCTTTCCCTAATTCAAGAGAGAAATATAGTATACAAAAAATTGAGGAAAAGAGCAAAAGATGAGACGCTTTATAAAAGATACAGAGTATTAAGAAATATGGTCCAAAGAGAGGTGAAAAAGGCTAAACTCGATTACTTACAAAACAAGATAGAAGAAAATAAACAAGATTCGAAAAGGCTTTGGCAGAATCTAAAAAGCTTAGGAGTAAAAAATAAGAAGCGAAAAGAACAAGAATCTGTCATGATAAGATGGCCATCGCTGATGAATTCAATTCTCATTTCACAAATGTGGCTGCCAAATTAGTAGACAAACTCCCCCCTTCCAAAGACTTTTTCAGCGCAGACAATGATTGTATTCGTGATTTTTACGAAAGAAAAGGTGTACGTGAAAACAGCTTCGAGTTATTACCAATCAGTGAACAATTTGTTTTCAAAGACTTACGTAAGTTGAATGTACATGGGTTAGACATGATTCCAGCTAAATTCCTAAAAGATGGTGCGAAGGTTTTATTTAAGCCTCTAAGTTACTTAATGAACCTATCTATCTTGACGAGTACTTTTCCAGAGGATATGAAAATAGCAAAAGTGACTCCACTTTATAAAAAGAAAGATAAAAGTGATGTTAGCAACTATAGACCTATTAGTGTTTTAAGCGTAGCATCAACGATTCTAGACAAATTGGTCTGTGTTCAAATTGAAAGATACTTCAAAGAAAATGATATAATTTATGAATTTCAATCTGGTTTTCGACATGATTATTCGACTGAAACATGTCTAATTCATTTGACTGATTATTTGAGGACAGAAACTTCCCAAGGGCGCTTTGTTGGTATGGTGCTCCTTGATCTGCAAAAAGCTTTTGATACAGTTAATCACTGCGTCTTATTGAAGAAGTTACAACTAATGGGTTTTAAGAAGGCAAGTTTAGATTGGTTCAGATCCTACTTATCTAATCGACACCAAGTAGTGGCCATTCATGATATTCGTTCCAAACTAATGCCTATTTAACATGCGGTGTTCCTCAGGGACGCATTTTAGGCCCAATTCTATTTTCAAGTTATATAAATGATATGTGTATTTGTATAAAAGACTTGAAACTATTATTGTACGCAGATGACAGCGTACTACTCTATTCAAATCCTGATCCTAAATATATTGAGGAAAAGCTCAGTGAACAGCTGTCTACGTGTGTCGATTGGATGACTGATAATAAGCTTTCTTTACACTTGGGAAAAACAGAAAGCATTTTGTTTTGTTCTAAAAGTACTTCTAAAAAGTCATTTGAATTCAAAGTGACACACAATAATCAAGTAATCAAGAGAAAGATTATGTGAAGTATTTAGGCATTGAGTTGGCTAGCGCAATTTCATTTTCATCTTTAGTAGAATCAGTTGTAAAAAAAGCAAATTCTCGTCTGAAATTTTTGTACAGGTATCAAAGTTGTATGGATTTAAAAGCAAGACGTACACTCTGTTTTGCTCTTATTCAATGTTTATTTGACTATGCTAACCCTGCATGGTATAGTAACATAAACAAGTCAGATCAAAAGAAGTTGAAGATTATACAGAACAAAATGGTGAGATTTATCAACTGTTCTGGTCCAAGAACTCATGTTGGCTACAGCGAACTTTCTAAAGCTGGTTTTCTTAAAGTCGACCAAAGATCAAAACAACTCGTATTGCATCACGTGCATAAAATATATCATACTAGGTCGAATCATTATATTCGATCCAACTTCGATCTTGTTACTGACTTACATGATTATAATACAAGAAATAGCCGATTCAACTTTAACTTACCAGAAAGAGTACATGTAGCTAGGATTGGAAATTCGTTTTATTACAATGCCATAAAACATTGGAATTCCCTTCTCAATGGTGTAAAGGAAATAGAAAACTATGCTCATTTTAAGAGGAAATTAAAGGAATACCTAATACTTGACAGGCAGATAAGAGAAGTACATGACATGTTATATGATTGAAATTTGTATTCTTCTGCCGGTTCATACTTTTTCATTTTGTATATACTTATCTTTTCCTTCCTAATAGAAATTCTACAAATTCATCATTATTTTCCTCTTCTTCCTCCGCCTCTTTTTCCTCTTCTCCTTCTTCCTTTTCTTCTTGTACTTATTATCATTTCTATCATCAGTTTAATGCTGTTATTATTATTATCTTTAATAAGTAATTCTTTTATTTTTCTTATCCGTCTGTAAATAATTATTACTATTTTAACTTATTAATTTTTATACATGTCTGTAAGGGACCCCCACTGGAAATAAGCTCTCGAGCTTTCGTGGATTATCCTGTTCAAGCTGACTTATTTCTGATCTGTTATTGTTGTATATTGTTGTATGTTGGAAGCTTGTCGAATAAAAATCCAGATAAGGCACGGTAACAGTCGCAAAAAAAAAAAAAAAAAGCCACAGCGATTTTACCGTCACATCTGAATAAGCCTTTATATAAAGGGTTGAAGTCTAAATATTACTTCGGTTCAAATTGTCTTTTGAAGTGATATATTGTTATTTGATGGCCCCAAAATGCTCTTGTAAACTGCTAGGAATAACATTGCATGGATTGGAGTGGATTGTATGGGGGGGGGGGGGGGGTGAAGGGGGAGCGTATAACACTTTTGAATTTACCTTCCCTCCACCCATGTCTTCATACCGTCACTCCTTAATCCCTACATACGAAGCGATCACTTCCAGTTATTACTGTCAATTCTTTATCAGACATCACTGAAAGAACATTAGATTTTACTGAACTATTACATTTGATTATACATGTACTCTATTTTCCTACAAAAATGATTAATGCATATAACCTCAAAAGTTATCCATTATCTTTGTTTTTATTATTTATATATGTGTATATACGCTTTCCTTTTGTACTAATGAATGTAAACATGAATATGAATATAAAACATAAAAATATTCTTTTATTATATAGACACACAAAATAATCATAATGACGAGCGATAGAGTATAATGGACATATATCAGATAAAATGTGCAGAGTAGAGTAGACCGTAATAAAGCTCATATAATAACAAATATAACCATTTGCAGTAATGAATGCAAACAAGACGGATCTCTATATATCTAGCATGAACGATGAATATGTAACATATCAATATTCTTTTCATACACAAGAATTATTTAGACATGCAAATAATACTTTAACGAGCGATGGAATATAATAGGCCTATATACGAACCCGTTCCACTGACTGTCTGCCCAAACAACAAAGAAGACCAAAGACTTCAAACATGGCTGATCGTCAAGAAAGCGGAGTTTGAATCATTACATAACAAAAGATATTCTATATCAATGTTAATGCAAAAAACACGAATGCTTCAAGAAATTCCGTTTTTATTTTAAATGGAATCATTACATATCTAGTAGTACGGAGCCCACCATGAGGAGAACAATTTCCATGATTATTTCGTTCCGTCGCAAAAACATTTCTTTACCTCGCAATAATTATTTCGTTCCCTCGCAATAATTATTTCGTTCCCTCGCAATAATTATTTCGTTCCGTCGCAATAATAATTGAATCTTCCGACTTCACTGCTCGAACTGTAACTTTGCCTTACTTAAAGTTTGTCCCACATTATCATCTATTGAAATGAAATTAGAGCAACAGAAGCCTTTTATTTCATGACTTGATGCGATCGTATTATAACCCCAATACCAGGAATACCTGGTATCTGCTCGTTATTTATAAAGACAACTATTCTTAGGGCCCCTATTGGGACCGCTATTCATAACTTGAAAAGGGTCATTTTTCAAAAGAATCTTATTCATGATAGCCGTTATTCAAAATATGAAAAGAGAGTTCCTATTTATAATACAAACTCGGGTCGTGATCATAAGGCTTCCCATTCATAACACACGTTATTTATAACAAGAAAAGAGGGTGACGGAATACATTTTTTCCTCTCATGTCACCTGGCGGGCTCCGTAGAGTAGACATTAAATCCACGTAATACATTACTTTCGAATACAAGTAGGCTTATATAATTATATCTCGCTTTGAAGGTCGAATAAAACATGTCAACTAACATTGTTCTTGTAGTTATATGTGTACATTCAATAACTGGTTACAATGTCATAGTTTAAAATAAACAGCGATTTTATCAAAAAATCAATCGTCTCCCAAATCCCAACTGTTCTAATAGTATTAATCGTCCGTTCTCCCACTTCCCGTTTCTCTCTTTTCCTTTTCTTTGTGCCCCTCCAAGTCCCGCCAAGTGCCGCCAAGACCCTCTTTTTATGATTTCCAGAGGTTATTGGAAATGTGACACCCTTTTTACATGCTCGATAACTATCTTTTATTTTTTTTGTTATCATTTTCTTATGTGTGTTTTGCATAATCAGAGTTTTTGTTCTATAGATCAGCCTCTATTTGGTGCATCATGCTCATTTACAAGATTGGCAAAGAAATGGCTGGCACATGGTCTAGGGTCGGCAAAGAGTGATAAGTAAATAAATAATTTGTATGTATACAAAATCCTAGATCAGTCTCGAAATAGTAATGTTTTATCAATCGTATTTGTCTATCTACACTGTCGCTCATATAGTTGGAATATTTTTGTTTACCCCAATTTATGTAATTATTTGACAATGGTTTATTCCTAATAGATCTAGATAATAGTATACATTCTCATATTTTATTGAAAAATACTTTGCCAAGGGTAAAATGCAATGAATTATTGACTTAAGGACGTAGGTCCCCTAGTTGATAAGCATAGTAACATACACATGCTTAAACAGTCGCCCAAAACAAACACTGGCAAATTATTATTCAATACAATCTGAGAATGTATACTCTTATCTGACTAGATCTATTAGGAATAAATCATTGTCAAAATAGTTCCATAAATTGGGGTAAAAAAAAAAAAATCCAATTATATGAGCGACAGTGTATAATGGAATGGACAGATCATTGAACCTTTACTTAAAAAATCATTCTCTAGTCTTTGTGTCGTGTTTCTTTCGATAACAATGAAGGAAGAGGTGGACGTTGACGAGGATGAAGATGGCACCCATCATGATGCCAAAGATACGGAATACCACCAGGAATGATTTCGTTGCGTCATAGATGATACCTTGGAACAAATTCGAGAACAAATAATAATTATGATCTATGAATAATTATGAAACCCCTTTCAAGTATAGCATTCAATATGAAGAAAACTAATACTGGTATTGCACATGCAAGCTGGATAGGGGGGGGGGGGGAGGATGGAGATTAAGTAGCAAACTTACCTGCCGGACCTATTTTGAATGCACACAGTATATATGCTTGATGTCCTTCCATACAGGGGTGTTATAATGTATAGGAAATTTTATTATTGGATCGTTTAGCATGAAATTGATTTCTTTCAAATCAATCTAACAGGCTAGGCCGGCAATCAATTATTTGAGAAAACATTATGAGAACGTTTGAATGATATGGCAAAGTCATGTCAGGCTTAAAAAGGTCACGTTATAGTAATAGCAAAACTCTAAAAACTGAAATGTTAAATCACCATTTAAAAGGGCCGAGGAGTGACCACTCTTTTAAAATGGTAGATTAATAACACTTTGAACATGCTGGATTCAACACTATAATGGTTGAATCTAGCAGGTTAAAAGAAACAATCTGACATTTTGAAAGAGTGGTCACTCCTCGGCCCTTTTAAATTGACATTTAACATTTCAGTTTTTAGAGTGAAGGGTTGCAAATCTGAGTAAAAGTAGAGGTTCCTGTAAAGTAATTTGCGAGAAGTTCCGCAAGCAATATTATGCTCGGGAGATTGGGTTATAATGAAAGGCTTAAGAAAAAGTTGCATGAAGACACATGAGGCTCTTTGACAGTCATGCTTTACCAACAATGGCTCCGCCGTCATTTTTCCATACAGTGCGTCCCAGAAAAAACGAAACCGAGAATTATCGACGTTTTATCATCTTAGATCTTAGATACCGTTCGCTCAATGACTTTTTTGTACCCTTTCTTCAAATTGTTTGTTATCACTCAAGCTTGAAAAATGCATCGTATGAGTTGCATCAAATGAAAGAGGAGGATCTAATTTTTACTAATAATTATGTGTCATTTATTTATTATAGATAATTCTCGGTTTCGTTTTTTCTGTGACGCACTGTATACAAACCGGGTTCTTAACTTCAACCCTTTAACCAAACTCTACACCTACAACCCCAATCATATATCTTTAACAAAATTAAGTCATGCTGGGGCAAATGTTGGATCCCCAAACTGAAGCTTTAAAGGCCTACGTAAACGCCATATTGACCTTACCTGCCAGTAGCCCGGATAACATGGCTCCAATTCCAGAAATGAAAAAAGATATCGCAATTATCCCGGGAAAGTTAGCTTCCGAGACGGTGACTGCAATGACAGCATAGTAAGTGGACGCAGCGCCATAAAGCCCGTAACCAGCAAAGAATGAACACACGATGAGATGGCTTAGATGGGAATGCAATGGATACAGCACCAAGGACACTCCAGATATGGCAACATCCATTGCGTAGAGTTTTGGACTCCAATGTGGTCTATAGTGCATGGCGATAGCAAGGGTGATACGACTCACAAAACCACCGGAAGCTGCAGATATGGGAAGGTAAACTGCCAAAGAAGAACTAAAACCAACATCGATAGCGTATGACACCATGAATAAAGCCCATCCTATGAAGACAATGTCTAAAATGATTTGACACGGTAGGAAAAAGATTGTAAAGGAAGGCTCATTTCTGAGTGCTTTGATATCGAATGCGATCGCAAGGTATTGCAGAAAGTTGCTGCAGCAGGACTTTGGTTTTGTTTGATCGGAATTGTCTTTGCTCTCCCCACGATCTTCGTCTTCTTCCTGTTCTTCAGCATCTTGGTGTTTTATTAGTGTTTCTGAATTGGGCGTAGTAGCAGTAGATTGATCACGAGGAAGTTTGAAGATTGCACCGATTGGCACACTGTTCAGGAACAGTCCTCCAATGCAGAGTAAAGTTCCTTGAAGACCATATGCTTCATGTAACAAGTTAGTAAGAAATGGGATAGTCATGCCACCGACGAGTGAACCAAGGTAGCTGATGGAGTTTGCCGTTCCAAAGTGGTCACCAAAATATTGGCGCAGTACGACAAATGAAGCCTGACATAAGGTTGAACTGCACACACCTGAAAAATAACAATAACGGGCTGTCATGAAAATGAAACAATGAAATAGAAAATGAGTGCTTATATGTAAGTGCTTTATTATGTAATTAATTTAGCTGCAGCACTTTCGCTCTGACAGGATTGATAAAGGATAATACAAAAGGATATCATTACATTGATTTTGTTCATGAACGAGCAAGTGATTTTTTGCATTTTCAACATGCCGTCGACAGGAATTACGTCTTTAATTGAATATGCTCTGCGGAATTAAACAAAAATCTTTCAAAGGATTTTATAGAGAGGGGGGGGGGGGTCAATTTTGTCCCTTCTTGAAAAAAATAAGGGGGCATCAGTCCTTCTTGCCACAAAGCCTCATCAGGCGCCTATTAGCCTATGACAACATCACTAAGGATTTTTTTAGAGGTCGTTCCGTACTTTCTTAAGATAACATTATGACTAATATAGGCTATATATAGATATATTTGTTTTTATATAAACAAGAAATATCGGTTATCTATGTGAATACATCTTATCGCTTATTATGTACATGAATCATGTCAGTTATTTTAAACCGTTTTATTTTATATTTTATGACTTACAGGATTCTAAACAGAATGTAGATAATTATATCACCGACATTTAATAAACACAATACAAAATGCAACTTATACTGTATTTCAAGAGTCGGATATCAAAATTTACACCGGTAGCCAAAGTCAAGACAGTAAAAAAGCAAATTCAAGATAATAAAAAACCCACTAATAAAGATCAAACACGAGTCTACAAAAGATGCCATAACTAATTATTGCCGAGTTATGCAAAATAGGGTTTCCTCTTGTGAGAAAAAAAATGAAACTAAAGTCTGACCTTGCTGTCCAAACAAATTTATTGAGCTCTAACGGAAATCGATCTTGCGAATTTGTTGGTCTTTTGGTGGACGGTCAAAATGTAAATACTGAGCGCAAACATTGAATTGGAGTGTGTTGCCTATGCCTAATAAACGTCTACACACGATCAATTGGGCAAAAAGAATTTCCATTTTCGGTTTAACATAATAAAATTGGAGTGGACTTTCAACAAAAAGAGATTATTATTTTTATTACCTCGCTCGAAAAATATCTCAACGTCTTAAAAAATAAAATCCTGCAAGTCTCCAACATGTGTATTATTGAAAATAATATCGCTAGTGACATTTGTTTGTCTCGCAATGTATGGTCAACATGTGATCTAACAGATCACGACGTTTCGTGCGCCACTACAACACTTCGTCCGCAATGAGTAATATATTTAGCATGTGTATTATTCTTATAAGTGGAAACATTTAGCGTGTCGCTTATCAGATTCAAACAAGTTAAACCTTTGACCAACCTGCTAAAAAGAAGAAAGTACCCACTGCTGGTACGGACCTGGAGAAAGCAACACAGATAAAACATAGACCGGTTCCAAGTCCCCCGAGTGTAGCCGTCTTTCTTGCATCAAACTTTCTTAGAAGAAGCTGAGCCAATGGACCTAGTAAAAAAAAAAACATGGTTCGTGTTTTGTGGCTCCAAAATATCATATATAAACTTCGTCTTAATTGTCTAGGCCTTACATCTTCCAATACCCAGTGTCATGATATAATGCATTACTCTGGGTTATACGAGGTGCTCTGGAATAAACAGATTTATAACGGTATTATTATTCTATGTATATATCTTTTTTTCTTCAAGTCAATATGTTTACATGTTACATAAATTATGTTTGTCATTATTTTGAGGGATCCACATTTTACAAGCTCTGCTTTTTAATGGGTCGCTCCATTTCCACAGGTTTATCTTTAACAAATTTAGAAAAAAATTATACTGGATATTTATGTATACCTTCTATTTCATAACTTTAAACCATGTAAAATGTATTATATTATTGAAAATTGAACTGTATATCTGATTTCTTGTCAAAATTACTGTTCTGTTGGAAATGAAAAAATAAAACTGAAACTGAAACCGTTTTAAAAATGTATTCAAATTTATGAAAAATTTACTTAGCAGCGAGTCATTCAAATCATCTGTTCTGAATTGTAGTCAAAATGCGAATTACATTCATTAATGAATGCTAGGTAGGACAATCAATATGACATGCCCTACCTAGCAACATGTAATGTGCAAATTGCATTTTGACTATACAGTGCGCATAAAAAAGTGTACCCAACTTTTGTTTTGGTGGCTCTTAATTGAAGAGTCATAACCAATATGACTTTGAAATTGATTTCACGATGAAGGGTAACTTATTTTCTGTCCAATGATACCATATTGATAATATTTCTGCCGCTGGTGACTGAGCACCGGGGTCTTTAAAAAGTGTTGTCAAAATCACCTTGTTTCAAGTTTGGGCTTAAGGAACCAATGTGGGTCAGGCCATTTGCATTCATTTGCTCTTTAGTCTTAAATCCTTTTAAATGTTAAATTATACTTCAGTGCTTCATTGTTAAATATGGTGCAATGTATCTAGGCTTTCACAGAACCTTGTTTTAATCCACATGATAACACTGCGCCATTTCAAACGCGTAAGGAGCAAAAGTTGTTTATCTCGAAAAGCGAATGAAAACTCAAAGGTTACTCAACCCAAATGCAAGAGAGAACACATATGATGACAAATATTAAAGATTATTGACAGCAGACTTTCATGAAATAAGATAACATCCCAAATAAATGGTATCCTATTGTATCACTGAATGAGAAGGTAACCTTAAAGGGACTTGGTAACATTGTTCAGATAAGAGAAAATGCTGCTAAGGTAGTGACTTCAAATCTAGATGTACAATTAAAGATCATCTGAAAGGTTGAGTGGAAACAGACCATCTGATCGGCTCCAGAATTCTCCCAACTATATTATTATATTTAATCTAATTTTATGTGAATTAAAATCGTCACAAAGCAATGAATTGGCTCTATATACCATCCCAAACAATTAAGAATTGATTTTTTAAAGCCTGCTTTTTTGTCCTATTTTGATGCAAACACGGTTTGGAAAATTCACAAATTGGTCGGGAGAATTTACCTTAAGAGGGTGTTGCATAGTGACGCCTTCAAAGAAAATCATAAATATCTTTGTGGTTTGAGAATTGTTTGCATGTAAGAGGGTATGTACGATAGAAGGAATATAAAAGGTAACATTTCATACAAAAATCACGCATTTTTTCATCAACCTTCAACAATGTTACCGTGTTTAAACAGGGGATGCGAATGGAATCATGAATCAACGAAGAGAATATCATACACACTAAGAAAAAAATGGTGCAAGTATGCACCTTTAGGGGTGCAAACCGATGCAACACTGGCAGCACCCTTAGGGGTTAAATCCCGCACCCTTTAAAAGGGTGCCAGATTGAACCTCTTAGGGGACATGTTAGTACCCTTTATGGTTCAATCCTGCACCTTTAGAGGTGCAAACCGATGCAACACTAGCAGCACCTTTATGGGTTCAATCCTGTACCCTTTAAGAGGTTGCCAGATTGCACCTTTTAGAAGACATGTTAGTACCCTTAATGGTTCAACCCTGCTCCATTAGGGGTGCAAACCGATGCAACAGCAGCACCTTTAGGGGTTCAATCCTGCTCCCATACTCGAGGAATAATCGTGAAATTTGCTCGTACACAAATACATATTAAACATGCATGTTGTTTCTTGGTTAGTAATCATATAATCAATATATCTATTGCTAAAACGTGAATGTAATTGTAACATGATCAGACAAAATAATCTATTGGTTAATGCCGAAGGAAAATAAAAATCACAAAATTGATGTGCATTGTCTTAATTTGCTTAAAGATGAAGTTGAGTTCTGGTCATGCGATTGCATTGTGAAAGAAACGGTGTGGAATCAACCAGAAAAGGTTGATCATCTAGCATATAAGGATTTATGTGTATTGCAAGGTTCTGGAATCATCAAAATGATAAGAAATTTGGCCAAGTCTTGGTAAAGTTACAAACACTGTACACAGAAGATGTATATGGGACTACACGAACACGTGGCGTAAAAATCCTACCCGGATTTTTACGATGTTACATGACATATTTAGAATATGAAGGCATTTGAAGAGCCATGCTTTTCAGGGAACATGTCTTATCTGATGTTCTTCCACACTTGCATAATAAGAATGATAACGCTCACAAATTATTTTTCGCCTCTTCCCAGAACTTAACCTTCTTTTTTACAAATCATGTTAAATGTTTATTTTATGTGAACACGTGTAAAGTAGTCATGAATATACATTGTGTACATGCAGTATGCAAACTTTTATTTTGCACCCTTTTTTGGTCGATAGGGTTCATTTTTGTGGGAAGGGTGCAAAATCATATATTGCACCCTTTTTTGAACCCCTTTTCCTTCAATAGGGTTCATTTTTATGTAAAGGGTGCAAACTCTTATTTTGCACCCTTTTTTGCACCCTTTTTCTTAGAGTGTAAGTGTTGCTTGTAATAAGCATTTCATTGAGTTTGATTCGATATCAACACCTTTTTTTATTCAACTGCCCAATTGTAAATGTAAATAAGTGAAAAATGGTTTTGGAATGAGATAACACACACATATGGCATTTGACCCACATTCATTGCTTCAGCCCGAACTTGGTACAAGAGGATTTTGACAATACTTTTTGAAAAGCCTGCTGTTCAGTCATCCTTGGCAGCACAATTATTATAATACCTTATGATTAAAGGTCACGCAAGTTATACATATTTATTAGAAGCTATCAAAGTCGGTTACATGTTTTGTATACGCACTGTATAATTGAACCGGTGAATGAAATCATTCGTAACGAGGCACTTCACAGCGACGTGTGCAATTGAATTATATTAAATTACGAAAATGGCATATTCAGCTGTGATTCACACTGGTATTGCTGTGCTTTGAACTATTTTCTGAAACATTATTTTAACACAGACTTTGTGGTCGTGATTTGCCTAACGTTAATCTAATGAAATATTCAGAGCAATAATTTGGAAGAAAAAAAACATTCAAAGAGATATCATGAATCTGACTCCGATTTAATTTGACATCATTCAACTTGCTAATGTGGAAATCTCAATAACTTTTCAGTTATTAACGATCAAAAGTGTCATTTTCGTTTAAACCTAATAATTAATACCTATCTCTATCATACACCACTGTATCTAAATTTCTATTTCTGGATATCTTTTGAATTCATTACCTCCTCGAAGACAAGAACATAAATCGATATAACGAATATATCAAACGACGTCCATTGGTTGCATACAAGCAGATAATAATATTATGACCAGACGAGAATGAATGTGTGGTGATCAAATGTCATGATTTTTAACTTTTGCATGTATATATAATAATGTTTCATGCATCGATTTGTACATGTTTAATACGTATTGCTTTCCTATTTTTCAAGATGGCGGCTAGGGATAATTAATTTCCTTTACGTGGTATTTTTCCACTCCGCTGTCTAGCTTTGCAGACATGTCCAAACCGGTTCTGTCTGGTTCGTTACACCATCATCAGCAAGACCATCAGATCATCGTCTTCGTCGTCCCCATCGTCTCTGTCATCGTCGTCGTCTTGAGTATTGAACTTTTGAAATTAGGACAAATGCGTATTCCATATTGTGTAAAAGTAAAATGAAGTATGAAATAATACTAAATACTTGAGAACATCAAAAAGTTACCCCCTCCCCACACACTTATTTCGTATTACGTCAGCTTTGCCTTAAAAGTATTAAACGATTTAGCACCTTGTACATCATGTGGCAAGTTATTCCGTTTTAAGGCCCCTCTATATGTAAAAGATTTTTTGAAATTCTCAGTCTTTGGTCTTATTGTTTTCACATTATACAGACTTGAACGCCTATTGCATGTATGGTCAGCAAATATAAATGTTTTTTGGCTCATGTTTGAAAAGCATTACAGAAAAACATGACAACTTTTATTTTCAAAAAGACTATTAAAAAAATGTTGAATTTCAACTGTTACTTTTTTAAAGCTATTCCCAGTGCCAATGTGAATTCAAATTAATGGTGAATTACAAATTAGTTTTCGAAGTGTTTAAAACAATTTCTCATGTTTCCGAATTAAGAAAAATGAGGACATTTTTAGTTGAAAGGGAAGTTTATGTAAGAGTCAAAATCAGACTCGTGCCATACTTGTATTTTTTACATTTACTATTTGTTTCTTTAGTCTCTTCTCTCTATAAATATTCATTTCACATCATTTGCTTATTCACTTACACATGCATTACTTGGCCAAATTCCTTCCTCCATTCATCTCCTCTACATACCAAGTCTTCCATTTTACTTGGTATGTTCATTTGTTCTCTTCCCATTCTTTATTCATGGATCTTAGGTATTCCCACTTCTTACTTATCATTTGTTCTCTTCTTCTTTTCATTTTGAATATTTAGTCTTATTCTTAAATCCTATTTTGCTATTGGTTGATGATGTATATATTTCATTTAAATATACTTTGCTTAAGAATGTTCAATATGGATGCTGCATGACAGCCTACAGTAAAAAACCTGCATACCTGGACTGGACATGAACTGAGTGAGTTGTACTGATTTAGGGCTCTGCTACTTTTATGTTGGAGACTTAGGAGAGAGGATTGATTTGAGTTTGGCAGTGGTTTTGAATGATTGGTGTTTTAGAGATAGATTGGCAAGGGATTATTTTATTAGTTTACAGTAGCTTCTATAGGTGCTATATACACGCTGTGTTTTCTCGCTTTGATTCCCCCCATATGATATATACCAAGGAATGATCGCTATTTCCGGTATGAATAACTCCGCTTTCGGCAACCTATGAGAAATTTTAGACATAGATTAAGTCATTTAGTGTCCTTGCATTCTGTACAATCCTAGTTGGTTTATTAATTACTTGAACCAATAAAAATTTATCACAAATCTCAGTTAATCGCATTGTATAGCAACTTGCTGGGCATGCAAGCAGGTCATAGTTCAAATCTCCTAGAACAATGATATCTTTCTTCTCGTTGTGTAATTTCGTTATATAGCTTCGAACTTGTCAAACAGAATAAAAACTGATCCCGGCGGTCTTTACTAAGCAATTAATATTGACGGTAAACATTTAGGAAGACTGATTTTAACTGATACCATTTTGATATCCTCAGTCCTGAGATCCGACCTGATTTTATGGTTAAGTCGATTGTCATTGATGTATAAAAGCACTTCCTACCTTGTCTATTACGGTCTTTTCTGTACACAGCCTAGTCATCAATGCGTATATAATCATCTAATATTATTTCACATAATCGAGTTTCATTCAATTCAATAACATCAAAATTATTTTCAAATACAATCACCTGTAAATCATCAAAATTAGAGCAAAGCGACCGTATATTTAGATGAGCAAGTCGCAATCCACAGTTTCTCTTTAATAATAATAATAATACATTTATATAGCACAGCTTTTATACAAAATATATTCAGCTGCGCTGGTTAAAAGCTCCTTTTTTATACTAAATTCTACAAAATAAGATCTCTCAATTAAACAAATAAGTTTTTTTAATTGGATTTGAAAACATTGAGAGATTGAGTGCTTCGTATTTTTATTGGCAAGCTACTCCATATTTTTGGGGCAGCAGTAGCAAAAGCACGGTCCACGAGAGTTACTTTTGCCATGGGGGATCTGAAACAATAATTTATCTGTGGAACTGCGCAGGCTACGACTGGACTTTGAGTTGAAGTAATTCTGTTATGTAACAAGGAGCTTGACCACTCAATGCTTTATATACAATTAACAATATTTTGAATGAGATTCTTTGACGGACTGGCAACCAGTGGAGTTCCCCCAGAAGAGGTGCGGTTGAAGTGAATTTCGACCGACGATAGACAAGTCTTGCACATGCATTTTGGACTCTTTGTAACTTAGCTATCAGAGAATGGACAGCTATGTGATAGATCGTCAGTTTGGAAGTATGACAGATATGTAGGCTAACCATCTCATCAACTTGATGATTATTTAATGGTGTGTAATTTTAGTTCACACTGACGCTATCATAATCATCAGCAGAAAAATCACTTGCTTCATCCATGCTATTTAAGTCAGCTTCTCCACCATCAAAGTCTAATTCTATTTCTTTATTGAAGTTTGCCTCGTTGTCATCGAAGTCAGTTTCAATATTACCATCGAAATCGCTGATATCATTAACCTCCGTGGTAGGCCCTCGAGACGATTCCGTTTACTATGATCACTGTTGTTTTTATGTAAATTATTTGCCGTCTGAGGGAGTTGCTCCCCGAGACATTTTATTTTTGTGTGTATTGTTTTAGTACACCACTAACGAATATACGACCCTTAATAATGTGTGTTGATTATCTATATTAAAGGTACTATGTCCCATTTGTAGGCCAAAACATGAAAAGGTTAAATTCCAACGGCATTTGATAGAAAATACTAATTCAGAACTTCCCTAAAAAAAAAAAAAAAAGGGGGGGGGGGGGCTTCATGTCTTTAAGTGGGAAAAAACGACTACTAGTTGACGAATCGACTTAAGAGCTATAGAGCCAGTAAGTAATAGTCTGATTTTCAGACCATTGTACCGAATGGTCGTACTTTTTATACTGCGCAAAGATTCAATCAGTTTAAATTTGGCCATTACAAGACGTGGGTTATTGATGTAGACAAATGCTCATGTACCTTTACAGCTCATTTTATGTATGTTATTACCAAAGAAGAAAAAAAAGCCAGTCAGTCTCTTAATAGTGTCTGACAGTGAAGTCCAGCAAGTAAACGGGTTTCCTTGCATAATTTGAATATTAGGACACTGCTAACGTTTAAATTTCACAGATAGGACATACATGACATATTCATAATTCTAAAGAATTAGATGTTTGCTGCAAAAGGGACATAGTATCTTTAAATCGTTAATATTGATTTCATAATCTTATTGTTTGATGGTGTGATTTATTCCTCGTGAGATGGTCAAGTTAAAAAGTACAACCCCACCCGGAGAGTTCTACAATTGAGTAATTATATCACGAGACTTACATGCCATATAATTCATGGTGATCTGTAGTGAGAGGAGGAAACCGACAGTAGCATAGCTGATGTTGAGCTGAACAACGAGTGGAGGAATAAGTACTCCCATCGACTTCATTATCCCTTGTTGTAAAAGATGGTTTGAAAACTTGCCAAGGAGCACCACGTAACGCCATTTCGGTAGAAGATGACTTGTAGTTTTTCTCGACGTCATAAGGCCCGTTAGAATAAAATGACCAGGTCGAACGTTGTGCATGTAATAACAGTCGTCTTGAATAGTGAGCTTCCAAAATGATATCAAAAGAGACGGGGCAATAGATCAGAAGAAAGGTCAAAGATTTCGAAATGAATCGGTATTGTTTGGTTTAGGCACAGGTGAACCAACACAAAAGATCGGCACTATCAGCGTGTCCACACACAAAACAATTTATCCCAAAACTCTATAACGAAACGTCGTATAAAGAATCATCGTAGGCCTATACATTCCAGGGTGTCCACACACAAGAAACGTCGTATACAGAATCATCGTATACATTCCAGGGTGTCCACACACACAAGAAAGTAATCCCGAAACTCTCCAGCGAAACGTCGTATAGATGCGCAGTTTGCTACTGCGGTCATGAAATGGAAGCGGAAATGAGAGGTCAGGTCTCCTTTCACGCCAGGTCACGTTAAGCCCGCCCAGTTATACCGTTCTAGTTCGACTAGTTATAGTTACGTCCACACACAATACATTCCGTGATTAGGCGTGATTCTTTATTGAGTTCTAGTTCGAAACGATGCCCAAACCCGCGTTTCGTTATACGACGTATCGTTAGTAAGCGTCCACACACGCGATTTCATCGTATAAATATCCCGAAACGGTATAACTAAATACCCCTAATCACGGAAAGTGTTGTGTGCAGGGGCGTACGCAGGATTTTTTCAAGGGGGGGGGTTTTAAATATTTTGCTCCCGAAAATTTGAAAATCGCGCCGGCCGAAAAGTCGCTCAGTGGGGGGGGGGGGGGGGGGGGGGGGGGGGGGGTAAGCGGACACTTTTTTTTTTTTTTTTTTTGCGAGATAATTTCAAAATTTGACATTTTTTATCGTTGGGGGGGGGGGGGGTAAGGTCACCTTATTTAGGTTAGCCGTGGGTATAATTTTTTTTTTTTTTTTTTTTTTTTTTAATAATAAAAAAAAAAAAAAAAAAAAAAATCCAAAGGGGGGGGGTTTTAGGTTTTTTTAGGGGGGTTTACATACATTAAAATACCAAAGGGGGGGGTTTGAACCCCCAAAACCCCCCCCCCCCTGCGTACGCCCCTGGTTGTGTGTGGACACGGGGTATATCTTCAAAGTAACTTCATTATTATTATGAGATTACGTGCGCCCGAGCATGAGCGTCCGACCATGCAGCTTAAGTTCGCGAAGCGTATAGCTATTATAGCTGTGCCTACCTCACAGACGATTAGACTTTGATCATTATCGCTTTGCCCCACTTTTTTATAAAGGCAAACAAATCCGAATAAATACTGAGGTTCGAACCCACAACTACAACGTATTATTACGCTGTTCTTACCGATTTAGCTAACGATGGGATGATCAGGGGCGTCTCTAGGGGGGGGGGGGGGGTGTGACACCCCCACCTGTCAGGATATTGTCGGTAAAATTGCGCTGCCTTCGGGAAAGAGTGAAAAGGGGGAGGGGAAAAAAGAGAGGGAAAGAAAAGAAAAAAAGAAAAGGAAAAGTCAGGAAAGAAAGGAAAGAAAGGAAAAGAAAGAAAAGAGAGGAGAAGAAAGAAAGAGAAAAAATAAAAAGAGGGAGGAGAGGAAAGAAAGGAAGAGAAAGAAAAGAAAGAAATTGAGAAAAGGAAAAAAAGAAGAGAAAAAGGAAACAAAATAAACAGGGAATGAAAGAGAGGAGAGAGAGAGGGAGTAAGAGCCTGAGAGAAGAGAGGTGGGAGTAAGAGAGAGATTGGGATGTTGGGTGGAGTCACCACGTCGAAGCTTTCACGTTTCATTAAATTATTAGAGAAAGAAGGCGATTCGTTGTACTGCTTTCGACTCTTAATCCTTGTCTGAATTCAGCCCCCCCCCCCCCACCCTCTCCCGCGTGAAAGGTTTGGCGTTCAATTAAATTATTAGAGAAAGAAGACGATTTGTTGTACCGACTCTTAATCATTGTCAGAATTTTCAAAAATGTTTCTTTGCCCGATAAAATGTCACAGTTCGTAGGATTTTTTTTAAAATCCCATTATTCTTTTATAATAAATGCTATTCCTCATGCTCTCGCACCTCTCTTCTATCGTTGTTTAAATCTCTTTCATTTGTTTTCCTTTCTCCCTTAACTCTCTCTTTCCCCCCTTTTTTTTCCATCTTTTTATTTTTGTTCTTCTTGCGCCTTTTTTTTTTTTTTGGGGGGGGGGGGGGGGGGGGGCTACACGCCTGGCAAGAGGGACCCCATATAATGCACACTGCAAAATTGCGTGCCCCCACCCCTTTCCGGTAAAAAAAAACACTTTCTTATAATATCATCCCTTTCCTTTTTTTTCCTTCTTATTATTCTCCTTTTCCCCCTTTTCTCTTCTCCGTATTTCCCCCTTTCTTCCTTTTCTGCCTTTTCTCTCCTCTCTCTCTTCCCCTTTCTTCCTTTCCCCCTCCTTTTTTCTCCTCTTCCCTTTTTCTCCTCCCTATTTCCTTCTTCTTTCTCTCTTCCCTTTTCTTTCCTTTTCCCCTCCTTTTTCTTTTCCCCTCCTTTTTCTCCTTTTCTCCCCTTTTCTTTTCCCCTTCCCCCCTTTTTTTTTACGGGTGGGCACGTGTCCCCTGAATCCGTCACTGGTATAGTTGTATAGATGTACAGTTTCCTGCGTTCTGATTGGCCGGCTGGATAGACGTATAGTCGTATAGTTGTACGGATAGTGGCATGCTTGGCCCGCCATATACCCCGCCATATTTACCCGGACTAGCTCTTTAATAACACGACCTTACTTTCCTCGGTCTGAACGAAGCTATAGTGTCTACCGACATAAATGGTAACCTGAAAACGAAAGCGAAAAGAAATCTTTTAGACATTGTGTACAGGGGCGGCCGAGCGACTTCCAAAGTGGGGGGGGGGGGGGGACCAAGAAAAAAGGGCACCTACATTTGTACAAAGGGAAAATATACAATTTTTTAGACATTGGTATATACCCCTACATTGTGATTACAATTATCAGGGATGATTTCAATATTTGTTTCATTTTATACATCATACAATTTTCCTTAAGCATCATGCTTTGCAGTTGAGTTTGAATGTCTAAAAAATTACTTGCGAGCGAGCGAGGAAAATTTTTAAAATGTGTGAAGTCGCAGTGCGAAAAATTACATCTTATAAAGAAGAAAAAACCCAATTCTAATGGGGTTATAAGCACATTCTCATAACGGGTGGCTGAAAAGACCTTTGATGAGTAACATAAGTATATCATCTATAAATCCGTGCGAGCGTAGTGAGCGAGCTTTCGGGGGAAATTGCTCTTAGTCGCTTGAAATTAGGTAGGGCGCGTTTAATTATGAAAGAAAAAGGGGCCACTTATCAGAGGTTAAAATGGGGCACTTCTTACACCCTCAAAAAAGGCACTCACCAGGGATGAAAAAAAAATCAGTCATGAGAACAGGAAATGGGCATTTTGTCGACGGAAAAGGGGTCCCCATCAGATTTTGATAGGGGCATTTATAAGGGGGTCTATTCGCTATTCATAAGGACCGCTATTCATAACGTGTAAATTCCCGTACTTCCGGGTCCGCTATTCATAATGGCAAAAGAGGGTCACTATTCATAATGAAATAAGGTTCGTTAATCATAAGGACCGCTATTCATAACGTGAGATGAGGGTCGCTATTCATAATTCATATTAAGGGTCATTAATCATAAGGACCGCTATTCATAATATGAAATCAGGGTCGCTATTCATAATACGACGAGAGGGTCGCTATTCATAATACGAAATAAGGTTCATTACTTATAAGGGTCGCTATTCATAACACGGGAAGAGGGTCGCTATTCATAATACGAAATTAGGGTCGCTATTCATAATAGGAGAAGAGGGTCGCTATTCATAATAGGAGAAGAGGGTCGCTATTCATAATAGGAAATGAGGGTCGCTATTCATAATAGGAGAAGAGGGTCGCTATTCATAATAGGAAATGAGGGTCGCTATTCATAATAGGAGAAGAGGGTCGCTATTCATAATAAGAGAAGAGGGTCGCTATTCATAATAGGAGAAGAGGGTCGCTATTCATAATAGGAAATGAGGGTCGCTATTCATAATAGGAGAAGAGGGTCGCTATTCATAATAGGAGAAGAGGGTCGCTATTCATAAAAGGAGAAGAGGGTCGCTATTCATAAAAGGAGAAGAGGGTCGCTATTCATAATAGGAGAAGAGGGTCGCTATTCATAATACGAAATGAGGTTCGCTATTCATAATAGGAGAAGAGGGTCGCTATTCATAATAGGAGAAGAGGGTCGCTATTCATAATAGGAGAAGAGGGTCGCTATTCATAATAGGAAATGAGGGTCGCTATTCATAATAGGAGAAGAGGGTCGCTATTCATAATAGAAGAAGAGGGTCGCTATTCATAATAGGAGAAGAGGGTCGCTATTCATAATAGGAGAAGAGGGTCGCTATTCATAATAGGAGTAAGGGGTAGAAAGATATATAGCGGAAAGAACGTACATATTGGGCTTAGGGATTCCTAGAGTGCATAATGTCAGCATTCAACATTGCAAAGTCTCGCTTGGTCGCTTCTCTCTCTAATAATTTAATGAAACATCAAAGCTTCCACGTTTTGCGCGGGAGGGGGGAAACTGATTTCAGACAAGGATTAAGAGTCGAGAATGGAACAACGAATCATCTTCTTTCTCTAATAATTGCATTAAACAATGAAAGGTCAAAGCTTACGCGCTTTGCGCAAGACGGGGGAATAGAATTCAGACAATTATTAAGAGTCGAGAACGGTACAACAAATCGTAATTTTTCTCTAATAATTAATGAAAGGTAAAAGCGAGGGGGAAAACTGAATTCAGACAAGGATTAAGAGTCGAGAATGGTACAATAGATCGTCTTCTTTTTCTAATAATTAATGAAAGTTCAAAGCTTTCGCGCGTAATGGGTGGGAGAGGGGAGGGGGGGGGGGACAGCAAGCTGCCCGAATATGAATTTTGGATATCTTTTCTCGTTTATCTTGGTGATAAATAACACTTTCACAAAAAACATATAATGCTCAAATTTTTGCTCGCTCGTTTCGCTCACAAGCAGAATTGTGAACTAGAAAATTACCTTTTCGGGCAAGAGGCTTTAGCCCCCCCCCCCCCAATGAAAATGTCAAAAAAATGTATATCTTAAAAACGGGGAATGTTGATATCGGACAAGAGACGTGAAGTGAGCTTGCACCCCTTTCCAAAATTGTTCCTGCTTCTAGGTACCCGTATCGTGCTTCTAATGTGACCTTGTCAGTATTGGTATGTTGAGTTGAAAAAACGTTCTGCGCATTTTTCAAATTTCCGTCCCCCCCCCCAAATTGGAAAATTCTGGATCCGCGCCGGGGCGTACTGATGAGGGGGGGGGGGGGGGCTCGGGGGATCGGTAGATACTGGGCTTAGGTCCAATTGTCAGGTCCAATTCCGCTCAGTAATTTGTAGGTCCATAAGTCCTAATAAAAATTACTTTCTACAAAAACATTATTGTCGTATAAACAATTACTAGTTTCTTAAATAGCAAGCTAAAATGGATAATGGGCCTGCTTGGCGTACTTAATATCTCAGTGGCGTAGCCTGAATAAGATCAGTCGGCGGCAGGGTGGTGGGGCAAGATTTCCAACAAGGAGGAAAATTTACGATAGGATTACATGTGTGTTATGTTTTACTCTTTTTTTCGTCACCACATGAGCGGGGGTTGGCTCTATATAATTATCAAAGATAACAGATAAAATATAATTACTTTAAAAAGAGACAACTATTCAGGGCTATATATCGCCCCCCCCTACAGGACCAGGAACGTAGCCGAGGGGGGGGGGGGGGGCGTATTATGAGTAGCGAACCTCATTTCGTATCATGAATAGCGACCGTCTACTCCTATTATGAATAGCGACCCTCATTTCTTTTTTATGAATAGCGACCCTAATTTCGTGTTATGAATAGCGACCCTCATTTCTTATTATGAATAGCAACCCTCTACTCCTATTATGAATAGCGACCCTCATTTCTTATTATGAATAGCGACCCTCATTTCGTATTATGAATAGCAACCCTCATTTCATATTATGAATAGCGACCCTTATTTCTTATTATGAATAGCGACCCCCTACTCCTATTATGAATAGCGACCCTCTTCTCCTATTATGAATAGCGACCCCCTGCTCCTATTATGAATAGCGACCCTCATTTCCTATTATGAATAGCGACCCTCATTTCGTATTATGAATAGCGACCCTCTTTCTGTGTTATGAATACCGACCCTTTTGTAATATTATGAATAGGGACCCTTATGAATAACGACCCTGATTTCCTATTATGAATAGCGACCCTCTTTTAATATTATGAATACCGACCCTCTTCTTTGATTATGAATAGCGGTCCTTATGAATAATGACCCTTTTCTCCAATTATGAAAAGCGGACCTTATGAATAGCGGTCCTTATGAATAATGGACCTTATGAATAGCGGACCTTATGAATAGCGGTCCTTATGAATAGCGACATTGACCCTTTATAAGATATTATTGTTAAAAGGGAAATAATCAGAGGTGAAAAGAGGCACTTATCGCATCTGAAAAAAGGCAATGACCAGATATGAAAAGGGGTACTTATGTGAATGAAAATGGGGCACTTGTAATAAAGGGAAATATGCATTAGTTAAAAGAAAATGGGCACCGGTTAGATTTTAAAGGGGCATTTATCAGAGGTGAAGGGGGCACCTATCTGAAGCGAAAAGGAGTAACAAGCTGAACTTCAAATCACCTTTTATAAAGTTGAACATTAATTTTAACCTTAGGCATCGTGATTGTTTATTTTTGGTTCATAATGAACCGAGTCTGCACTTTTAAGTACTATTTCCAACTTGAGTTTTAATCATTGTGTTACTCTATTCTGAATCCAAAGATTTGTGATTAGCTCATTATGGGTAGAATGTGTGCAGTTATTGGGTGCGCATGTAGCATCCACACGCTAGACCGCTGGTACACCAATCTTTGTGATAGACATGGATGCAACTCATGCAAGTTTGGAAGCTGTATCCGCCAAAGCCCCCTTTCGTGTTATTTCCTTTTCCATCAGAAAGAAAAGATCCTGATGGACGACACAGGTGGGATAAGCTGGTAATTCGTAAAACTGATAGTGGCCATAATTGGCAGCCGACCTACCAAGACAGAACATAGTCAGAACACTTCAAAGAGGGGGAACCAACGGCAGCATGGCCAGACCCTACCGAGAAGCTAGGTTATAGTTCAGATCGTTCTTATGCTAAATCATATTCCAAGAAAGAGAAGTTGCAAAAATAAAATGGAAAAACTACAAGCGTATAATGGATACGGCAGATCTTGTTTAAACTCTGCCGGAGGAAGTTCCAGAAAGCATTAATCTTTTAGAAGATTCACAAGTTCAACCAGAATCAGAAGACAACTTAGAGTACCACACTTGCTGTTCCGAATATGCCACTTCTTGTAAGGATAAACTTAGATATAGATGAGCTAAAACAGAAGAACTATTTTCTACATCAAAAACTGTAAGCAACCAAGTTGAAGAAAAGCAAAAATAACTTTGTGACATCAATAGTAACTATTTTCATCTTTACCTGAGCTGAACTTTACCTCTAACTGCTATCTGCCCAAGTTGTATTGCTGTAATTATCATAATGAACATCTGACGTATCAATCACCATTCTCTCATTGTGTCATTCTTCCATTCGCACACATTTATTTACACGTATATATTACTTGATTAATATAAATGTATTTTTTTTAATGAAATAAATGTAAACACCATTAAAATATACGAACCAGGGATCAATGCAAAATTGGTGTATCCTGTATGATTTTTCTTTCTTCATATATATTTGCATGACAGTTGACAGTTCACCGCTGTTCCATAACATTTGAATGTATCCCAGGTTGATAATAATAAGTACTAGAACATTATTATAAGATTCTTACACAGTCAAAGTCGACCTTTCATAAGTCGAATAATCGCTCAAGTTCAAGCAATAAGTTTAATACAATAAAACCAGGTTATTTGTTACTGATATAAACATTTATAATTTTAATTCTTAGCTCAAAATTTAAAGTTAATACGTATTAATGCAATTATAAACAGATTTTTTGTAAAGAAGCTCAATATATGAATTCAGGTTATTTCATTGTTAAACATGTCTATTTGGGATTTGGGATTGTATGAAATTGACTAAGATGTATTTTAAAGCATATTTACAACATTAATATGAACATGCAAAAAATTATTGATATTGTTTGTAACTTGTGATTATAGTATGTATTTTTATGCAATACATGAATGTAAACTATGTTAAAAAAGATACTAAATGAAAATGAAAAGAGGTGGGAGAAAGATCAAATATTAAAAATGATAAATTACTATGAATCACGTTTAATTCTCAACTGTCTTTTGCTGTCGACAAAAGTTTTTGGATGTGCAATATGGATGTGCATCTATGACTTGACTGTTTATAATTAGACTGAGGGGTAGGCAGAAGTCTGCGTGACGGGTGCTAACTCTGGTGACAGTATAGAACAGAAAACCAAGGGCAACAAGGTCATCTTTCCGTCCTGAAACTTTCAGTTTCCGTTGCCTTCAAAAGTCTTCAGACGTGGAACGGTCCACGAAAGTATATCATCTATCAAAGGAGCCTCCTCAATCCATTTCAATAACTCTTGTAGGAATTTTCGATGAATAAAAAGATAGAAAGCACGGCGAACAGTCAGTAAAACATAACGGTGAAGGACGAACGCACGCACACATTTTCATGTAGCCCTATATACATTACGCAGAGCGTGCGAGTGAACGGGCGAGCAAGTTTTGGAGATAATATGTTTATTTGACCTATGACTCGTTGACGTCATACGAATCCATTGGCTAATCACGAACTCGCTTAATTCAGAGTAATGCATAGTGAGATTTGGTAAAGTGATTCATGAAAATTTTCCGGAGTCAGAGATAGGGGTGATGTACATGCTAAAAAGAATCGGACCCTTGCGGTATACTCCGTAATCTGCAAACCATGGCTCAGACAGTTCCAAAGCTTTGTTTACCCTGGATAACCAGCCAGTGAGATATGAACTCATCCCTTGAAGGGCTTTAATATGAGAAAATGCGACTCTGCGTCACTGCGTGGTTTAATGATATGAAATAATCAACCGTATCAAAAGCTGGGCTCAGGTCTAGCAAGACAAGAAAAACAGATTTCCAATTACCACAAAATTATTATGCTGACTGCCTCGGATTATTACTTATTATCCGTCAAATGATCTGTGCGTTGATTAGCTACAGCCTGCACCCTTTTCTATCAATTTAGCTACAAGTCATGTGAAAAATTACTCACTAGTCTATAGTTACGTAATGTACATAACCATCATAATTTGCGGTTGCGTGTGATGGTCTGAAGATTCATTCATCGTGAGCGAGCGAGCAAATGATTATGAGTTATATTGCGACCAATTAGATCTTATCAAGAGGAAACAACCCATCCTATTCAAGTATAACGCATAATCTTATAATGAAAAAATGATTAAGGTTAAATAATTATATAAACTATAATGCAAACGAGCCAACTTTTCGGGAAATTAGAGGGAGAAAAAAATTACTCTCAGTTGCTTTGAATTGGTGGAACATGTTATAAAGACTATGAAAAATATGTTGTTAGCGTTGAGCGGAGGGTTGATAAAAACATCTTGTTGTGAGCACACTAATTTTTCTTTTTTGCCTATTTGCCCCCGGAAATTTGAAAATCGTGCCGGTCGATAATTACTTTTTTTTTTTTTTTTTTTAAATTTTTTACTAAACACCCCCCTCCCTTGAGCAAAAAAGAAAAAAGGTAATTTTCTCATCACAATTTTTTTTTTGGCCAGGATTCGCGCCTGTTGTAAAAACAAATTTATTTCTGATATTGTGTACCTGTTTGAATATAATAAGAACCAGATTGACTTTATCTTGGTGTACCAAGATGACTTAAAGAGCGTCAAAATTAGTAGGTCGTTCTGCTCTGCTGACATTGGGTCAGATCACAAACTCGTATAAGCCAATGTACAGTTTCAGCCACCAAAAGCTAGAAGAATAAAGAGCGTACAGAAGTCATATGATGTGGGCAGGTTAAAAAAAAACATCTGTTGCTGAAGAATTCCAAGCCCGAATTGGTGGAGCGTTTGAACCATTGCTGCTGCTGGAAGATACAGACATAGATGAGCTCTGGCTGAAGTTCATGAATGCAACCAATGAGATTACCAAGCAAGTTGTTGGCATCAGGAGAGGGAAACAAGTGAAACATCTCCCAGAACATGTGAGAGATGCTTGTGAACTCAGAAGGAAGGCTAGGGTAACTAAATTGAACTACTTTCATAATAATCATAATATTATGAAGTGTATCGGCGCCTTAACAAGAAAGTTAAATATGAAGTCAAAAAGTGGAAGAGGGAGACTCTCAAGAAAGAAGTAGAGGAAATGGAGGCAGAACAGGCACGAAATGACAGCCATGAGCTATCTAGGAAAGTAAGAAAACTAGCTGGTGAGAAGGAGAAGATACAGCCTGCAGCCAAGAACAAAGAGGGGGTTCTCAAGACTGCTCCAGGAGATGTTTTGGATTGTTGGAAAGAACATTTCAGCACCCATCTTAATACAGAGTTACCGAGGGACACCAACACACTTCGCAATATACCTGAACCTCCTCCTACTGAAAACCAGACTACACCTTTTACCATAGAAGAGGTTAAAGCTGCGATCAAGGCTCTAAAGAATAACAAATCAACTGGATTTAATAAAATAGCAGCTGAAACACTGAAAGCTGGTGGTCCAGCAATGGCACAGATCTTGCTGAAGATCATCAACACTGCTTTTACGCAAGGCAAGGCACCAGTTGAGTGGAGCAAAGGCCTTATTACCTCTTGGTACAAACAGGGGGATAAACCTGACCCAGCTAACTACCGAGCCATAACACTGCTATCAGTGCCGGCTAAAGTTTTCTGCAGGATGGTGCTCAGTAGGATCCAAAAGACAATACAGCATTTATCGGAAGAGCAGTGTGGATTCCGGAGCTCCAGAGGAACCACCGATGCTATTTTCATTGTCAGGCAAGTGCTGGAGAAGGCCAAAGAGAGACATATCCCCATTCATTGGAACTTTGTGGACTTTAAAGCAGCATTTGATACTGTCTGGAGGGATGCTTTATGGAAGTGCCTTTTTTCAATAGGAGTTTAGAAGAACCTGATTGACCTCATTAAGTATATGTATGATCAGACCAAATGTGCTGTCATCGTAACTGGTAAAGTTACGGAATGGTTCCAAGTTATGACAGGCGTCAGGCAAGGCTGTCTCCTTCCCCCAAGTCTGTTCAACATCTTCCTAGAGTTCGTGATGGCAGGCGTCAAAAACCTAGACAGTAGAGTTCAGATGGGTGGCATACGCATTAACAACATCTGCTATATGACACCACTTTACTCGAACTCATCTATGACAAACTCCAAATATCAAGAAACAAATTGGTGGAAGTCTGTGGTAAATGGGGAATGAAAATCAACACAGCTAAATGCAGAATCATGACAAACGATGATGAGGAGATTTCAATAGATGGCAACCCTATAGAGAAGGTAGAAGACTTTGTCTTCCTTGGAAGTGTAGTCCCCCTCGGTTACCAAGGATGTCAAGAGACGCACAAATCTAGCTTCCTGGCAGTTTGGCAGACTGAGAAACAATATATGGACCAACCAAGATATTTCAAGAGCCCTGAAGGTCAGGATTTATAAAGCCCTCATTCGTCCTATAGCCACCTACGGGTCAGAGACTTGGACGCTAAGGAAAACTGACCAGGATAAACTGGAAACCTTTGAGATGAGATGTCTGCGGACAATAGCAGGAGTCCATCTTCTAGATAAAATTAAAAGCGTAGACATCAGAAAGTCATTGAAAATCTCCAAGACAATAAATGAAGAAATATCAACCGCCGTCTGAAATGGTTTGGACATGTGGTACGTATGCCACATGAACGCCTACCAATTCAAGTCCACACCAATGACTTTACTGTGCCAGGACGTCCTCCCTTGAGGTGGAAAGACCAAATTCGCCAAGACTCTGGATTAAGCCTGGATGCTGCCCAACACCAAGCCCAGGACAGAATTGAATGGAGGCAGACCACCCGTAGGAGCGCAAGGGTACACTCCGTCCTGTGCACTTAAGTCAAGTCAGTCAAATAAATAAATAAATTAGGAAATATTAGGTAAAAAGGGGCAATATACCAAAGGGCAATCGACAGAAAAAAGGGACATTTGATAATAAGGGGACCTTATTTTATATAAAATGGGCACTAAATCATCACATTTGAAAATGGGCACTTTATTAGAGGGGAAAAGGGGTATTTATAAGAAGAGGAAATTGCATTTATTAGAAAGGGAAATGGGTCATTTGTCAGGAGGGAAAATTATTAGAAAGGAAAAGGAAAGCATCTCAAAGTAAAAGAGGTTACTTATCGTAGATAAAAAAGGGGCACTTATGGGAAAAGTGAAGAGGCACTTATTGCAAAGAAAATAGGGTATTTATGAGAACAAGAAGGGGCACTTATTATAAAGGAAAAGAAGCATCACAAGGGAAAAGGGCACTTATCAGAGGTGAAAAGGAGCACCTATAATAATTGGTAGGCAGGTGTATGTGTGTGTGTGTCTGTGAGTGGAGGGGGGGGGGTGGTATCGCGATTTTGTTTAAACACTTACTTTGTCATCTAGATAATGTTGAGAAGCAATCTTGTTTTCTTCGGCCTCCTTTCTTTACAGCGCTGTGATAAAAGTGATCGAAAAGATCTCTTTTTGAGACAAGGAAACGATTTATACCACAAATTCTTTCCCCAAAATTAGGGTGAAGGAGATGTTGTTGTTTGTTAATGGTCAACTTGCGTTTCAACAGATCACGTCTGATTTGCGATTTTTCAGTAGCATTACGAACAAGGGATCATTTAACTTGAGATATCTGTCCATACTCCTCGGTAATATCACCCGCAATAAGAAACTGTGGATCTAAAGGGGAAGAACAATAATTTTTCTTTCTTTTTTGCCCCCCGAAATTTGAAAATCGTCCAATATTTCGCTCAGTGGGGGGTTTAACCCCCAAAACACCACCACCCCTGTGTACGCGCCTGGTGACGACACTGTTTCTAGTATGTTGTGCTACTACATAGGCAACAGGACTACTGACCAATTTAAGAATCAAACCAATGGCGTCAAGCATGGCTACCTCCCCCGGCCGCCCCCCCCCCCCTCAGAGGTCGGAATGACCGCATGCGTGTTGCCAAAATGTCCGGTAAAGGGATACTTTTCGTGCGACAAAGTCCGGCCCGAGAATTGTAAAAAAAAAGGGGTGTATTTGACTTTTCACCCGGAGATTTCTTTAAAAAGGGTTTTTTTTTTTTTTACATCTCTCTCATCTCTTTGGACTCCTGAAAAATTATTCCGAATTTAGGGGGGTAAATTGAGCATTTTTCCTGATTTAGGGAGGTCTCCAAGGCAGGAAAAGCCCGCGAAAGGGGGTGTTCGGAAATATTGGCAGTCCTCAGATAGGGGGTGCTTTCAAAAAGAGGGAACGAGCATATGCGTACCCGAAATAACAGTGAGTGGGGGGGGGGGGGGGGGGCGGGCTACCTCCATTGTTATGTCAAGGAACATTCATGAATCAAAAGGAAGAATGGCATGGGTGGGTGACATTGAATGAGTCAACTGCAATGAGTAAAGCACATTTTAATTTGATTACATTTTTCGAAAAATCAGAAAGCAAAATAGCAAAAGACAAATAGCGGTTCTCTTTAATAGTTCTCATTTTAATTCATGATATATGTGATTTTAATAGAAAACAATATTGAATTACAAATCAACATTCAGAGTATGTAAGATTTACATTAAAAATATCTTTTTCAGTATAATTGAAAGTTAATCATATTACATTGAATCAATATCTCATATGATTATGGAATGCATCATTCAAGGAAATTTACAAGACATACAAAGATTTCATAAAATATAGAATATTTAGAAGTTTATGTATCAAAGGTGTTGGGAGGACTGGCATGTCTATATCATTGAAAAATATCTCAATTCGTATCTCTATTGGATGGACTGTAGCAATATCAATCTAAAAGTATTTGTTTTGGTAATCTGACAACAGACAGAAAAAGAGTGGCATATCACCTTTGAAAGACGTTTTTTTATTGAAAAAGAGTTAAAATCCTGCCGTTGAAATCTATTTTCAAAATTATAGAATAGTACATGTATACACTGTCTTGAGAGGTTCCGGTTAAAACTATGCGCAAGAGGTGACTCCAATGCATCAACAATTTATTGGTTTTTTATTGGTTGAGAGCTCGTCACGTGACCAGAATATTTCAACTATTTCAAGGTTGCTCTGAAAAAGTACTACCGGTATATGAAAGTACTATTTGGGAGTACTATTTGGGAGTTGAAAAAAAAAAAATTTGAATTGATTTTTTTTCTTCAAATCTTAATTCAATGAAAATTACATCAAAATATCTTTAATTTTTTAAAGATAAAAATTGATATAAGATAATTTATTTTTTTTTTTTTAAATTCTAAGTTTTATTTTGTTTCTCCCAAAATGGTATTTTTTTGTATTTAATTTTTTTTAAATAAATTGTTGATGCAGGATATAAACAAAATAGTACGGAAGCAACAAGAATTATATCTAAATGCTTTAAATTTCTGCACTGAGATATTTATCATGTTCTACATGTACACAATCAAATAAAACACATTTTTAGTTTGGACATAACATGGACAAATTTAGGCATCCAAAATATAAGTTAAATTGCAACGATTCAACTATATCCTCACTAATGTTAATTAAAGCCTAGTTCCTATATGATGTGGTATACTGTATAATAAGGGTCATGGCAAAAATAAAAATAAAATGCTAAAAGTATACTGCACCTCACATTTCAATATCTTATAACACAAAGATAAGTGAGTTGTTGTGCACAGCAGGTCTTCCCACCCCCTCTTGCCATCGTTTGACACGAGACAAAATAAAGGTTAAGCAGTTTATTGCATCATAATGCAAATCAGTTTTCGAAATAATCTTACATTTATTTGCTAGGCAAGATCACACCCTCAACTTTCCGTGAAGACCAGCCTAGTTGTTCATTCTGAGAGATGAACATTACTTGACAGCTTTGGTTTGAATCTCATCAAATCTACTCCCTGGCGTACGATAATGAGTGCTGAATTCAATCAGAGCTTCGTCTTCTACAATCCTAGGAGCGATGATCTCATCTTGACGCATTCGATCAATCCACTGCTTCAACAAGACAAAGGAGTCTAAACCACCATCACCAAGACTTCTCGAAGACGGGATGCGGTAGATGAACGGCCAGATTGAAAAGTCAACCATACCGGGTGATGATCCTAAACAAGACAACAGTGCATATACAATGGTATAAGTTGAAATGTTCATGTTCCAACGGCTTGCGTTATAATTTTTCAACGCTCCCCTGAATTCAATTCATTATTTTATAACATATTCAACACAACAGCTTCCATGGTCAATGAAAGTAGTCAATATCTATTGCAATTAAAAATCAACTATATTGTTATACTCCTGGAACTTTTTATTTACATGCATACACACTCAAAATACCCAGTAAAACAAATAACCATGTGACAGGCAAAACAAAAAAGAGGAAGCAAAATTGTCATAATATCGGCAATATATATATAACTGAATAGTAATTAAACTGAGAGAATGAATTCAAACCAAAATATAGCTTACCAGAGAAGAAGGGTGTTCCTCTTTTCTTGAACTCTTGTTCCACCCATTCAACCTGCTTGAGGGCAGCAGACCTTAGCTCCTCGTTTGCTCCCTTCTGTTTAGCCGATTGATAGAAAGCTGAAATGTACTGAAAAGGAATGAGGGTACAGTAATTATGTGTAACATATCGTTGAAAAAGAATGATGGCCAATTACAACACAATAACAAAATGACGATGAATCAAATTACTAGTTGCTTTCTGTAAATACTGAAGTAATACATGTACTTATCGCCAAAGAGTACAACATGCCTGTTGTTGTTGTTGTTTTTATTTCCGTATAATAAAATCAGATAATAATTATACATACAAAGTATAAATCATACAGAGAGAAAAAAAGGACCCATTTTCAGCTGCAACTATATTGTTGCTGCTGGTCTGCCATGGGGCCAGTTGATAAAATATAGAACATATAAATATTATTAGAAATGAACAGAATAAACAATTACAAAGTATCAGCCCAAAACATAATGTAAGTCATTAAAAAAAAATACATATATACATACAGAAAGAGGTACATCAATAGGCTTATCTTCTCGATAAATACTGTGACTCATAGAGTAGTTCATTTTTGTAGTTATTATGGTGCCAAGATATATTATGTATTACTATAAATGTAAATTTTCTTCTTGATATTATTATTTGTCTAACTGAATATTTTCAGATTGTCAACCTCTTATTCCCTCCCCCTGTTGTATTGTGCCCGTTGTGTGCTGTGCCTATTGTCGATGTGCTGTAGTCTTCTATTATTTCTCACATTTTCCCTTTTCTCCCGTCTTGTCTAGTCTCGTCTCTCGTTTTGTTGTTGTTGTTGTTGTTGTGTGTGTGTGTGTGTGTGTGTGTACACTTCCTGTTTTTTTTATACCCCCTTTTCCCTATTTGTATTCTTAGGTAGTCACTAATATATATTCATCCGGTTTATCCGGCTCAGAGGGGACCCTAATAATTACAAGCTCTGCTTTTACCAGGGTCTCCTCGTCTTTCTTTTAGTTAACTTTGTTTTTATCATTGCCATAATTTGTTATTTTGCATTGTAAATGTGTAATGATCCAATGTTATGCTCTATATGTCATTTGAAAGAAAGACGAATAAATATCTTATCTGATCTTATCTTATCTAATTATAGAATGTTTAAGTTAGCCTTAAAGGTGGCAAAAGTGGGTAGTTGACGCAAATCAGGGGATAATTTACTATATTGAAAAGAAGCTCTGTACACAAAAGTTCTTTTACAATAGTTCGGGTAAATATTCATAATTATGTGGCAGAGACTTAAACTGATTTTAATTTTCACATTGTGGGGGATAAACTTTGAGTAATATTGGATATTAGATAGGATCCAAAATGTATAAGATGATAACTTAAAAATGCCGTTTGCCAGGCAAGCATCTTATTCATGAAACCAGGGATCTGCTGATAAAGAGATGCTAATCTTAAATTAAACTTACCTTTCCAAATCTCTGAATGAAAAGTTTATCCCTGCTTCTGAGGTACGGATCCGATGGGAACATTGGTGCAGTGTCGGGGTAAACCTCGTCTAGGTACTCACAGGTGACAATAGATTCCTGGATCAGCTTGTCATCCTGTTCCAGAGTTGGGACCACGCCATCTGGGTTCTTGTCGAAGTACCACTCTGGCTTCTGGAATGTGTTCACATTTATTAACTCATAGCTATGAGGAGAGATAAAGCGAGAGAGAGAGAGAGAGAGAGAGAGAGATAGAGTGAGAGAGAAGAAAGAGGGTGTGTGAGGGGATGGGGGAGGGGGAATAGAGAAATCCATGGATCAGTGTACCCAAAACAAATGCAATGTTGAGGTTTGAACGCTATGACCCTTGAATCTCCATGCAGTCAGGTGATAAAAGGACATATCTATACAAATAATGCAAATTATAATAATAATAATATTCAGCTTTTATATAGCGCTTAATACAAGTCATCTCGGACGTCTCTAAGCGTTTTACAGATATCCTTGAATTACCTAAAAATCACACTGGAAAACCCTTCTACAGCATATACCAAACACACACATACACACTCACACGCACACACAAAATAAAATTGAGTGATTTTCATCATTCAGCAATATTCACAATTATGTCAAAACATGTACTACATAATATACATGTAACATTGAAAACTTCCCCAAATGAGTTTTTATGATCCTGTATGTATATTTGTAATGATACAATGCTTTACAGTACCATTTTGTCAATTCAACCTAGGTGACATTATACCTTAATATAACCATGAATTTTAAGCTTAAAGCAAAATACTTACTCAATACCCTTTGCTGCTAAGACCAATCTCGTCCTCTCAGCGAAAGGACAGAATGCCATAGTGTAGAGACGAAGAACCCCTGGTTTAAGGGGTGGCAAAGCCTCTCCTGAAAAACATTTAAAAATGAATAATAATAATAATAATAGCTAGTTTTTATATATATATATAGCGCTTTTCAGGATCGAAGGCCCTCTCAAAGCGCTTTACATATATATTAGTATTACCCCGGTCATCGGATTCAGCCTTACCCGCACACAATGTATGCACATTCTCCACTCCCTGGGGAGCATTCCAGCCAGGCGTCATTTTTACAAGCGCACACTTGCTAATCTTAGCTTTCGCATCCTACCGGGTACCCATTTAACACCTGGGTGGAGAGTGGCACATGCAGATCAATGTCTTGCCAAAGGACATTAGTGCCGCGGTGGGACTTCAACCGCAGACCTTGTGATCCACAGTCCGGTGACATATCCACTCGTCCACGACACCATTAATGGCAATCATTTCAACACTTCCAATCACAATATTTGATATCTTTAATGGTTATGAGATGATAACCTCTGCAAATAATTAACGTCTTTTGCACAAATCATTGTTGACATGGGGGTTTTATGGTTTTACCTTTGTTTAAAAAAGGTCTTGAAATTTCATATCATTGCATATTGGTAAACAAGGAATTCACATTGTCTCTCTTGAAAAGGTTGATAACTCCGATAGTAAGGGAGTCTGCAATTGATTGAAGTATTGCATTATCCTAGCGACATAATTCTTATCATGCATTGTTGTCAATATCAATATCATGATCATAACAAACAAACAAAATTCTATTGTGAGTGGTAAAAGCTGTATGTTGAAAGCTAAATTGCTTTAATTCACTTGCAAGACTTATAATAATATAAATATAGGGTACTTGTTGGTTAGAATTCTTCAATTGCCACTAGTAAATGCAATAATACTATGTAACCTGAGAAATTGACCCCCCCCCAATAATCTAAAAACTAAATTACATAACATAGATAATAGATCATCTAATATGATTAATATAAAACTTTATCCATGTATATCAAATCATAGTAGCATAAACCTTTTGAGAAATTAAATGAAATCCAAATTTAGTGGCAAATTGCTTTTAAAGAAAGCTGAAAATTAAAGAAGCAGATTGCTGAAATTTTGAATGAAATTGGTCAATGTCCATGAGAAAATTAAAAACTTTTGAAAATTGTGTAGACTACTATACATTCAGGAATTTCAAATTCGGCGGAAAATGTGGAAAGGAAGGCGAATGATTTTAAGAAGACTTATAAAGTCATCATGTCCCATGAAAACATATATCTCACCTGTTCTGAAATGATGCTCCGACATTTTTGCTGTAACTATACAAAATATACACGAGATCTCTGGTACTGGGTTAAAGCAGGATTGATGTGGATATATACGTGCACAAAAATGAAGCTGCGTCAAACTTGCTGGGCTTTTATACTCATAAAGAGGCCTTCGATATCTATGTGATTACGCCTGTACTTGAAAAATATGCCGAATCATGGTTCATTTATTTGCTATATTACATTCATATTAAACTCTAATCATGGACGGTGAACCTATTATACGAAGTAGGTCCATGCTCTATTCAGCACGCACAACTTATAAAGTGTAAACAAGTGACGTCAAATGTCCGTGGCAAAGGGGCGGGCGGGGTTCAGTATACACTAGTCTGGTGTACCAGGATTTATTTCATTCCTATTTGTTTTTGACCCACAAAAAAGTGTGGTTAATACTGTTATCAAATGTCACTTATTTCGAGTACATAAGTATAGGCCCCTATACATGATTTGAAAAAGTAAGGAAAAACTGGTCTATTGGGGGCACTGGGCTACTAGATCAAATTTAAGAGGGTCCAATTATAGGAGGTCTAAATGGCGTCAGATATTGCACGTGATAGGCAAACACGATTGCATGTTCATTTAGCATGTGTATAATTCATATTATATCCCTTTATATCGTAAGATTGTTGCATTATGAGTGCTTACACAACAAGAAAAAGAATAGTTTTTCTAGAAAAGACGTTTCCTGCCGAATAGTTCATTTGTTATTGCTGACGTCAAGAAAATTTTATCTTTTTCTTAGGAAACTATGCGTCCCCCCCCCCCCCCCCAAACTAGCAAAATTCAGCAAGCAGTGCCTCCAGCGGCCAACTCCTGCGGGGCACGCTGAGCCACAGTAACTGCACTACACTGCAGCATGGCAGTTCCTGTATAGCGCCAGCTAAAAACACCCTTCAATGTTTTATTTGAGCTGTGAAATTTTCTTTTCATTCTTTTTTAATGCGACGTGAATGTATGAGTACGGTACATGTTATAACAGAAGTGTCTAAGGAATGATACAGGTGGAAGGGAAATGAAACAAATATACGATGACTCATTCTCGGAACAAGCAAAAACTATTCGCACTCAGGAACATCAATAGTACAATTTTCTTGATAGTTTGAATTAGCTTGATCCTCGAGTGTCATTGTATATTTGTTTAATAATAAAACATGTGTAATTCTAGAAGATTCAAATTGATAAGTCATCGACATAGTAGGAGATTACAAACATGTGACCTGTATTTGTACTACCACCGGTAGTGAAGCATATGAGGTCCAGCCAATATTTGGATACTGGTGTCAATAAGAGGGGATCGGGGCGGGGGGGGGGGGGGGGGTCTAACCAGATTTAAATGATTTATGTGCAAATTAATTGTCCAGTGAAGAACATAACCACCAACAAATGCAATGGAAACTATTTTGTTGGTTTGTTGGTATGGCGACAAAATCGTTGTCTGGTGTGACTTGAGGAACCAACACATTAGTGACATTTGCACCCATTTGCACATCATATTCAAACGCTACCTCCATCAAGCTTAACAAATTTATCAAAACAAGGCTATTCATGTTTATCTCTGTCTTAAATGGTACGATTCACACAGTTTTACATATGGACGGGCAAGTTTGTTTTTCATTCTTGAACTTGGTGGTGCCTGAAATGCGACAGGACGTAACACGATGGGGAAAACCCAATGGTAGCAAGTAGAAAACGAATGGGGATTTTGACAAAAACCTATTTCAATGTGCTTTGATTCCTTTTTAAAAATTATGGAGAGCAAAAAGTTACAGCAAATGAAATGAATAATGACTTCTTATTTCATAAAAAGAAATGATAACGCGTATAGATACTGCATTCTAAAAGAAAAGTTACAGTAAGAGGCAAAATTAAATTTTAGGTTTACGATTCCTGCGAAGTTGATAATTAATTATACTTCAAAAGATGGGAAGATGGGTACTAATACAATATCAGTGACAATTCCCATGAAAAAATTCACCACTTAATGTCACAGGCTTCTTGAAACATTTACATCAGAGTAAAAAATGTATATGTTAAACTGTTGAACGGGTTCACGTTTGATGAAGAGCCAGGAATTTTATCTTTGCCCTACCACAGTCAAACATTGAACAATCTCTTTTGCAAGTGCTGCTTTTTATCGGTCAATATTAATGTTCATATTTCTAATGGTATCTATTATATATGCCCTTGTTTGAGCATATAGAATTTAAAACATTCCGGTGTTTGATTCATCCCGCTCTACATTTTATTCCACTTATAATGACATTTCTTTTTTCATCTCGAAATGATAGAGTTCAATACTTTGTTTGGCTAGGTAAAGAGATAAACCACAAAGCCCTTTTTAATAGACCAGTTCACGGTTAGCACATTACTGCAATGACCCCTGAATATCCACAGATCTTCAAAACATGAAGAGGTCCCACTTTGTACATTTTGAAATAATCACTTCTACAGCGATGGAAGTGCTATATAAATAGCCTTTGTTTCCCCTTTTCAAAGAATACTTCCACCTGTGTATCATGGAGTGCACTGCTTGTGCATTAATGAATAGTGATTACATAACTTTCATGAGCACGTATCCTGTATTTCGTCTCCGTGTATTTTATAATTTGTTCTGCAATGACCTTTATCTGATCATGCTCAGACTGCAACCGTGAACTGGCTTATTACTTCGTGAATTTTATTTTGTTCGAAACGGAATAACAGAGAGGATATAATTAATGGAGTGTACACATGGACAATGGGACGCCTTCAGTATTTGAAGCGATGCCAAAAACAGGTGCCACAATATTATAAGGGAATCCCACAATAATTTAACTCTAAAAATACCAGGTAGAATAGTGTATGGGATTTACATGTATAGGGCCTGTACAAATGCGTTTTAATGGCACTGTATGGGTTATCATGATCGTGCATGAAATCATGTCCAATGATTCAAAACGATTCTATTGATCTCCAATAGACTTATCAGGTGGTTCGCATTCCTTTCAAACAATGTACACATTTTCCTTTCATGATGGAATAATAGATGATATAGTACTGTAACCCTGTACAGACAGGAAGCATACGTCATGTTAGCGGGGAAAAACAAGCCGAGAAGGCTGTAAGCTGAATATTTGGATATTTGACAATTGGAAAAAAACGTATGTCATTCTGACCAGGGAGGTGAAAGAACAGGAGGCGAAACTCTTGTAATTCATTCAAACGCATTCTTGAGTTCTAAAGTGTAACAATGGGATGTGTAACATTCCACTTGGCTTTGAAGTTCCATGCTCCGAACCGCGCTTCCACTGCGGGGAATTTCGGAAGCCAGGCACCAGTTTTACATTTATTACAAAATATTAAATTACCGGCAAAATTACAGTGTAAATTAAAAACTTTATATAGGAATTTTATTGGGAATAGTGCATCAAACAAATTTTCAAATTTAGAACTCCGTCCTGCCTTTAAATTGTGTGCCAGAGTTGGTAAAAGAAAAATTACATCCTGTCAAAAACTCAATATTTTAGGATGATGCGCTAATTTGTGCATGCTTTAATGTCCCGTTATTTGATCCATGATTTACAATCTTCAATAACATTAAGTTTGCTAATGCGTGTTTTCGCGTGTTTTTTGTATTTTTCAAGTTTAAAAAAGAATGAAATTACACAAGTTTGTGTTCGCTTGTTCTACTCTTTACACATTCAACAATGGATGAGAAATCATTGGAAGGGACAGCGAACAGTTGCTGTGATACCATTTTCTGATGTAGGAATTCTAAATCCTAAAATTTCATGCGCTCTTTTATCTCACCACCTGGTCAACAGCTGCAGATTAGCGCATAACTTTCCGGCGGCTTGGAGCATGGGGTCAAAGGAGAACGGCTTGATTCAAGTCCTTCTCTATCACGTCCCTGATCTGACTAGGTCAAAATTCAAACTCACTGGCAAAATATTATTGAGTAGGCCTATTTACTACAAAATGTTAATAGCAGTGAGCACAAGTCGTTCCCAAATGAATGTATGTAACCGATCTGACCAATGAAGTAAAAAAAAAAAGCTGGATAAGGCAAGAGTTTGCGATGGGGAAAAAATGTTAATGAATTAAACGAAATTGTCTTTTTATATTTTATGTATTGTATTCATTCATTGTAATCGAGGCAGTGCCGTGATTTATACCTCACTGTCATTTCATATGAAATTTTAAGTAGTCACCCGAAGAAAATTCACGACAACTGATGATTATGGACATATTATATATGGATGGAATATTTGGGTTGACCTAAATCACATTCTTATGGGTGCCTTGAATGAGTGTTATGCTAACGAAGCTATGTCAAATACTCAAAGGAAAAGACTCATTACATTATTGTATAAGAAAGGAGACCGTTTAAGCCTGAAAAATTGGAGGCCTATAACACTCCTGAACTGTGACTACAAAATCATAGCAGCTGTTTTAGCACGTAGGCTACAAAAAGTTGTTAAGCATATTATTGACCCTTACCAAACTAGGTATCAGAGACGTTCCCAGTCAAGAGAGGGATTCGTCAAGGCTGCCCCCTTTCAGCATTACTGTTCATTTTGGCAGCTGAATTCATGGCTAATAGAGTTAGGAAAAATAATATCATTCAGAAATTTGATTTTAAAGGGTGCCACTCTACACTTAACCTTTTACAATATGCTGACGACACCTTATTTTTTGTTAGAAATAAAAACTCTCTAGAGAATATAATAGATGAATTGGACTTATTTGGGAAAGTCGCAGGTCCGAAATTAAATAAGATAAAACTGTTCCTTTCTTGATTGGAGATGTCAAGAGAAGGTGGTCTCTCTTCGACCTTGATCTGTGTTGGTCAACAGAACCTGTACAGTACTTAGGGTATTTTATATCTGCGGACTTATATTATGCTACAAAATTGAGTTGGGAAAATAAATTGACCAAACTACAGAAACTCCTGGATAACTGGAGAAGCAGAAACCTCACAATATTTGGAAGAATCACTGTTGTTAAATCATTGGCTTTAAGTATAATAGTTCATTTAATCAGGGACGTGATAGAGAAGGACTTGAATCAAGCCGTTCTCCTTTGACCCCATGCTCCAAGCCGCCGGAAAGTTATGCGCTAATCTGCAGCTGTTGACCAGGTGGTGAGATAAAAGAGCGCATGAAATTTTAGGATTTAGAATTCCTACATCAGAAAATGGTATCACAGCAACTGTTCGCTGTCCCTTCCAATGATTTCTCATCCATTGTTGAATGTGTAAAGAGTAGAACAAGCGAACACAAACTTGTGTAATTTCATTCTTTTTTAAACTTGAAAAATACAAAAAACACGCGAAAACACGCATTAGCAAACTTAATGTTATTGAAGATTGTAAATCATGGATCAAATAACGGGACATTAAAGCATGCACAAATTAGCGCATCATCCTAAAATATTGAGTTTTTGACAGGATGTAATTTTTCTTTTACCAACTCTGGCACACAATTTAAAGGCAGGACGGAGTTCTAAATTTGAAAATTTGTTTGATGCACTATTCCCAATAAAATTCCTATATAAAGTTTTTAATTTACACTGTAATTTTGCCGGTAATTTAATATTTTGTAATAAATGTAAAACTGGTGCCTGGCTTCCGAAATTCCCCGCAGTGGAAGCGCGGTTCGGAGCATGGAACTTCAAAGCCAAGTGGAATGTTACACATCCCATTGTTACGCTTTAGAACTCAAGAATGCGTTTGAATAAATTACAAGAGTTTCGCCTCCTGTTCTTTCACCTCCCTGATTTAATGATGGTAGACACGATTCCACCAAAGTGTCTGCAGAAACTGAATAAATTAGTTTTCAATTTTCATCCTTACTCAAGATTATAGCCAAGGGGGATTACGTATGGTTAATACTGAGAAACAGATACTGAGTTTTCGTTTAAGATAGCTTGGTAGATTATTGGATGACAGTAAAGGTCCATGGAAAGATATGTGTAATTATTGATTTGATTTGCTCGGTGGTGTAAATCTTCGGTTAAACTGTAACTATGACCATAATTATTCGATGTCCAGAAATCGCAACTCCCTGATTTCTATCTAGAAATATTACAAGCCTGGAATTATGTGAAAGGTTTTACTTGTAGTGAAAATTATTATGTACAAGATACATATTTTCATAGGCAAATAGTGTGGCATAACAAGGATATTGTTTTTAATACGAAGTCTTTGTTTGACGCAGATTGGTTTGGTTGTTGAATAATTTATCTAAAGGACCTCTTTGAAGAAAGACATTTTTTGTCTATTCAAGACCTGTCAGTACGCCTTGAGACCAAAAAAAGCAAGCAAAATCTTTTATTCGATTATACTAAATTGAAGAAAGCTATCCCAAAGATATGGTTCAGTGATCTTACCAAGGTAGAAACTGAACCAGTATATTATATCAGGGAGGTGAAAGAACAGGAGGCGAAACTCTTGTAATTTATTCAAACGCATTCTTGAGTTCTAAAGCGTAACAATGGGATGTGTAACATTCCACTTGGCTTTGAAGTTCCATGCTCCGAACCGCGCTTCCACTGCGGGGAATTTCGGAAGCCAGGCACCAGTTTTACATTTATTACAAAATATTAAATTACCGGCAAAATTACAGTGTAAATTAAAAACTTTATATAGGAATTTTATTGGGAATAGTGCATCAAACAAATTTTCAAATTTAGAACTCCGTCCTGCCTTTAAATTGTGTGCCAGAGTTGGTAAAAGAAAAATTACATCCTGTCAAAAACTCAATATTTTAGGATGATGCGCTAATTTGTGCATGCTTTAATGTCCCGTTATTTGATCCATGATTTACAATCTTCAATAACATTAAGTTTGCTAATGCGTGTTTTCGCGTGTTTTTTGTATTTTTCAAGTTTAAAAAAGAATGAAATTACACAAGTTTGTGTTCGCTTGTTCTACTCTTTACACATTCAACAATGGATGAGAAATCATTGGAAGGGACAGCGAACAGTTGCTGTGATACCATTTTCTGATGTAGGAATTCTAAATCCTAAAATTTCATGCGCTCTTTTATCTCACCACCTGGTCAACAGCTGCAGATTAGCGCATAACTTTCCGGCGGCTTGGAGCATGGGGTCAAAGGAGAACGGCTTGATTCAAGTCCTTCTCTATCACGTCCCTGATTATATTCACCCTCTTGGAATTCCTGATTTTAAATTTGGAAGAGTGTCCTTACCTATCAGTGACGTAAGCAGCAAACGTTTCTACAACCTGATATCTTTTAAGCATACATTCAACAACAACAGGTGCTGTCTTTTTTGGGAAAATATACTACAAATGTTGACTGGTCTTCCGTGTTCAAAAGGAATTTAACATATACAAGGGAACATCGCTTAAGGTAGTTCAATTTTAAATTGCTGTATAATTTATAACAATCTTTACAAATGGGGATAGGCAGACGACAGACACTGTCCCAAGTGCCATGTCATAGAGGACATAGTGCATGTGTTTATCGAATGTGAACAGAATAAGAATTTCTTTGATTATATCAAACATGTTGTGAAGTACACTTTTAATATTGATTTTGTCATGGATATCTCCTGTTTACTTAAGATTAATATTGACAGAGAGATAGACGTTGTAACAACGATCGCATTCTGGTGTATATACAAAATGTTAGTCACCCGGAATAAGTATGGATTTAATGAAAACCGTTTCAAACTAAGATACGTATTTGAAAGAGAAATCAAAAACAGAATTGTTGTAAATCAGGAGCTTAAAAAGCCAGATCAGAGGTTGCCAAAGAAACTGTTACAAGCACTTTAGATGAAAAGTAGCAAAATATTGTATAGTTGATAACAAATATGTGATCTCTAATGATAACATTGTGCGTCAACTGTATTTGTTCTCACAACTTTATTTTGATGTTTGAATGTAAATAAACACCTCATTAGAGGCACACACACAAAAAAAATAATATATGGATGGAAAGATTTTCTCTTGAAAAACACAGATAATTTGCTGTAAAATCATAGAGATATCATGAAAAGGCGTAAAATGCAGTTTTGTGGCTAGCCGTGTCTCGCATGTGACGTCACGAACTTGACGCTCTATGGACGACTGCTGAAGGCAGACAATCTGAATCTCAAAATTAACATTTTTAAGAGATGATTACTGCGGGCTCCAAACATATGTTGAAACATCGTGGTAAATTTTAAAACATATTGACAAATTCACGTGTACCTCACTCCAACAAAGCAATTTAATTTTCTTAGAAAAGGCTTCCAGGCGACCTAGTATAGGCTGTAACTGAGAATTGTTGTCTTATCCAAGTGCACTACCCACGTTGACTTCTTTTCAACCGGGACTTCCATAAAGAAAACTTCGTAAACATGTATATTGCTAAGTCATGCACTCTCCATGGACGGACAAATACTGTTGACTGGAAATAATTTACCATCATCAATTTTACATACATTACTGCGATTACCATAATCATTCAAAATACTGTACACATGATCGTCGTCGTGGTCGTTGATATCATAATTACGATTATATTCAGCCGGTTTTTGTCCCAACCTTCACCGCGTTATCATTACCATACTTAGTGCCATAATCATCGTTTTTAAATATATTTCATGGGTAATTAACTTATTAAAGGATATGAATCAGTACCTCCACGCATACTTAGTATTCTAATCAATTTGTTTTAAGATACGTCCTTACGGGGCAAATGTATGCTTCTTTAATAAAAATTGTGTCATAAAACATCTAAAAAGACTGTTTGTCCATATATTTGCAAGACTATTTCCTTCCTTGAAAATATGTCTACATTGTTTCAAGTGAATGTATGTCTCCGCGAAAAGACGAACAGAACTAACGTTTCCACCCTTTATTTTAGAGTGTAAATAATAATAATAATATTTAGCTTTTATATAGCGCTTAATACAAATGTCTCTATATAAAGCGCTTTACAAATATACTATTACCCCGGTCATTGGATTCAGTGCTTACCCGCACACACTGTGCGCGCGATCTCCACTCCCTGGGGAGCATTCCAGCCAGGCGTTACTGTTTGACTTACAATGACGGTCGCATCCTACTGTGTACCCATTTAACACGTGGGTTGAGAGTAGCAAGTGCAGGTTAATATCTTGCTAAAGGATATTAGTCCCCGTGTCGGTATTCGAACCCTCGACCTTCGCATCTCCAGTCAAGCGCCTTAAACCACCACGACACTCCCAAAGAAAGGAGTAAAACATGCACTTGCTTTATATTGATTGAAATGTTGATGACTGCCAAAAAATAGAAAAACAAAGAGGAGACAAGAGAAAAGTTGAACAGTGGAATAGAAATGAAAAATATTTGAATAACGATTTAGTTCACTGCGTAGGACTTTGAACTTGTTGTACACGAAAAAAATTACAACTGCACATTGCGAGAAAAAAAACCCAGTGCGGTGTATGCTTATACTTATATGCTTATATCATGCGGAATGTAACTGGTCTATATGCTACAAAAAATGGATTATTAATCGTAACATTTCGAAGTAAAGCATAATGAGAGTAGTAGACGATTACAAGGAAATTTGCTAGATGAGGAGGTCTCGTAAACCGGTGGTTCTTCAAGTATGGAGGACATAAATCAACAGCTTCATAAGGCAGCATTGAGGGGTAAAAGCAAAAGTATAACAAAACTGCTAAAACAGGGTTTTAACATAAACCAGGCATCCTTAGACATGGCTGTCCTGTATGGCCGGAAAAATGAAGATGATAATTTTATAAATCATCTGGCTGATGTGGAGAAGGCGACTTCGGATGGACAAACACCCTTACATCTTGCTGTATCACTCGGACGTCTTAAAGCAACGAAAAGTATACTCAGCCATGTAGCTGAGAAGGAAGGAGAAGACAAGGACGGCTACTCTGCTTTATACATCGCTGTAAGGAATGGTCATCTTGATGTAGTACGGCATTTCATTGGTCAAGGGGCAGAAATGTATCAAGGCTGGACTCCTTTAAACATCGCAGCAACGTACGGTAAACTTGATGTAATGAAATATATTGTAAGTAAAGGAGTTGATGTGAATAAGGGAGATAATGACGGCTGGACTGCATTACACAGTGCTGCTTGCAGTGCTCATCTTGAAGCCACCAAATATCTCATCAGTCAAGGAGCTGAAGTGAATAGGGGAGATAATGACGGTTGGACCGCATTACACAGTGCTGCTTGCAATGATCATCTTGAAGTCACGAAACATCTCATCAGTCAAGGGGCTGAGGTGAATAAAGAAGATAATGACGGTTGGACTGCATTACGCAGTGCTGCTTGCAATGGTCATCTTGAAGTCACTAAGTATCTCATCAGTCATGGAGCTGAGGTAAATAAGGAAAAAGATGACAGCGTAACTGAATTACATATTGCTGCTTTCAATGGTCATCTTGATGTCATAAAATATCTGATCAGTCAAGGAGCTGAGGTGAATAAGGGTAATACTGAGGGTGCAGCTGCATTACACAGTGCTGCTCGCAATGATCAACTTGAAGTCACGAAATATCTCATCAGTCAAGGGGCTGAGGTGAATAAAGAAGATAATGACGGTTGGACTGCATTACGCATGGCTGCTTGTAATGGTCATCTTGAAGTCACGAAATATCTCATCAGTCATGGAGCTGAGGTAAATAAGAAAAATGATAACATCCTGACTGCATTACACATTGCTGCTTTCTATGGCCATCTTGATGTCACTAAATATCTTGTCAGCCAAGGAGCTGATGTAAATAATGGCGAAAATCAGGACTGGACTGCATTACACAGTGCTGCTTTCAATGGTCATCTTGAAGTCACCAACTATCTTATCAGTGAAGGAGCTGAGGTGAATAAGGGTAGTAATAGGGGTAGGACTGCATTAGACATTGCTGCTTTCAATGGTCACCTTGATGTCACCAAATATCTCATCAGTCAAGGAGCTAAGGTGAATAAGGGGGATAACAACGGTTTCACTGCATTACACCTTGCTGCTCAAGATGGTCATCTTGATGTCGCCAAATGTCTCATCAGCCAAGGAGCTAAAGTGAATAAGGGAAATACTGTGGGTGCAGCTGCATTAATCTATGCTGCTCTGAATGGTCATCTTGATGTCGCGAAATATCTCATCAGTGAAGGAGCTGAAGTGAATAAGGAAGATAAAAGCGGTAGGACTGCATTACTAAGTGCTGCTTTTAATGGACATATTGATGTCACCAAATATTTTATCAGTCAAGGGGCTAAGGTTAATAAGGGAAATAATGACGGTTTGACTGCGTTACACGCTGCTGCTCGGAATGGTGATCTTGATGTCACCAAATATCTCATCGGCCAAGGAGCTGAGGTAAATAAGAGTGATGATACGGGTTCGACTCCATTACACCTTGCTGCTCAAAAGAGTCATATTGATGTCACCAAATATCTCATCTGCCAAGGAGCTGAGGTAAATAAGAGTGATGATACGGGTTCGACTCCATTACACCTTGCTGCTAAAAAAAGTCATCTTGATGTCACCAAATATCTCATCCGCCAAGGAGCTGAGGTGAATAATGGAGATAAAAACGGTAGGATTGCATTACACCTTGCTGCTCGAGAGGGTCATCTTGATGTCACCAAATATCTCATCGGCCAAGGAGCTGAGGTGAATAAGGGAATTACTGTGGGTGTAGCTGCATTACACTATGCTGCTTTCAATGGTCATCTTGATGTCATCAAATATCTAATCAGTCAAGGAGCTGAGGTCAGTCAGGGAAATGATGACGGCTGGATTGCAATACACAGTGCTGCTTTCAATGGCCATCTTGATGTCACCAAATATCTCATCAGTCAAGGAGCTGAGGTAAATAAGGGAGATAACGACGGTTGGACTGCATTACACAGTGCTGCTCTCAATGGTCATATTGATGTCACGAAATATCTCATCAGCCAAGGAGCTGAGGTGAATAAGGTAAATGAGGCGACTTTAACTGCATTACACGTTGCTGCTTTCAATGGTCATATTGATGTCATCACATATCTCATCAGTCAAGGAGCTGAGATAAATAAGGGAGAAAACGACGGTTGGACTGCATTTCAACTAGCTGCTAAGTATAGCAATTCCGGCGTGATCAAAAATCTCATCAGCCTAGGAGCTGAGGTAAATAAGGATGATGAAAACGGTAGAACTGCATTACATAGTGCTGCTTTCAATGGTCACCTTGATGTCACCAAATATCTCATCAGTCAAGGAGCTGAGGTGAATACGGGAGATAATGACGGCATAACTGCATTACACATGGCTGCTTTCAAAGGTCATCTTGATGTCACGAAATATCTGATCAGTCAAGGAGCTGAGGGGATTAAGGGTGATAATATGGGTAGGACTGCATTACACATGGCTGCATTCAATGGTCATATTGATGTCACCAAATATCTGACCAGTAAAGAAGCTGAGGTAAATAAGGGAGATAACGACGGTTGCACTGCATTACACAGTGCTGCTTTCAAAGGTCATCTTGAAGTCACCAAATATCTGACCACTAAGGGAGCTGAGGTGAATAACGGAGATAATAACGATAGGATTGCATTATACCTTGCTGCTCAGGAGGGTCACCTTGATGTCACCAAATATCACTTGAGTCAAGGAGCTGATGTAAATAAGGGAGAAAATGGCGGTTTGACTGCATTACACATTTCTGCTTTAAGTGGTCATCTTGAAGTCACCAAATATCTGACCAGTAAAGGAGCTGAGGTGCTTAAGGGAAATGATGACGGCATAACTGCATTACACATGGCTGCTTTCAATGGTCATCTTGATGTCACCAAATATCTGATCAGTCAAGGAGCTGAGGTGATTAAGGGTGATAATATGGGTAGGACTGCATTACACAGTGCTGCATTCAATGGTCATATTGATGTCACCAAATATCTCATCAACCAAGGAGCTGAGGTAAATAAGGGAAATAATCACGGTAGGACAGCGTTTCAACTTGCTGCTGGGAATGGTCACCTTGATGTCGCCAAATATCTCATCAGTAAAGGACCTGAGGTGGATAGGAGAGATAACGACGCTTGGACTGCATTACACTTTGCTGATCAGGAGGGTCATCTCGATGTCACGAAACATCTGACCAGTCAAGGAGCTGAGGTCAGTAAGGGTAATAATGACGGCTGGACTGCATTACACAGTGCTGTCAAGAATGGTCATCTTATAATGTCATCAAATGTCTCATCAGTCAAGTAGCTGAGATAAACATATTAAAAACATACTTTAAGTTGAATGTATCTACCTTGATGTATTTAATGCATGAATGTAAAACAATTGTACTAAATTCAATTAAGTGAATATTATTCTAAAATTTCCTATCGTCATTTTTTTTTCTTCAGACTTGACCAGCTTGATTTTGTGACATCAATAATAACCATTAATAATTATAACACCAATTAGACTTCAATGCTGTTTCTTAGACTTCATAGATAAATTACAATGTGTGCCTAAAACGTTTCAATTCATTGGATTTAAATGATCACCTGGCAGTTTTTTTGTTCTCAGAAAGTTGGCTGTTCTAGCATTTAGCATTTTAAAAAGTTAATTCTCAAGTTTTCCTGCCGCGTATTTTCCTATATCCAGCTGGAACAGGGTGATTTAACGGATATCCATCTTGCCATTCAAGACGGTCATACCTCCACTATTGAGAAGTTAGTTTCTGAGGGAGCTGACCTCAATGTCCAGTCAAGTGACGGCCAGACGTGTCTCCATAAAGCCATTCAACTCTGCTATAAGACCGAGAAGCCTATGCATGGCACGGATACACTAAAAGAGGTGAGTTGAACCTATAACCAGGAACACAAACGATACCGAAACTAGACTGACGGGAATCTGAACAAACGATTACATTACGGCCAAATATTGGTCAGTTTTGGAGTCTACACGTAGAAGTTTTGGCGGTGTCACTGACATAAACTGCTCCTCTAGTTCTAGGCCATTAGTGAATCCTTAAATATGATACCCGTGATAGGCCAAAGAAAATGTGTACGTTGGTGTCTGGGCGTGTGTTTGTGTGTGGGGAAGTTTACAAGGTAAATAGGGATTTCAACTATTGTAAATCCAAGAGGCACTGTTAAAATACCCGTATGATGATCATCCACCCTGGCTTATGATGGACGGTACTGTTCTTAAAAAAAGTATATATGTTTTTACGTTTCAGATCTCTCATAAGTTTTACAACGGCAAACTATCTCCTGAGAAGGCCTTGGTGTTTTATCTCCTAGAGAATGGAGCCAAGTTAGATGTGAAGGACAAGGCAGGCAACCTACCAATCCAGTATGCCAAGGACGACGTGGTTAAACAGATGATTCTGTCGAGGTGATACTTTCAAGTCTAAATGAATAACATTTTGGACCCCGCCGGTTGTAAATGTTCATCTCCCACTAATGAGATTTGTAAATATCCTCTTTTTTTTAAATAAGAAAGTCTAGCCTTTTTGTAAATCTGAACAGTTAGTTATAAATGTGTTGTTCAAACAATAATTTGTAAAACATGTGTGAAAATTGTGACTATTACTTTGTTCGGGGCTACTAAGTGAAGCCTTCTCGGTCGTAAACTCCGCCTCATACTTGTTTTCTTATCCACTCAGATAGTCAGCATATATATCTTTACATGTATACAAATATTATTGTTTAACCAAATCATTTATAAGATATTAACTAACAGTAGTTTTTTTGATGTTTGGATTTTGTGAGAATTGTATTTTACCGCATTACCAGGTCAAGAAATATGTATTTATTTTCTTTTCCTAGACAATGCTTAGATTAGAGTATCTTTTTTTTTTAAATAATGGGCTTCGATGTAATTTTCATGAGTGAAAACAAATACACGTTTTTAAAGCACAAATTGTATACAATTAAATGATTGACTTTATTACATCTGCACTAATTAATTTTAGATTACCATCTTTAGAGGGGATCCAGTCTTATCGAGGTAAGAACATCCTTCAAACACAAAAAGCTTTTCTCAGTGCAAATGCAGCTAAATTAGTGCGTCTATTTGTTTAATTATCCATTAAGTCACAGATTAAAGTTTAGCGATGATGGTTTTGTTAGTTTTCCAAGGAAGGACAAGGAATTTAATAAATCATTGTATGTGCCATTTACTTAAATACACACACAACTCGCTCACGTACTCCCTAAAAAAAACTACATTCGTATTCATGTATGAAGAACTAATGTCAGGTTTCCATCAATAACCCAAACACGAGAGAAGAACGTTATAGAGCCTCAGATTAAAAAAAAGCAAATATGAATAAACAGATGGACATAAATAAAGAAGCAATAACAATAATACATTATTTTGGGATAGTTATATCTTGATCTAATTGATTGGCCTCATATATACGAGAATATTCAATAATGAAATTACTTTCTTGTATTCCACAGTTATATATTGAGAGTATTCAACATAACATATACAAGAAATAAGTAACTTGGATATTATTCTCTTGGTCTGTTTGAACAATTATGTCAGCCATATAAGTAAGAGAGCAACCGTTGGATAGGCCCCACGAGTAATTAAAACGAAACACGGAAATTAAAAAGGATGTTATGGATACCCGCAAATTCAACATTCAATCCATTGCTATGTTTTTTCCCTATAGCTTAATAACAATTCAAGACAAAAAATACTTTCTTGCTATATTTACGTTTAAAATTGCGATGGGTAACTTCAATAAATTTAGAGTATCTACTAATCAACATTATCTTTTATTTCAAATTATGACCACTGTCGTACACCTCGCACCTATCGTCTACAAAAACTTGATAGAACTAATTACATATTATAATTTTTTGTTTCAAACTATTGTATGTTGTTTTATGTTGTGTGTTTTGTTGTATCGGAAATTGTTCTATTTACTTCATCATAATGTTTGATTTTGTGTTCTGGACAACTATCTTATACCAAGCCCTTTGAATTATCTGGGCTTTAGATCCTTTACATTTGTCCATGTATACTAAATTGTGAAGGATCTCAAACCTTAAAAATAATTTTTGAAGGTCACGGTGAAAAAGAAAGAATGGTATATTGTTAGTAATATCCACCGCTTGGTCAGGATGCTCCCTGATTTGTACAGTTACGTAAAATACTGGGCAGTGAATTGGAGTAGGGGGGGGGGGGGAGGGAGGGTATCATTCAATATATATTTTTAGTGTGTACATGTATTGTATCGGCTTCTTAATTGATGAGGATAGAAATTAATGTTAGTATTTTTAATCGAATAATTCACATTTTATCATAATCTGTTAACAGCACATGTCAATACTGCCTTAATTCATTTCATTAATTTTCAGATAGTGAAAAGGGCATTGTTCCCTTTAATACGGAAACTGCAGGCACATCTCAAGCTTTAGGTGACGATTTAGATCAGTAAGTTTAAATTTTCATGAGTCTATTTTGCACTTTAATTTCATATGCTTATGGTTGTATTACAGCGGTATTTCTTTTCCCGCCCAACTTCGTAAAATCAGCATGCAAATAAATATTCAGTTAACTCAATATCGTGCGAAATCGAACGAGGGCTTAGATCATCATTCTCAAAGTGATTTTTCCCGGTTTAAACTTTAGATCATGGGTCATTTCTTTTTAATTCGTAGTGTATGACGAGCTTTCAATTTCGAAACACAGGCAAAGAGCATCCGATTTCGTGCCTGTCTGTCTGCAGTAGACAGTCATTCTATTTCTAGTGAATAGGCATGCAATTTTGTCACTTGTGCAATACATTTCATCTATGTTAAAACGTTAAGTGGTGAGGTTTTGTCTTTAATCCTGTACTTAAAATTCTCTGCAAATTTTGTCTTTAATAAGAAAATAGAAAATGAAAGAAATGAAAAAATAGATCCCGTAAGAAAAGTAGATAAATAAAAATACGTAAAACAATTTGAAAAATGCAAACTGTTTTAATGGATTGTATATTTAAAGTATACTTCTACACGCTATTAGATACATACAAATACATATAAAATTGGGGCAATGCTCCCTATCTGTAAAGCGCCTAGAGACATTGTCGATGCAATAAGGGCTATAAAGACGCATATTATTATTGTTGTTATTATCATTATAATCATTATTTTCATTCTAATTAATATTTTATCATCATCATCATCATCATTATCATTATTATAATCTAATTTGTTATCAGTATTATTATCATTTATTTAATAAAGTAGCAGCTGCATGTGAGCAACAACTGAATTGAATTTGATATATGGTAATGTATTTAGCTGGAATGGAGTCAAGGAGTTTCCTCTAATTGAAACATATTTTGCTCCCCGCTAATACGTGCATGACCTTCAACGTAATTCAATGTACAGTTAACAACTAAACTATGCATACCTTTACCAAGTTTTGTCGTCATTGAAGTATGTGAAAAATTTATTATGACAACAGTTTGCATCTGAATGTATTCAACAAACGCCCTAATAGGCCAAGAACATTAGTTTTAACATGGACATTGCTCATAACAAGCTGATTTGTTCAGGATAGGTCCAGGAATATGTCTAGAATAACATACTAAAAGTCCTCATAAATCCTCCTTGAGCGTTTTCCGCAATCCAAGATGGCGTCCAAAATGGCCGCCATTTCCTGAATTTGTTATAAATTTGCAACGAGATAACCCAAATACAAAATTGAAATGTCTAAATACATGTTTTGTAGCATTAGGAACTCAATAAGATACTTGTTGATAAATTTTGAAACACACAAATAGCTTTAAACATCTTATGCCCTCCCCAAAATCCAAAATGGCGCCCAAAATTGCCACCATTTCCTAAATTTCTTAAAACTTTGCAACTAGATAACCCTAATACATTTTTCAGATGTCTAAGTATATGTTTTCCAGCATAAGAAACTCATTACTATACTTATTAATTCATTTTGAAACACACAAGTAGCAGTAAAACCACTTCAGCCCTTCCCGAAATCCAAAACGGCGCCCAAAATGGCCGCAATTTCCAATTTAATCTCATTGTATTAAAGTAGATAAGTTATGAATATTTAATCAAATGTCTGGACTAGAATAGCACCATTGAAAACATATCAATACAAGAAAACTTTTCATTAACGAAAAATTCTTATGCATTTTGTCACATAGAGTTTGTCTCATCTTATTGTTGCTGTTGGCTAGGAAAGCTGCTTGGGTTGTGGTTGTTGGCATATTGTCATCAAATATGATGTCACTAGAAGTCCATTTCTAGGCTATTCGTCTCCGCTCAGCTACCTTAGTCGGAGATGCACTTTCACATCCATCGTACACCACCGTCAATGAGCTCCATAAAGCTTAAGGCTGTATGAAATATACGACTGAACAACATCAGCATAGGTTGACGGTTGTGGCCAAACAACTGATTGCAGTAGGTGACCACCATCTAAAACAAAGAGACCATTTTCTGGCAGGTTGGATTACTTGGTGAATAATTCAACCAGTCCTCCTTTTATTCGAGTAAAAACACAACAAATACATCAAATTAACAAGGGGTATGTATAACATAGTTCTAAACTGCATGGTTTGCTTATTTGTATGTTTTTTTTCCAAAAGAGGAACTACGCAGTCCGTGAAGAACGATCATGACAACCTTCCGGAAAAGGCGCAAAGTGATGGAACATACACTGTAGAGCCAATAGACCACGCCTTAGGTGAGATACGTTTTAGGCATCTGAGGCAGGTGAATATTTTTATGCAAGAACACATAGGTATATTCACCTACAAATTAAGAATTTGTTGATTCATTTTATTTTTATATATCTGAGGTCACAGGCAAGAATATCCGGCCCGGCGTCATATCAACGGTAAAAAATAAATATATAAACAAAACAAGTCTTTTGACATAAACCATCTATTGTCGTTATAAACATCAAATCGCTAATTCACTTTGTCTGTTACTATATCCTTTTGACGTTGTTATTTTTCGCAAAAACAAAAACAAGACAAGTGTAGTGAGTCTGGGAAATGAGACTACATGTTCATTTGAACATGCACTGTTTCTCTAAGACGAAGTTCTCACCTGTGACGTCAGGGCTCGTAAAATACTTATTTACTGTACATTATGCTGTTAATATGCATATTTTCATTGGTGTTGTCAGATGGTGGATCTGCAACTGGAACTTTTGGGGCTCTTGGAGGAAAGCTGTGTACCAAATCTTATGGGTTTACACTCCATATTCCACCTGGTGCCCGTGAGGAAGATGAGAGAATCAGCCTTCGGGTACTGACCGAGATTCCAAATGGCCTAACACTTAAAGAGGACGAGCTTCTAGTAAGCCATGGCTTCCAGTGTGACCCATCCGGTCTACGCTTTAAGAAACCGGCAAAGCTGATAATACCTCACTGTGCATTAGTAACTGCTCCTAACAAAGTACAGGCCATACTGTATTCCTTGAATCAGACAGGTAACTAAATCATGTTTTCAGATCAGCCTTTCCGCAAGTATAAACATGAGGATGTCCATTATTGAATGAAGCTAATTTGTCGTTGATGTTCATGCCATATGAATGATGAATCCATTTAAATGTCATGATCCATCCATCATGATGATGTTTGCATCAATCAGTTCCACAACTTTATACCAATTTGTGGTTTCAGGGGCTCTTTGCAAAGGCTATTAATATTTTTAATTTTACAGAAAATTTCACAGTGGGTAGTTTGGTATAAGAGTAGATTAAAAACAAAGTTCTTCCATTAGCAGATTAAGGCCTAGGTAGACATATTTGTCTTCCCTTACTCATAAGAAATACATCAGCAGTGTCTTGTCCTCATATTCGCCAAAATCATGTCTTTTGTAGTATAAACAAATACATAATAAAGTAAGTCCTTTTTTGTTGTTGTTGTTTTCCTTTTGAATCGTATTCCAGTCACCAAAATACGATGCCTATACTGAGCTAAGAAAAGTTTCTATATTTAAGTCGTTTCCTGTCATTTTTTATTGAATAATTAAATTCGTTTTGTTCTATTTTGAAAGGTACACCTAAACGGCTTCCAGATTCCTCAAACATGATCTGTTCCGTACAGGAGCGGTGGCTAGAGGTCTCAGTCCGCCATTTTTCTGGAGGATTCTTTGCCTTAATTTGGAACTGGCTATTTCTGAAGGGCCTATTACTGTCATGCATGTCGTTTCTCCCCAGACTATTGCCTCTCTCCAGAAAACCAATACTAGAGGTTCGATTTGTCAAGAAGCCACATGACCAGAAATGGGTAAAAAAAAATTAACACTATTGGGGGGGGGTATTTAAGCCTGATCACTGCAGAAAGGCTTTGATTATCCTGGCGTCGATGGTGAGGATGTGGTACAATCCAATACAAAATTTATGTCGCAAATTAACAGTTTTCGAGCCTTGTCATATTTTTAAAAAAAGTGAAGCGAATTTAAGTATTAGTATGTTAAACCTAAACGTTAAGCCACTTCGGCATCCTTTGGTACTTTCAATAAGGATATTAGATTTATTTTGTTGCAGCTCTTTTAGTGTTCGTCGTCAATATTCATCGAGTATGGTCTAGACTAGTCAACAACTTCTAGAAATACACCTAAATCCGAGATTAGGTGTAAAATGCAAGTGTACATATGATTTCTATCTGCTTGACAATTTCCAGATAATTATCAGAATACTTTTTGTACATATTATTTTTCAGAACGATGTCCATGCAATAAATGACCCCTATTTCCAACCTGTGAAGGGCGACGACGACGATATCGTGTTTCGGAAGAGAACTTTAACAGTCGCTTGCCAGCTGGGTGAGATGAGTCCCAAATCAGATGTACATGTAAGTGTACTTTGGTTCTCGGAATTGCTAAACTTAAATAAAATAAATTGAAACAAAGGCCACGTGGAAACAAGAATAGTTCTTGATAACAGGTAGAATAATCAATGCAGAGTCAACAGTGTGTACTGTGAGCCCCCATGATCAAAACCGTGTCGATCAGCTATATTAGTGCCCTTTTATGAGGCATTAATCCTCCTTACTGTCAGATATGACTTAATGACGTAGGTCCCCTAGTTGATTAGCATAGTAGCACACACACATGTTTCAGCCGTTACGCAAAACAAACACTCACAAATTATTATTCAATAAAATCTGAGAATGTATACTATTATCTAGATCTATTAGGAATAAATCATTGTCAAAATCATTCCATAAATTGGGGTAAAAATAATTATTCCACCATAATGACCAACAGTGTATATATAATAAACTTACATGTTGTATTAACATGACATCTATATATAACCCTAAATGGTACATTAACAAGACATTACAAAAACAGTTATATTACCCTAACCGTTATCATTAATTCAAAACAACATAACTAATTAAACTAACGACTAACGAATAAACCTATTGTTTCTTCGGAGGCCTACAAGTTTCCTCTGCCTGCAAACAAACGTAGAGGGCAGTAATCATATTGTTCAATCGTTAACAGGACATGAAAATGTCCTGCTAATGACCATGTCTACTTAATGACTCATTTTTTTCACTAGTTACATAATGTCCGTCTAATGACGCTATAAGATGTATAAACATATATATATATCGGGTAGAAAGGAAAATACGTAACGTAACACATACACGTAAACAGTTAAAGCAAGCGAACGGGTGGCGAATTTGAATGAGGCTTTGACGAAAGTCACTGAAAAATAACGAAGTCTGTTAATGCAGTTGTACGTTGGCAACCGAGGATGTCGAAATTGAACTCACTTTGAAGATATTAGGTGCGAAGTGAAAGAATTGATAGGACAAAGTTCGAAAATACAGAAAATTTGTATTCATCATTTTCATCAGTATTCTCTACATTTGCCTTTTGGCGCGTATTTCATATAATCATAATTCTATAATCGGCAATTTTTTCAGGCTATTAAGTACAGCGACATGAGGTTGAAAAGGAAAGCGACGGAGTACTTTACGCTCGATCTAACCGAGGAGGGTCATCAAAGATTAGTGACACTTGAAGTTGTTCAAACCTCTACACAGACGATCAAATTCAACACACGTTTCCAAGGTAAAACATGTCATGCAGTTGTTTAGTTGTTCTAATACCTGATTATCAATATTTCATATCTTATGATCACAAAGGACCCACTGCGGCAAAATAACATCCTATTGGTAATGTACAAGGTACAACTCGACCTCAGTGCATAAACGCAAAACAGAAATGAAATGATCGCAATATTGAAATAACTAGAAGTTAAGGTTTAGCGACTTTACCATCAAAACTTGATATCATGATGTATATGTAGATCTATATGTATTGTATTTATACAATAATAATTTTTCTGAGACCTCTTTCTATCTCAATTATTTAGCTTTTGTTTAATCTCCATCTTTTACTTCTTGATTGCCCATTACTGTTATACACATGGTACACGCGGACTTAAAGTACAAGTCAACTCCAAAAATAACTTACTTTCAATAGAAGCAGAAAAATCAGACAAACCAATCACAAAAAGTTACAGCAAAATCGGATAACTTATAAGAAAGTTATGAATTTTTGAAAACGTATGTAAAACCATAGAACAATGGAAACCACTACACAAATTGCCAATCTGATTATCAGTTTGTGACGTCATTCATCAATTGCTTTATATAGTTTAATCCCATTAATTTCTCTTTTTATCCCCCAAAACTTGATTTCCCTATGCCTTTGCCCAGGTTATATGATTTGTATCATATTGTGATAATTGCGTGCATGACAATGCACAAAATCTTTTATGAACTTTCTGAATATTGTATATTCATAATTATTGATTTTTAGCTAAATAGTTTATAAAAAGCCACATTTTTCATGATTTAACTGAAAAACTTACTCTATATTAGTGCATCCACACAAAAACATATTACTATCAATCTAACTTGGATGCTGGTGTGAAGAAATAAGATTCTCAGGGGGGAAATAGGAAATTTATATTATCAATATAAAGACAAAAATAGTGGATAGTGAGGACATGACGTCACAGACTCATGAGTGAATTTCCAACCTACGGTCTTGTGATTTTCATTGTCCCATAGTTTGACAGACTTTTTCAAAAATGCATAACTTTCTTATTGAGATATCCGATATGGCTAAAACTTATTTTGATTGGTTTGTCTGATATTTCTGCTTCTATTGAAAGTAGGTTATTTTTGGAGTGGACTTGGCCTTTAACGCTAATTCCCATCTCATTTTACGTGAAAAATCAAATAAAAATTGAAATAGGTTAGGAACTATTTCATCTCTCTTTCTCTAAGTGAGTTAAAATATCGCTACGTGGATTCTCAGAACACCAATTAAAAAAATGTTTTAAATGTACTTTATCTCACTAAGATAAAACGAATCTTAGAATACCGCCCCTTTAAAAAAATAGCTCTACAGTGAAAAATTGGGGGATTAAATAGTCGCAGACCTCTCACTTTCTGTGACGTATATATTCAGTTTTAGCAGCCTACTTCATTACATGTTTCGTTTCTAATTTTGTCGCCTAATGATTATGGTTGGTTTCATCATATTATTTTTTAGAAGGGTAAAAGATATATATAAACTAGTGCAGACGAAACACTAATTACATCATAAAATGTATACACACATATATATATATATACATATATTTATTGTTTGTGTTATTGTATGAATGTTTGAAATACAACAAATGTATATTATACAGTTGACGTGACACTAGGAAATCCTAATCTAAATTTTATGACACCATACGAAAATTATAAGAAGGATGGTAGATATATCCTTTTAGATATCAGTCACTTCTTTTCATAATATCATAAGGGAACACCACAGTTACCCAAACAATTCTTGTAATATTATTATTTACTCTCATGACAGGGATTGAGGAAAGGTTTACAGAACAGGACACTCCTTCACCATCTACTGTTAAAATGTGAGTAGAACCTCAATATACGCCTCCGTGTGTGTGTGCGTGGGTGTGTCTGTATTCACGCACATATGGGTTTATACGTAAATAAATATACTATATATGTATATACATTTTACAACTAAACTATTTATACCCCTTTTAAAGTTGATTTTTTTGTTGTGTTTCTCGTAACTCAAGAATGAAAACGGGACTGGTTGAATAGGGGTCTTTGTTGCATAGTTTTAGATGTTATAATATGTCACATTCTCAAGAAACATAAATCAGTTTTTATCAAAACTTGATAAGGATATGAATATGTTTTGTGTTTAAATGTTTATACAGAGCGTATGAGAAAAGTATAACCATCTTAACTAGCTTATAATTGCAGTCACTTACATTGTAATGTGACCTTGAAATCTATTTCATGGTATAGCGTAACTTGTTTTATGTCTAATGATATCCTAATCATAGCTTTTCTGCCACAGTAATTAAAACAAAATATGCTTTTGATGAGATTTGTGTTGAGACTGCTTTGCTTCAGCCCAAACTCGGTAGATGGGGATTTGTAACCGATTTTTGGGGAAAACTGTGGTGCGCATTCATCCGTGGCAGCAAAGCTATGAGCATGGTATCATTCGATAGCATATTAGTATTTTTTTATTATAAAATAACACTTAAGATTAAAGGAGTTGTATTTTTGTTCATGATGAGCTTCTTAAATCGGGAAATCACTTCATTAAGGGGCACTCACAGGAGTATTAATTCTTTTTTTCAAAACAAATTGAGGGGAGGGGTTTACCCCCCCCCCCTGCGTACGTGCCTGACTTAGCCCATACTGATCCAATATTTTATAAACTAAAAACATTAAAAATCGCTGATATTTACAGTTTCAAACTGCAATCTTTATGTATACATTTTTGATAAATACTATACCATTGGCATTCCGAAGTATTTTTGTTTACAATAGTGATATACATTCTTATTCTACACGACACTCATCCGATATCCATTTAACCACACTGTAAATCGAAGTTGGGCAAATTTTGTCCGATAATTGGGTTAATTTCTCCCAACCGTTTACTATAAGTTACCTAATCAAAGGTAAAAAATTGGTTGGGTAGGTCAGTAGCGTACGCAGGATTTGTTCAAGGGGGAGAGGGGGGAAGTTTGCTCGAAGATACAGACATAACAAAAAATGAAGTGGGGGGGGGGGGGGGGGGTTAACCCCCCTCCCCCCTGCGTACACGTCTGGGGTAGGTGTTACTTGATAAATAGATTGTGGGCAAATGCTGTCCAATAATTGGGTTATATCCTACAAACCATGTAGTAACCGATGAAATAATTGGGTAATGTTATTGGGCAAATTAGAGTTGGGCCATTTTTGTCCAACATTTGGGTTATTTTCTCCAAACCATTTACTACATGTATTTACCCAAAGAATTGTAGAAAATAAGTTGGGCAGATGTAACTAAGCAAACGTAAGTCGGGCAACATTATTATAAGACAATAGGGTGATGATCTTATATTAGGGGTGTCGTGGTCGAGTGGATATGTCACATGACTATGGTATGCGAGGTCCGCGGTTCGCGGCACTAATCTCCTTTTGCATATAATATTTTATCCAACTCATTTGCCAAACTTAATGTGTAACCTATGCTACACTTTATGGTGAGAATTGGGTGAATTTCTGATTGGGTACATTTTTGTTGGTTAAAAGTTGGGCATTTTCTTTTTATCCAACACTGGGTAAATCATGCAAATTCTTTAATTTACCCAACAGTTGGTTGGACACATAATCGCTCTCATGTAGGGTAAAAATTGGGCAACTCATATTTTTTTAGAGTGCAGCCCAAAAATTGTTATGGACTCTAAATCGATTTGACACCATGGTCCAGATATTTGGAGTGCTTTACCTGACAATATTAAACACTCTGCATCTCCTTATTCATTAAAAGCCTCGATGAAAAAATATTTAATATCTAAATATTCACAAACATTTTAAGGGTCTCAGCGAATTTGATTGTTTATTTTTATGAATTAATTTTAGATGACCAGTTCATTAACAATACGTATCGAACACTTACTTCACCTGCACACACCCACTTGCACACACTTGCAATTTTGTTTTTTTCTTAATTTCTTTCCACTTTTTATTTAGATACTTTCTGAACAAAAACTTTATACGTGACATTCTATTATCCTACTATTGACTTAAGCATTCATGATTATGATAGTTGCCCTCTGCATTTATCTTGATTATTTTACTTACCTCCATACTTTCAATTTTTCAGTTATAGCCTATATATGCATTTTTGGGGTGTGTATTTAAGTTGTCACTCTTTATGTAAATCAATTATTTTTTATACTATTATTGTTATTTGAATGTTTTATATTTTATTTATCAATAAATGCTGAAACATCTGCTTAAAAAAATGTTTAAAAAAAATAATCATAGTACTGTATACTAGAGCCTTATCAGGTAGCTCTACTTGTTTGTTAGGCTCCTCATATTTTGCAACGATTTTCCTTTTACTGTCGTATTTATATTCCCCCTAAGGTAGATATTCATTGATTTTAAAAACTGACTTTATTTTCATTATTGCAAAGTTGAAACTTTGATTCGACAAGGTTATCAAAATTAAATACCTGGAAACATTCGAAGTAATGATTGTTAGGAATTAAAAAAGTTTAAATACCGCCCCGGCATAGCACCTGAAGAGCTCTCCGAACGCTGCTGAGATGTGTGAGGTCACAGTATGGACATGATTTGCACTGTAAGCAGACGATGTCCCATGACATCTTACACATTTTCAGTGCCTGTGTTTTCATCTTCTCTTGAGTTCTTTCTCTTACTTCACTACCGTCAGGCTAAATGTATAGTCTATTGCCTCACCCTAAACCCCGCGCATGGTTTTATTTTGATGACATATGCAGCTATACAAAAATAAAGGAATCTGTCGCTTGTAAACAAAATAAGACGCCATTGTATATTCAGCTGCACACACCGCGGTATGTTCGGCTTTTCAAGAGGGAACAAATGCCGTCCTTAATATCATTCCGAGGGTTTTTCAATTTGAAAGTCTGGTTTCTTTGATTGTTAATTAACCCCTATCCTGTGTATTTACAAGCAAACGATTTTAGTTATCGAAATCGGTTCATATCCCCTTTTGAATGGTTTGACATGCCATTACATTTATATACACTAAACTCATTATAATTTGACAAATAATAGCTTTGCAATTATGTTCATTCTTTATGAGATGTCGTCGGCTTGGACAGTATTGGTCCATATAGTGACGTCATTAAAAACATCGTTATTTTTCCGGCGAATCTCTCGTATATCCCAGCTGTTATGGAGGTGGTTGTATTTGTATTTGTTTAAGTCACCCGATATTTAGTTGACCTAAAACTTGTACGATGGCCATCTCTGTTAGCTTACCAGTTTTTAGTGATACATTAGTTGACATATTTGGGATTTTCTTTGAATTTCACCTTTAAAAAAATTGTATATAATTTGCCACGCTTTCCATACAATCATGATAAATTAGTTTATTTAAGTTACCGACTCTTTAGCTTGAATGAATCTTAATTGGTTTTCTTGATGTACATGTTAATGCGAAACAATAAACTTCAAACCAGTGAAATTGGTCAACTGAGATTATTAGATAAAAAGTAAAATGTCATAATTCTCCATGTAATTATAGACCTACTGAAGAATCCAGGGAGCAGGATTTTGACGACCTTCTCAAGACAATAGCTAAGCAGATTCATAAGAATGATGACATCGACAATCTAGGTGGGAAATTGCGTTTTTCACCTGCGGAAATACAAGGTTACATACAAATAAACGAAAGATACCTCGCTACATGCATAGGGACACTTAGTATGCTTCGGGATTGGAGGAACAAGACTATAAGGTCCGAAGAACGTGAACAATTGAAGAGAGCCCTGATTGCAATTAATCACCAACGTCTGGCAGACGATCTCCTCAGTGAACAATGATATAGCAGGTAAGTATGAACTGGGATAATAGAAAAAGTCAAAACATGTAGTTAAAAGTTGGATATATTTATTTTTGTACCATTCAAGTTAATTAACTCTCTTTATATGTAAATAAAATACACAGAGTCGAAGCTCAAAAACCATACTCACACTTACCCTTTTAAAAATGATTTTATTTTTTATTTTTTAATTTAGTGGTAGAAGTAGCCTTCAAAATTGCAAATTGCCCAACATATTTTGAATTTAGTCACAACTATTTTTTTCTTTTCAAATTGCCTAGTTTATATGTGAGTCCAATTTCCCCCCATTTAAAAAAAAGTATTTGCCATTTTTTTGTAATGTAATGTAATCAAATTTAATGCATAAATCTGTGTTAAGTGCCTCGTTACAAATTATTTCATTCACCTTTTACGAATAACTGTATTTCAATAGTCAGAATGCAAATGCAAACATTTCATGCTGTTAGATAGGACAAGCCATAAGTCACGTGCTTGGCATCATCTAATTGCATATTTCCCCCCATAATCCATTGCTGGTCAAAATAACCCCGCAATAACCCCGCAAGAATCTCATTACATCCACATTAGTCTTGACATTGACAATAACTTGACATGTTATTTTGTATATGGTATCAAATCTAACTGTAGAGGTAACATGTCTGTGCATAAGATATACACACTAAGGTGTCTACCCAGTGTATATGTCTTATATATCATGAGTTTAGACTTGTATATGGAGATTATAATAACGAATGTTAAATGAACATGCCATATGAGATGTTTTGCACTGCTAATATGGAATTTTTCTGCAGAGGTTCGCACATGTTGAATGTCCAGTATATTTACATATTTATGATATCATACATGTATCTCGATGTTGAGTTTAAATTTGTGTGTACAAGTCTTCACATGTTGAATGTCATTGTATAAATATCTCGTATAATATAATACACTGTATCTCGGTCTTGAGTTAATGAGATTTGTATGCATAAATCTTGACATAATGTCAAATATTAAATGTATATTTTTATAATATCACATCCCTATTGACTTTATATTTGTGTGCATAAGCCTGCACGTAATGTTGACCGGTATTAATATGATATCACAACGCACTGTTTATATTTGATTTTTGCGATTAAGTCTGAACATTTGATCGCTGAAAGTCCAATGTATATAGATTTAATAAATTCTCGTTTATCACTGTTATGATTGGACTTGCATGTATAAGTCCGCACATTGTAATGGTGCTGGTTGAATGCGCCTCTCTGTCTAGAATATATTGTTTGTGTCTGCACATTTTCATGATGAATGTACTATGTATAACTAATATGATAACGTATTAAATTGTTTAGGATATGTGTGCATAAGTCTGCACACGATATTTAATGTTCAATGTATATGTAATTCATATGATGTTATATATCTCTGTTGAGTTTAAATATGTAAGTGCATAATTCTACACATTATAATGGTGAACACCCAATACAAATATATTGTGTATGGTATCATAGTTAAATTGGATTCTTGTGCAAATAGAGCTGCATATGTTGCATTGGAATGTATGCAAATGTTTTTATACGATATAATACTGAGATTGGATTTTTGTAAATAATTCTACACATTATAAGGGCGAATGTCCACTGCATATCTATTTTATATGATAATATACTAAGATTGTATTTGTGTGCATATTAAGTGTGCATTATCATAATGGTGAATGTCCATTGCATATATATTTCATTTGATATCAAACTGAGATTGGATTTTTGTTCATAAGTCTTTATTAATATTATTTTGGTAAATGGCAATTATATATAAATTTTGGGTGAAATCGTACTACGATGTTTAATTATGATTTTTGTTTGTGCATAAGTCTGCATTATTATTATGGTGAATGGCAATTTTATATACATTTTCGGATGAAATCATACCACGATGTTGGATTATGATTTGTGTGTGTGCGTAAATCTGCACATGATAATGGTTCAGGTCAAGAGCATATAATTATATTACATGTAATATAAAACTGAGATTGGATTTTTGTGTATAAGTCTGCACATAATAGTGGTGAGTGTTCATTGCATATATATTTCGTATGATATACTGAGCTTTGAATTTTTTGGCATAAGTCTGCACATTGTAATGGTGAATGTCTATTGTATATATATAGTTTTGTTATATCATACTGATAAAATGGTGAAAAACCAATGCACTTTTTCTTGTAATATACTGAGATTGGATTTGTGTGCATTATTTTGCACATCATAACGTTGAATGCTTATTGCATATATAATTTTTTTCGATATCATACTGAGATTTGATATTTGTGCATGAGTTTGCACATTGTAATAGTGAATGTCCATTTCATATATATTTCATGTAATTTAATGAGATTGGATTTTCGTGCATATTAGTCTGCACATCGTGATGTTCATAGTCAAATGTACATGCATGTTTTATACGATATCATGCTAACATTGGATTTGTGTGCATTAGTCTGCACATTATAATAGTGAATGTCCATTGCATATATATTTCTATTAATATCATACTGAGATTGGATTTTTGTGCATAAGTCTGCACGTCAAAATGATGAATAACCAATGTATATATTTTTGTTGTAATATCATACTGAGATTGAATTGTCGTGCATAAGCATGCCCATTATAACGGTGAAAGTACGTTGATTATTCAATTCATGTAATTTCATATTAAAATTCGATCCATGTACATAAATCTGCACATCATAATGGTGAATGTCCATTGCATTAACATTTCTGAATTTCATACTGAGATTGATTTTTATGAATAAGTCTGCACTGCATTATGGTGAATGCCCATTGTATATATATATATTTTATATCATACTTAGATTGGATTTTTGTGCATAAGTCTGCACATCAAAATGGTGATTTGTCAATGCTTATATCTTTCTTGTAATATTATACTGACAATGGATTTGTGTGCATAGTCTGCACGTCAAAATGATAAATATTCATTGCATATATATTTCACATGATGTCATACTGTGATTAGATTTGTGTGCATATGTCTGCAAATTATAAATGGTGAATGTTCATTGCATATATTTTTCACATGTCATACTGAAATTGGATGATTGTGCATACGTCTGCACACCATAATGGTGAATATCAATTTTATTTACATTTCATTAAAATTCATACTGAGATATAGATTTTTACTTTTTATGGATGAGTCTGCCCATCATAATGGTGAAGACCATTGCATATATATTTCATACCATATTCTATTGAGAAACCGGATTTCCGTGCATAAGTCTGCACGCAAAATGGTGAATAACCAATGCATATATATTTCACATGATGTCATACTGAGATTGGATTTTTGTGCATAAGTCTGCACGTCAAAATGGAGAATAACCAATGTATATATTTTTCTTGTAATATTATAATGGTGAATGACCGTTGAATATTCATTTCATGTAATTTCATACTGGGATCCGATTTGTGTACATAAGTCTGCACATCACAATGGTGAATGACCAATGCATATATATTTCACATGTCATACTGAGATTAGATTTTCGTCCATAGTAGTCTGCACATTATCTTCGTGAATGTCCATTGCATAAATGCTTTTATACATGATGTTCTGAGATTGGATTTTCGTGCATAACTGTGCACATTATGATTAATATCAAATGCATATTATATTTTATGTTATTTCATACTGAGATTGGATTTTTGTGCATAAGTCTGCATTATTATTATGTTGAATGTCCATTGTTTGTATATCTCAAGTAAGTTATTACTGAGATCGATTTTTTGGGCAGGTTGTGTGAAATAATAATGGTGAATGTCCATTGCATATACATTTTTAAAATTTTGTATATGATATCATATTGAGATTGAATCATCTTGCATCTCACAAAGTTTGCACATTTTGTTTGTATTAATTGTTTCTATTATACCATATCTAACTATAACGCATTTTGGTCCAGAGCGCTGCACCATATCCCATCATTTATTTCTCATGTACTTTGTATTTGATTGATTCTAAATGTAGAATTGCACAGTGTAACACAAGTCTGTTCAAAACAATGATTTTGAATTTCCATCGTGAAGTATCGTCGATCATTCTTCGCTCCATATGATATCATATCACTCGCTTGAAATCGAGTCCTTTTGGATTCTGCACCATATCTTGAAGCATTTCTGTAGTTAAGTTTCGATCTCTCCGGACTTGCATTCCTATGCAAGAGTCTGCAAATTGTAAGATGATTTTCTGTTGTAAATGTATGTTCCTACAGCATGTAAGCTTTTTTAAAATTGGATACGTGTCGTCCAGATATGACGCGACAATACCGCTACGTTTTTTATGATGACGTAACATTTCTATGCTTTATAACACAGAGCTCAGTGAATACGTGCAAATCATTTGTTGCGCACAGTTGCCATTCATTTACAAGGTTTTAAAAAAACGCGCCATATCTGACCGAGCCTTTAGTAATTTAAAAGTAATATGCTCCATGTCATATCCAACTGTTTGAATAACATTTCAGTTCATATGTCGGCGATGATTCCTTGATGAATTTTGCAGATGTTTATGATGAATGTCTACAATGCTTTATTTGATATCACTGTTAAAATCAGATATGAGCCAGTGTTTTAACAATTAATACAAAACGTGTTGACATAGTCATCTGACTATTTGAACCAACTTTGCTTTATTATTTGTTGTTGTTGTATTTTCATTGTCACTTATTTTGTGTGTACATTTCTTTAAGGATCTTCTTTAAGGACCTAAAAGTTTCTGCAACTTTTTTGATGATCCAACCACTTCGTAATTTCCTTTAGTGTATTTTTCCATTTTTATTGGCTTATCTATGTTTGTAAGAAACATGTTATTGTATTCTTTGCCTCTGTATGTTTTTTTATAAAATTGGTGAATAAAATTCAATTCAATTCAATGATTTGTTTTCTGTCTCGTAATTTTTTCACGTTCATGATGTTGATGTAATGTTTATTGACACAATTCCATGTTAAAAATGATTGCATGTGTATTAAAGATGATGTGTTACTGTAATACTTCTATCAATTTGTATAGGCTTGTTTAAATAACTGAACATTTAAAGGGCATGAAAAGAATTATTTGGGATCGAAAGAGGGAGAAAGAGAGGGGTAAACAACGATTTGTTATTGTTTTGTTATTTTGAACTCCCATAAGTGATGTTTCCCTGGCATCTACTAACATATACTAATACTGTGTGAGTCTGGACACATGATGGCGTTTTTCTATGCACATCACATTTTCATTTGGCAGCCAAAGGGGGGGGGGGGGTTTAAAGCCCCTACCCCCCCCCCCCCCCATAGATCCGCCCTGGTTCATTAAGAGGACTCAAATTCACGATAGTTGTGATCGCCATGGCGAATTGTCTCTCGGATTTTTGGAATTTTTTTCAAATTTGTTATTCGTGTGACAAAACAATAATTGCTAAATTGATTCGGAAAACTTATTTAGGAAATGAAAATAATGATAACGATATTTCTACTAATAATAATTATGGATTGATGGGGTGCTGATGACAGTAGGGAAAACGGTGATGGTGGTGGTAGTGATGATGATGATGATTATGATGATGATGCTAGTGATGATGTTAGCCAGTTGTGATGATGGTGATGATGATAGTGTTCATGATGATGGGGTGATGATTGTAGTAGTGATGATGATGATAGTGATGACGGTGGTGATGATAATGGTAGCTAGTGGTGATGATGGTGATGGTGATAGTGTTCATGATGATGGGGGTGATGATTGTAGTAGTGATGATGATGCTAGTGATGATGGTGGTGATGATAATGGTAGCTAGTGGTGATGATGGTGATGATGATAGTGTTCATGATGATGGGGGTGATGATTGTAGTACTGATTATGATGATAGTGATGATGGTGGTGATGATAATGGTAGCTAGTGGTGATGATGGTGATGGTGATAGTGTTCATGATGATGGGGGTGATGATTGTAGTACTGATTATGATGATATAGTGATGATGGTGGTGATGATAATGGTAGCTAGTGGTGATGATGGTGATGATGATAGTGTTCATGATGATGGGGGTGATGATTGTAGTAGTGATTATGATGATAGTGATGATGGTGGTGATGATAATGGTAGCTAGTTGTGATGATGGTGATGGTGATAGTGTTCATGATGATGGAGGTGATGATTGTAGTACTGATGATGATGCTAGTGATGATGGTGGTGATGATAATGGTAGCTAGTTGTGATGATGGTGATGGTGATAGTGTTCATGATGATGGGGGTGATGATTGTAGTAGTGATTATGATGATAGTGATGATGGTGGTGATGATAATGGTAGCTAGTTGTGATGATGGTGATGGTGATAGTGTTCATGATGATGGGGGTGATGATTGTAGTACTGATTATGATGATAGTGATGATGGTGGTGATGATAATGGTAGCTAGTTGTGATGATGGTGATGGTGATAGTGTTCATGATGATGGGGGTGATGATTGTAGTAGTGATGATGATGATAGTGATGATGGTGGTGATGATAATGGTAGCTAGTTGTGATGATGGTGATGATGATAGTGTTCATGATGATGGGGGTGATGATTGTAGTAGTGATGATGATGCTAGTGATGATGATGGTGATGATAATGGTAGCTAGTGGTGATGATGGTGATGATGATAGTGTTCATGATGATGGTGGTGATGATTGTAGTACTGATTATGATGATAGTGATGATGGTGGTGGTGGTGATGATAATGATGATCATAGTGTTCATGATGATGGGGTGATGATTGTAGTAATGGTGATGCACGATGATGGTGGTGATGATGCCAGTACGCGGTCATCAGGTTGCGGTGTATCACACTTTCAATAACACAGTCAAGGGTAGGATATTGTCGATCCGTGGAAGAAAGTCCATGTGTATAACCTTCATTTCTGGTCATTAAAAGATCCAAAGTGTGACCCATATTATGGGTATAGCTCCATGGATATGTGAGCAGGGGCGTCGCCAAAGGGGGGGGGGGGGGGTGGGGGGTGCGACACCCCCCCCCACCTGTCAGGATATTGTCGGTAAAATTGCGCTGCCGTCGGGAAAAAAGAGAAAAGGGGGAGGGGAAAAAAGAGAGGGAAAGGGAAAGAAAAGAAAAAAGAATAGGAAAAGAAAAGAAAGAAAGGAAAAGAAAGGAGAGAAAGGAAAAGAAAGGAAAGAAAAGAGAAGAAAGAAAGAGAAAAAAAAAAGAGGGAGGAGAGAAAGGAAAGGAAAAGAAAGAAAAGAAAGAAAAGGAAAAAAGGAAGAAAAAAGAGAGAAAAGGGAAACAAAAGAAACGGGGGATGAAAGAGAGAGATGGGAGGTAAGAGCCTGAGAGAGGAGGAGTGGCTGTAAAAGAGAGAGGGGGTTGTTAGGTTGAGTCGTCTCGTCGAGGGAGCAAGAAAGACACGGGTAAATATGTTGCTGTGTCGGTATTCTTGCTCAATCCTCGTGTAGGCCTACTATATCAATGCAGATGTTTGAAGTCGGTGAGATGTATATTGTCGGTCGGCCGACAAGTTTTTTCCCCTTCGAACTGTGACTGTTTATCCGCTGTGACGACTTCGAGAGTGGCTTCAACTACAATACTTGTATTTTCTCGAAGTTTCACTTTCCTATAATATCAGCTTAAGAAATCAGAGGTTTAACATTTTCGGGGAAACTAAAAGGATCAAGAGTCAACAACGGTACGACAAATCGTCTTCCTTTTTCTATATTTTGATGAAACGCCCCTAAAATCCGCGCTTCGCGCGGGAGGGAAAAACTTCATTTATACGAGTCGAAAGCGGTACAACGAATCATCTGCTTTCTCTAATAATTTAAGGAAACGTCAAAGCTTCCGCGCTTCGCGCGAGAGGGAAAACTGAATTCAAATAAATAGGGCTTATTAAGAGACGAAAACGGTGCAACGAATCGTCTTCTTTCTCTAATAATTTAATGAAACGTCAAAGCTTCCGCGCTTCGCGGTAAAAGGAAAAACTGAATTCAGACAAATAGGTCTTATTAAGAGTCGAAAACGGTACAGCGAATCATCTGCTTTCTCTAATAATTTAAGGAAACCTCAAAGCTTCGGCGCTTCGCGCGAGAGGGGGAACTGAATTCAGATAAATAGGGATAAATAAGAGTCGAAAACGGTGCAACGAATCATCTGCTTTCTCTAATAATTTAGGGAAACCTCAAAGCTTCCACGCTTCGCGCAAAAGGGGGAACTGAATTCAGATAAATAGGGATTAATAAGAATCGAAAAACGGGACAACGAATCGTCTGCTTCCTCTAATAGTTTAAGGAAACGTCAAAGCTTCCGCTATTCGCGCGAGAGGGGAAAACTAAATTCAGATAAAATGGGCTTAATAAGAGTCGAAAACGGTGCAACGAATCGCCTTCTTTCTCTAATAATTTAATGAAACGTCAAAACTTCCGCGCTTCGCGCGGGAGAAATGAATTCAGACAAGGATTAAGAGACGAGCACGGTTCAACGAATCGTCTGCTTCCTCTAATAATTTAATGAAACGTCAAAGCTTTCGCGCATTGCGCGGGAGGGGGGAACTGATTTCAGACAATTAGGGTTTATTAAGAGTCGAAAACGGTACACAGAATCGTCTGCTTTTTCTCATAATTTATTGAAACGTTAGAACTTCCGCGGGATGGGGAGAAACTGAATTCAGACAAGGATTAAGAGTCGAGCACGGTTTAACGAATCGTCTACTTTCTCTAATAATTTAATGAAACGTCAAAGCTTTCGCGCATTGCGCGGGAGGGGGAAACTGAATTCAGACAATTAGGGCTTAATAAGAGTCGAAAACGGTGCAACGAATCGTCTTCTTTCTCTAATAATTTAATGAAACGTCAAAACTTCCGCGCTTCGCGCAGGAGGGAGAAACTTCATTCAGACAAGGATTAAGAGACGAGCACGGTTCAACGAATCGTCTACTTTCTCTAATAATTTATTGAAACGTCAAAACTTCCGCGCTTCGCGCGGGAGAACTGAATTCAGATAAGGATTAAGAGTCGAGAACAGTACACCAAATCGTCTGCTTTTTCTCATAATTTAATGAAACGTCAAAGCTTCGGGAAGGGGGGAAACTGAATTCAGACAAGGGTTAACAGTCGAGAACGGTACAATAAATCGTCTCCTTTTCCTAATAATTTAAGGGAACGTCTAAGCTTCCGCGCTTCGCGCAGAGGCCTATCACCCACACCCCCTAATGAGCGCGCAAAAGTGATTCGCTTACTCACCAGCGCCCCTCCCTAAAGTAAGATCCTAGCTCCGCGCCTGCATTAAAATATATAGCTGCGATGCCGACTATAAAGTTGACGAAATAATTCGTATATTTATGTCGTCGAGGAAAATGACCATTTGCGCATACGCAAGTACTATAGATAATCCATAGGAAAAACAATTTAGCCTTCGGTCCCGGGTAGCGCTAAATTTGTAGATATTGGGACGTTTAATTTTGTCGGTAATTGGTGGCTAGTTTTGTCGGTAATTGTTGGCCTCTTCACCCCCCACTGAAAAAAGTCTAGCAACGCCCCTGTATGTGAGGTCAAATTTGCAGATTCTACGATGGAAAGGGCTAACTCAAACTGTGAATGCAAGTAAACATGCATATAAAAGTCTTCTAGAAATCTCGTAGGTACGTTGTTCAAATTCTTTAAGAAATCTTTCCTGGTAGATGACCGCCACGTACCATCCCCGCCTATACGTTTTCGTAATGTAGAATTATTTTACATTACGAAAACGTTTAGGCTAAGATGGTACGTGGCGGTCAATTATCTACCAGGAAATCAGTGGGACAAGCATAATAACAACGTGTGCAAGTACAAAGGTAGAAAAGTTCAAAGATATACTATTTTTCAGATATAGCTAAAGTGGCGACTTGAATATAATTGCAATAAATGCCCCCATGAGGTTCTGAAGGTATTACAACATTTTTAAAGGTATACACATGTGGAGAGCACTCGCCAATGATGAATTGATCTTCTGCCATATGACTCCGTTATGATCATCATATCAATATTGTGTTAACAAATTTTATCGTGAAGTAGGAAGGTCCAGGGGCGGATCTACGGGAGGGGGGGGGGGGGGGGGTAGGGGGTTTAAACCCCCTTCTTGGGCTGCCAAGTGAAAATGTTATGTGAATAGAAAAACGCCATCATGTGTCCAGAGCCACTATTAGTAGATGTTAGCAAATGCCAGGACAACATAGCAAAAAAGTCTAACATAAGTATCTTAACAAACAAATTCTTCTTCATATTGGTTTAAACAGAGGCAGCGGAGCGTCTTTCACAGTGAGGGGGTACCAACTCAAAAAGGACACTTTCTGGAAAATGGGGCACCTAAAAAGGGTAACCTCAAAGCAAAATATTTTTGTTAAAGGCTTTGTTATATCACCGATTAAAAATAAGTTATGAATTTTTGAAGGTGCAATCGATTAAACACATTTAGCAACTCGGTGACGTATCTTGCGAGATCCCCTTCCATTTGGCATGTACTAAAAAAAACTTTAAAAAACTATCAATCGTACATTTACCCTGAATATATTTAATTGCAAATATGTTTTTAAAACAACCCCTGTTTTAAAAAAGTCTATTCAGTTATCACTCATCAGTAACTAAGAAAACGAAAGTTTATGACATTTCTGTACAGATCACACTGGAGAGAAGCTCGCAAGATTAGTCAGATTTGCCATTTTGTGTTTCACTGATGACAACTTTAAAAAATCATAACTTTCCTATTTGTAGCCGGACATTGCTTTAACTTTCACTGACCCGTTTCTCTGATTTTTCTACTTTTCTTAAAGCCTATTTAATATCAGGATGGAATTACCCTTTAATGTTGCATCAGCAATGGAATAGCACAATGAATTTCGCCCTAAATGGTGATGTGACGCCACTCCTTCTAGTATATTGTGCTACTACATTGGCAACAGATGTACTGGCCAATGCATACTAATGGTGACAAGCCTGGCTACCTCCATTGTTATGTCAAGGAACATTCACGAATCATAAGAAAGAATGGCATGGGTGGGTGACATTGAATGAGTCTGCTGCAATTCATAAAGTTAATGAATCAGGAAGCGGAATAACAAAAGACAAATAGCAGATCTCTTGAACAGTTCTCATTTTAATTCATGATATATGTGATTTTAATAGAAAACAATATTGAATTACAAATCAACATTCAGGGTATGTTGAGATTTATATTTAAAATATTTATATATATCTGTGGTATAAATGAAAGTACATCATATTACATTGAATCAGTATCCCATATGATTACGGAATGCATCATTCAAGGTTATTCTCAAGAAATACAAAGATTTCATAAAATATAGAATATTTAGAGGTTTATATAGCAGAGGTGTTGGAGGGACTGGCATTTATATATTATTGAAAAATATCTCAATTCGTATCTCTATTGAATGGACTAGCAATATCAATCTCAAGTATTTGTTTTGGTAATCTGACAGCAGACAGAAAAAGAGGGGCATTATTACCTGTTATATACCTCTCTTTAGAAATCTAGCCATCTGATTGGAGTCGTGATTTTAGCCATTCCCATAAAGAAAAAGACAATGCCAGTAATGGTCAATAGTTCATGAGTGAGATTCCCGCAAGATTCTGGGTACCGGGAAAATAGTTAAAATTTTGCTGTGATCCCCATTGGTTGACATGTTAAAACTGTCTTTGTGCGAGCGCGGATACCATACAGTGCTTTTTTCTGCGATTCCCAAATTATTGTAACTTTCGGTTATCTTCCATCGAAGATTAACAGACAGTGTCTCAGACTTTCTGTGATGTTTTAACCAATCTTTACTCAAGAAAAGGATAAGGTAAGAATTCTTGGCAAATTTGTGTGTCAATATAAACACATATAATATAACTACTTTAATATTCGAGGCCTGGCTGTTGGCTCTCTAGGACGTGCACATCCTGCCATGGCCACTCGGCGCACCTCAGAGTCATGGCAGGATGTACGTGTCTCATGGAAGTCGATATCTCTATATTAAAGACTTTTAAAAATTAAAATAGACCCCTTAAAATCCTCTTTAAATACTATTTTTAAATTGAAGTATAGAATATACAGTACAAAATAGTACAGAAGCAACAAGAATAAGATAGAAATGCTTTAAATTTCTACACTGAAATATTTATATTGTTCGACACAATTAAATATAACACATTTGTAGTTTGGAGATAACATGGTCAAGTTTGGGGCATTCAAAAATAAAGTTGAATTGCAACGATTCAACTATACCCTTACTAATGTTAATTAAAGCCCAGTACCTATATGGTGGGGGTATACTGTCTGATAAGTGTAATGGCAAAAATACAAATTAAATGCTGAAAGTGTACTGCACTTCACATTTCAATATCTTATATATCTTCAATATAACACAAATTTAAGTGAGTACACTTATACACAGCCATGTTTTCTCACCTCCTATAAGCATCGTTTACGCAAGAAAGAAAATATAGATACAGTAATTGCATCATATGCGAATCAGTTGTCCAAATAATCTTACATTTAGTAACTAGGCAAGATCACACCCTCAACTTTCCGTGAAGACCAACCTAGTTGTTCAGTCTGAGAGATGAACATTACTTGATAGCTTTGGTTTGAATCTCATCAAATCTACTCCCTGGCGTACGGTAATGAGTGCTGAATTCAAGCAGAGCTTCGTCTTCTACAATCCTAGGAGCGATGATCTTATCTTGACGCATTCGATCCATCCACTGGTTCAACAAAACAAAGGAGTCTAAACCGCCATCACCAAGACTTCTCGAGTACGGGATGCGGTAGATGAACGGCCAGATTGAAAAGTCAACCATACCGGGTGATGATCCTAAACCAGACAAGAAGGCAAATAAAATAGTAGAAGTTTTCATGTTCCAACGGCTTGTCATATCATTATTCAACACTCCCCTGAATTAAATTCATTATATCACAACATCAAAGGCGTAGCCAGGGGGGTAGAGCACAAGGGGGACATGACCCCCCTATTACCCTCCCCCCCCCCAAAAAAAAAAAAAACAACAACAACAACATGCAGTACCCTCATGCTTCATGTAGGATTGCATACACCCCCCAACTCCTACTTTACCAAGCTGGAACATGCATGCACTGGCCAACTGATGGGGGGGGGGGGGGGGGAGCAGTTTCCCCCTCCCCCAATAAAATTCAAACATGGTTTATTTCTAATTCGATACCAGTGATTTACAAATGTTGCTGAAATGACATTATTTTCTGGGGTTTTCCTCACTTTTTAGAAAATTATACTTTTAAATGCATATTGTGGCGTAACCGGGCTCTGCCGGGGTAACGTTCTGCCTTGCAGTCTGTCAAAACCCGGTTCACGCTCTCGACAATCATTCATCAACTATATCTCTCAGTGGGCTCTCACAAAAGTATATCGTGTAAGAAATAACGTGGACTAGCTCTCATTTTACTCACTCCCGCAATCACTGAATGTCTGACAGGACTAAAGAAACAACAATATTGCACAGTATCTGCAGTTCAAGTAACTTTACTCGTTCCTGGTAACGGATCGACCTGTCGCAACGACAGGTCAACACAAAACTGACCGACATCTCACGATGTCCAGATATATATTTCACTATTAACTATAACGCCCTCTACGTCTTACTAAATTACTGGACTAGTTATGCTACAATATGTTGGAAAATGACAAATTCCCAAATTTACAGTCAGGCAAGAAATAATCTTATTTAGAGGCCTAAATGCTTCTGAATTATGAGCTTACCAGAAAAGAAGGGTGTTCCTCTTTTCTTGAGCTCTTGTTCCACGCTTTCAACATTCTTGATTGCAGCAGACCTTAGCTCCTCGTTTGCTCCCTTCTCTTTACCCGAGAGATAGAAACCTTCAATGAACTGTAGAGGAATGTGGTTACAGTAACTATCTGCCAGGTCTCTCTGATTTGCTGGTGTAAATCTCACATCTTATTAAAAACAAATGATGGTCAATAAGAACACAATAACAAATTGATGATGAATAAAATTACTTCTTGCTTTCTGTAAATAGTGAAGTAACATTTATCGCCGAAGAGTATGTATAATAAGCTTCTAGGGTAAATATCCATAATTTGTGTTTGACATTTAACTGATTTTAATTTTTACATTGTGGGGATAAGCTTTGAATAATATTGGATATTAGATAGGATCAAAATGTATAAGACAGTGACTTAAAGTATAGACCAGTTTTGGAAACACCCTCCACTCAAAAAATGAAATGGAAGCTCTTATTACCAATCATGTGAAAGAATATCTTTTGAATAATACGTGATGATACAAATTTTGCCGGGAAACCGCCTACTAATTGATATATTTGGTAAATTATCATATCGATCCGGCCTGGATAGATATCGCGAATGCGCTCAACATTGAACATTTGGGCATATATTTCTGCTTTTTTGCAAATTTAGGTTGAAGTATTGCCATCTAATCCTCTGAAGGCAATATTTAAACAATATTGAATGGACATTTTGCACCCAAAATCTTTGAACCGCAATTTATTTTACCACTACCGGTCTTTACCTTTAAAAGTACTGTTTGCCAGGTAAGCATCTTATCAATGAAACCAGGGATCTGCTGATAAATCTTGTCTGGTCTCAGTTCAGAAAATGAAATCCAAATTTTGAATTAAACTTACCTTTCCAAATCTCTGAATGAATAGTTTATCCCTGCTTCTGAGGTACGGATCCGATGGGAACATTGGAGCAGTGTCGGGGTAAAGCTCGTCTAGATACTCACAGGTGACGATGGATTCCTGGATCAGTTTGTCATCCTGTTCCAGAGTTGGGACCACGCCATCTGGGTTCTTGTCGAAGTACCACTCTGGCTTCTGGAATGTGTTCACATTCACTAACTCATAGCTATGAGGAGAGATAACGAGAGATCGAGAGAGGGTTAGAAAGAGAGAGAGGGAGAAAGAGATAGAGCAATCCATGGATCAGTGAACCAGTGAAAAAAATTCACAGGGGCTCAGGGCGATTTTCATTTAGCCCCTGAAATGCCCAAAAGAGCCCCGGAAATGCTAAAAAGAGCCCCGGAAATGCTAAAAAGAGTTCAATACAAACCAATATTTCATGGTGCTATTTTCATGGACTTGAGCTTTAAAAGTAGCCCCCGAAAAATAAATATTAATTTTTTCCCAGCAGTGTACCTAAATAAAATGCATTGTTGAGGTTTGAACCCTGTGACCCTTAAATCTCCATGCAGTCAGTGATGAAAGGACACATTTACAAAAAATGCAAATTATCCTTGAATCACCTAAAAATCACACTGGAAAACCCTACAACATACATCATACCAAATGCACACACAGTACACACACAAAAGTAGAATGTTGTGATCTTCATAATTAAGCAAAATTAACATCCATATGTAAAATTACATAATAACATTTGACATTTCCCCCAAATGATCCATAGATCTAGGCCTATTAGGGGGAGTGTTCCAGGGGGTAATTTTCCAGTACGAGGGGTGGGGGGATCGAGGGATGATTATCCAGCCTCCATGGGCCCGTAATTGTTCCGATATGAATGCTTTACAGTACAATTTGTCAATTTAACCTAGGTGACCTTGTATCTTAATCTAACCATGATTGTTCTTCCAGGGTAAGTGTGAGGGAAAATACTTACTCGATACCCTTTGCTGCCAGGACAAATCTTGTCCTCTCAGCGAAAGGACAGAATGCCATACTGTAGAGACGAAGAACCCCTGGTTTAAGGGGTGGCAAAGCCTCTCCTGAAAAACATGAACAAATTAAATTATTAGTGACAATCGTTTCCACATTCCCAATCACAATAATTTATGTCTTTAAGCTTGTGAGATAGTAATCTCTGCATGCACAGGGTCTACAACTTCTTTTGCACAAATCATTGTTGATATGGGGGGTATTTGTGGCTCCACCTGTAGATCATCGAATATACGATTCAAATAAAACACTATAAATCACATCATAGGCCTAATGTAAACCTTTAGAGAAATTAAACGAAAATCCAACTTTAGTAGCATTACAATCATACATGCTTTGAAAGCTAGAAAGCAGAAAATTGAAGAAGCAGATTGATGGTGAAACTGTGTGTAAGTTTGAAATGAACCAATGAATGAGAAAATGATGAATTTTTGAAAGTTGTAAAACGGAATTAAAATGAAGAAAAGAAGACTAATGATTTAAGGAAGACCTAGTTATAAAGTCATCACGCACGTCCTATTCATAATCATATCTTACCTGTTTTGAAATGATGTTCCGATTGTTCCGGCATTTTTGCTGTAAAAATATTCACGACGCGAAGCGATATGGATCTAGAACTGGTATGGCTGGAATGATGCGGACAAACGTGCACCAAACTTGTTGGGCTTTTATACTCAAATAAGCTTTGGAGATCTATGTGTTTACGCTTGTACTTGAAAAATATGCCTAATCATGGTTTATACTTTATTTGCTATATAAAAATCCAGCACGCACAGCTAGCAGCTCACCGTGGCGTGATACAGTGTAATAACAATACATGTGATGGCAATAATCCGTGGCAAAGGTGAAAAGTGGGCGGGGCTCAGTATACGCTAGTCTAGTGCACCAGGATTTGTTTCATCCCGATTTGCTATTGACCCAAAAATGTCAGTGAATTTCGAGGAATAGGCCCCGTATTCATGACTTGAATACATTAGGAAAAACTCGTCAATTGGGGGCAAAGCTACTCAAATCTCAGAGTGTCTTGATGTAGGCAACACAATGCATGTTTACCAGTATCCAAAATGTGTATAATTCATAGCAGTGGTAATAATGGAAACGACTGTCCTAATTATGTTCCTTCGGACTTCCCCGGTTTATAAACGTGACAAAGAAGCATACAATTTTTGATGGATAATATAAAATGAAAAGAGTGTCCTGAAATAATACTTTTACTTTGGACTTCCCCGGCTCATAAACATGACAAAGAAGCATATAGTTTAATAAAGGGTTAATAAAATGAAAAGAGTGTTCTAGCTGGAATAATACTTTTCCTTTGGACTTCCCCGGTTCATAAACATAAGGGTTAATATAAAATGAAAAGAGTGTTCTAGCTGAAATAATACTTTTCCTTTGGAATTCCCCGGTTCATAAACGTGAAAAAGAAGCAGTGTTAACGGATAATATAAAATCAAAGGAGTGTTCTGGAATCTGATCTTGTAATATACCAATTCGAGAATATTAAAAATGCTGAGTCATTGACATCGTAAGAGATTACAAACATGCATGTGACCTGTTCTTTGCCCTAGCTTCTACTGTACTACCACCTGTGGTGAAGCATAGGAGGTTCAGCCAATGTTTAGGGAGGGTGGAAGGTGTCGAGGGAGGGTGGGGTGGGGTGGGGGGAGGGTGATCTTACTAGATGGATAAAATGATAAAGAAAATGACAAGGCCATTGAGCTGAGAATTGGAAAAGGGGTCGTCTCACCTCACTCCTGAATTTGGCATGTGTCCCTGCATGAGCTTCATAGCCTCCACCATTAGTTGCAACAGGCGTACGCAGGATTTTGTCAAGGGGGTGGGGGGGGTTTAACATTTATAAATCGGGCCGAAAATTTCTTAACGACTCAGCCCACCGCTGAATAAGCGGGGGGGGGGGGGGGGGGGGGGGGGGGGTAAGAGGACACTTTTTTTTTACCTCGAAATTTGAAAATTTGACATTTTGCTCCGTTGGGGGGGGGGGGGGTAAGGTCACCTGTTTTAGGTTCAGTCATGGGGATTTTTTTTATATTTTTTTTATTTTTATTATAACAAAAAAAAAAAAAAAATCAAAAAGGCGGGTTTTAGGGGGGTTTATACACATAAAAATACCAAAGGGGGGATTTAACCCCCCAACCCCCCCCCCCCCCTGCATACGTGCCTGAGTGGCAACAATGATGATTAAAGGCATAGACGTAATTGGATTACTCCCCCCCCCCAGCCTTTAATTAGACAAAAAAAAGCGTGTGTGTTGGGGGGGGGGGGGGGGTACAGATAATTGTACATCCCACATCCGCCTTTAAATTATGTAGGGGAATCCCCAATCCCCTTGTGATGTTTATTTATTCATGCACGATTCAAGCACTTTCTTTTCTTTTAAATTCTTTGTTTTATACATTTAATGATTTTGATCACTCTCTTTGTGATGAAAACCATGAACATTAATGAATTGAATTGTATTTTTACAATGTTAGAATGGCCGTGAACCATATCAGAAGTTAATAGCAAAATGTTTGAATCAACAACACACCTCTCTAAATTGATCTTTAAAGGGAAAGTCCACCCCAGGATTTTTTTTAGCTGACGATATAGACCTAATAATACCATGAAGAATGATACAAGTCTCATTAAAATCCATGATCACATAACGAAGATATATCGACTTTTTTATCGAAAATCAGCCGCCCCCCAAATGCAAATGCGTTACATGGGCAAAAAACGATCGCCAAAAAATAACCGATAGTATCGAAATTGTGACGTATGTTGCGAGCTGCCTTCTTATTTCGCAGACATTCACTTTCGTTCGCGGTACACTGTTATCGCACTGACACGACGAATCATGAATGAAAGTGAAAGCGAAAGTGAATGTCTCCGAAATAAGAAGGCAGCTCGCAACATACGTCACAATCGTTTCATGCCCATGTAACGCATTTGCATTTGGGGGGCGGCTGATTTTCGATAAAAAAGTCGATATATCTTCGTTATGTGATCATGGATTTTAATGAGACTTGTATCATTCTTCATGGTATTATTAGGTCTATATCGTCAGCTAAAGAAAATCCTGGGGTGGACTATCCCTTTAAAGATAGAACTTAAATGAAAATAAACAAATATACTCTACACTACAGCCTTTCAGTATAAAGGATATGTCTTATCTTTATTGCATTTATAAGCCCTCACCAAGCTGATAAACAATGGTCAACCTGATGTTGACTTGACCCATGCCTTTGTAAATAGACAGTTCTATCTCAACATATTCACTGAAATAAGTACCAGTATTTCATATCATGCTGCAATCCTAATTGTAAACCTTTTAGGTCAGTCAGGAATCCCATGACTTTTTCAAGCCGAGCGCATGTTTGATTATCAAGATATTTATGAGTGGAATTCAAAATGTCAAAAAACTGTTTTCCCAATGGTTTTTATAACACTACAGTCAATTGGGGAAAATGAGTATGGTAAAACCTGTCACTCAAAGATTTTTACTTTTTTGAAGCACTTCATGATCATTTTGAAATGCAATTTTTGTAGGGTTTCAATATTACACCATATCACAGACACTGATAACGCATCGGGCCATGCATGTCAGATTGTGAAACTGGAAAAATTATTAAACACTGCCTTTAAAGGCTGTCACAAAGACAAGATAACAAATCTAAAATGACCCAATGCAAGTGCTTTGGCAGCCTAACTCCATGTCTTTCCCTGATAAATCCATTTATGTGACTAGCAGCACATTCATTCATGAATATTCAAGATGTAATACATGTACTTGAAATCAGTTCATTCTTAGGTTTATGATTGCCATGTCTCATACAACCTCATTCACACACAATGCGAAAACTGCCTTTTTTGTTTAAATTATTAAAAAAAATTATTAAAAAAATGGCAAAAATACTAGAATCATTTTCATGCAAATGAATGGCAAATTGGGTGCGAATATTGTGCATGACAAAGGCCAAGCACACTCATTTATCTATTGAAAGAGGAAACAGCAATATGAAGGAAACTATGCTTTAGATTGCTGCGGCACTAGAAATAAAGTGGTTTCAGTAAAGAAATAATGAAACCTAAACTTCTTACTTGAATTTCTTTCCTAAATTTACTTTGTCACTAAACATTTTTTTAAATAATCAAAAATCTTCTACGTAATTAAAAAAACACAAAAAACATTTTAATTAATACAGAAAAAAGGAAAGCAATACCTGGCTCTGAGTAAGATATTTATAACTCTTTTATCTCACACTCAGTGCAACAGGTCTCCAAGTACGGTAAAATGAAATATTTCATTCTCAAGATGAATGTAAATTTATGGCCAACATATGAATGAGATTATGAGACTGTTACGGTCTACTGGTAACACATTAAAGATAGATCACAGGGTCTCCATCAACAGCTGATATTATGCTCAAACATTAGACTAAAGATGACATGCCCCATCCACAATGTGGATTCATTTCCATGCAAAAGATGAGCATAAAAGGGAAAAATATGAATGAGATTGTTACAGTCCACGGTCACACATTACAGATAGATCACATGGTCTCCCTCAACAGCTGAAATTATGTTCAGTCTTTTGACTGAAGATATGACATGCCCCGGCCATCCATTATCTAGATTAATTCTCTTCAGTTGTGTACATCGATGCATACACGTAACATATAAATGTCTCAGAACTTTCCCCAGCTCATTTTGACTCTGAAGTTTGTCCCTTCACTACGTAACTCCAGGTTTAATTGTCATTCTCCTATGGTCCAATTAGATGGATCAACGCGATACATGAATGTTTGTTCAGCTCCTCTATCATCCTCCCACAGGCAATATGTCCGAAGATCACCATGGTAACATCATCATCTGTTACTCTTATCCTTGTCACATGGAAACGGTGCATTGTCCTCTCGCAGGAGATGTTCATGAATCCTCAGTGCTGGTGATTGGGAGAAAAGAAGAGAAGGAATATCTGAGATGGTGTATGAAATAGGATGTACATGTAATCAGTGAATGTCTTGATGCTTGACACACAATATACTGTAGCACCTCACCATTTTTGCTAGGGAGGGTCTAAATGGGGGCCAGTGATCAAGGGATATTCGTGTGAGGACTGAGTTGCTTAAGAAAAACGATTGGAATCAAGCTTCATTGATAATTAGAATTAGATTCATGATTCATGTTTTCTGAGTATGATTAAAGTGTTCATGATTAATATAGATTTTGTCTGATGGACACGCTTGGAGTGCAATAGAATTGTTAATCGTCCTTTATATCAGCAGAGAGTGTTCGATTGCTGTGCCAGTGTGGAGAGTGAGCATGCATGAGCGGGTGCATGAGCGGGTATATACGGGTAGCTGGATTGAGTATTGGAGAGCTTCAATATCTAAATGGCTCTTGAACCTAAAATTTCATGCTAAGTATATGTATAATATTCTCACACTGGGGATACACACGTGTATACAATAGAAAAAGTTTATTCAGAAATTCATAAATGAAAACACCTTCATCTCAATGACATGACTGTCCAAGTAAACAATGTTTTAAACCCAACTACATAATTCACATTCCTTTTATTTGTAACTTCTTTGCAATTGTAACATTTGTAAGGAGTTTACTTACAATATCTGCCATCTTCTTTGTGAATGCCTTGAGCTACAGAGGTCTTGAGCAATAATTGAACATCTTGCCCAGTCTTCAATAACTACATAACAAAAGGAAAAAAAAAGATTATACATTTCAAAAGATACTTTTCTTCTGCAATAGAGCAATTTTAGAGTATAGGCACTTTGCTGGGTGAACATTGTTATTGTAATAAAATCTTAATCAAATTTATGCATCATTCTCATCAGTTACCATGGTTATGGAAATATTTGTTTCAATGGTCAGGAATCCCTCTATTTAATCACCCAAAACCTGTTCATTTCACACATGCTACATATTCTTGTCAATACAGGGTAGTCAATATCAATCTTCCACTTATCAAAGGACAATCTAACCCTTGTAATAAGTTGATTTGTATGAAAGCAGAAAAATAATGCAAAAAGTTTGAAATGAATCGGACCAATACTAAGGAAGTTATGTATGTTTGAAATTTGAGATTACTATAAGCCTATGCGAATCTCAAATTAGTAATTGGGTCAGTGGATTAGGATGTAGGACTTTGATGACAAAAATATTATTAATTTATGTTTTTCTCGTAAGTTCTTTCTCCCTCGCGCCACTACTCAAAATATATAATAGATAGCATATTATTATATGTCCTCTAAAAAAAATAGACTATCCTAAGCAATAAACTTTTGAAAATTTTAAATTTTAGTCATTTTATATGTTGGAACAGATGGGAAAGTAGTCCGGCACTACATCACATCGACATTACTGCTTCAGCTAGTTCGAAGTGTCCATACGTATAGTGATTATAACTTTCTCTAATTTTTCTGCTTTCTCTCAGAGTAGTTGTCTATTCGGGTTGGATTTAAGGTAGATTTTCCATTTTTTTCTATTTCCGATAGACATTATATACCATTTTGCTCAATGTATAATGTAAAATCTGGAATTCAAAAGACTTTCTCTAACCCAGAAATGTATGTTATTAACACTTACCTTCTTTAAAGCTTTTGGGTCTGAAACATCTTTATTTGAGTTGAATTCATCGCGAATCCTGAGTTGTGCAGCTGGAAAACAAATGCATACCGGTATATATGCAAAATTACATTATGATAACCGATATTCATTCTCACCACACTATATAATACACATATCATTTTGAGACTCCAAATCCTGTTATTAAATACTGGTATTCATTTTCAAGGGAAATACCGAATATAAACTATTCATCGTGGAAATATATGATAACACCACCAGGCATCATACTATTCATCTTTTCATATAATAAATGATAATTTTCAATTTTCAGTCTTTGACTATAAATATTGCTGCAGCGTAGCCGGTAGATCAAAGATTAAGACCGCCCCCCCCCCCCCCCCCACACACAAAAAAAGAAAGGATGAACTATAACCATCTCTACAATGTCTGTGTCTAGCAATGCTAGATAATTACCTTCCAGAGCTTTAGCATCTCCAAGAAAAGTCTTTTGACTTGTTCTATGCAGTAACTTATACAGAGACAGCACCTACAAAATCAAAAGATAATAAATTCAAATCAACCTTGATAAAATACATAATCCTGGGGGGGGGGGGGGGTCATTTGGGGGTCACGTATTATGCAATAAGCTGGTTTCACATTACATTTTTAATGACATTTCAAGACAGATTTAAAGACTTCTCTGTAACTACCAGCACATCATTTTTTTAATTCATTTTTTTTCAGAATAAATGCATAAACTGCCGAATTGCTTTATTCTAGTCAATACTTTCATTTTTCTTAAAACCCAATTCCACATAATGTAGTCGTGGGGAAATTTAGGATTCCTCTTTCTAGTAGAGGCATACACAGATGGAGCTTCCTGGAGTTAACACAGATGTTGATTTATAGTTGATTTAAAACAGCAATTTGAACAAGTTTAATACAAGCAATATTGCACAAATCCTCCAAGTCCAAGACCTATGGATGTTGGAAAATATCATAAAGCCATTTAAAGGAAATATATTCATGATGTTTAGTGTTTTTTGATGAATATTTGCTGTTAAATCCAAACGCAAAAGAGAAGTTGTTTTTTGACATCCCCTACCACCCCCTCCATCAATCATACCAGATTTTCGACATTTTCAAATTCTGATCATGAGCAAAATTGACCCATATCCATCAAGGCATCATCCCTAATGCCCGGCTATGGCATGCATGGACACACCACACAGATCTGTATAGTGTATGCATCTATGTTACGCAAAGAGTTTTCACTTTATTACTTTCCAGAAAATGTTTGCTTTTGTTAAGGTAAAAAATTGGCGCTTGTTCAGAAACGCATCCAAAATTTGACCCGTAACTGCGGCGAGGAGATACCCTACTAAAACATACCCAAAATGAAGTAAATATTCATTAAATGTCCAAATAAGATCATGAGTTACAAGTCGTTATGTTTATTACCTGTTTCGTGTCAATTTTCTTGTTATTTTTGGAGTATTTTTTTGGAAAACGATGATATTAGTATATGCTTTTTCACAGGTTTCCGCTGCACAATACAAGTGTTTACCGATGGTGGGTTGCGGGCGCGCGTGCGCCTGTGTGAAGTTATCTACCATATTGAGGATCTGAGACATTACACACAGGCGCACGTCCGCCCGCAACCCACCATCGGTATGCACTTGTATTGTGCAGCGGTTTGCCGTGAAACCTGTGAAAAAGTGTATACTAATATTATCGTTTTCCCCAAAAATACTCCAAAAATAACAAGAAAATTGACAAGAAACAGGTAATAAATATAGGCCTAGATCTAGATCTATCAGTATCATGATCATCATCTACTGATCTAGACTCTAATGCACCTGTCAATTGTATGACCCACCCCATGAACCCCGGGGATGGTGCGTCACTTGTCTAATGTGCGTCGGATTTTACTATACCATGACGCACATATGCGGCAAAACTATGACGAACTTCAGGCTACCAATAACGGTACCTCGGTCAAAATTATGACGCACCAGTTGTTGATTTTGACTGTCCGGCATTTTGAACACTGTACTTTATTCAGTGACGCACCTATGTAAAGTGACTGACATCGACACACCCCCCACCGTCAATATTGTGACTGACCATAGGAGTAAAATGACGGTACCCTGAGTCACACCTTGATGGTAAATGACCCAACCATGACGCACCTTCCCCGGGGTCCATAGGGTGGGTCATACAATTGACACCTGCGCCTGCATAAGTCTAACGACTTTTAACTCATGATCTGTATTCGGACATTTAATGAATATTGACCTAATTTTTGGTATGTTTTTAGTAGGGTATCTCCACGCCGGAGTTAAAAGTCAAATTTTTGATACGTTTCTGAACAAGCGCCCAAAAATCTTTGGCGGCCGATAATTTTAGATCTCCACCGAGTCTCGGATAGACAGCTCCCCTGAACATCAGGCGCGGTGCGATCAAGAAGAATGCACCGTACGATACCGGTACCAAAAGAAACGAGCAAGGTGCAAGGCGGCCATCACAAGCACATCAAAGTTGGCTAGATTTAACACGTCATAAACATGTTGGTTAACATTATAAATAGTTTTGCAACATATTATAACTTTTCAAAGCCCTTAAAAACAAATAATCTGCAAAATATTTCACCTGTGACCGCATTTTTATAGAGTTTTGAAACTTGTTATCCGTCGAATTCCAGTAGCAGACAGGAAAGGTAAACGAACGTTACGCAATGTACGGTGTCTTTAAAGTTACCTATAAAACGTGAAAAATATGCTGGCAAACTGTGACCTCCTTTTTCAGGTACCCCCAAAAGCCCCTTTTTATATATATCTTTTCATAGATCTCTCGTGAGTATGTCTTTTCGAGTGTGAGAAATTCCCCTTTTCCTTTGTAATAAGAACCCCCCCCCCTTCTCTTAAATGCCACACCTCACCTCTGAAAACAACCCTTTTATTTTGACATGTGCCCCATTTCCTTTCCAATAAGTACCATATTCCCTTCGGATAAGAGCCGCTTTTCCTTTTTTATTTTTTTTATACGAGCCTCTCAAAGGAGCCATTTGTGGGGTCAACTGCCCCCAAGCCCCCCCCCCCCCCCCCTCCTCTTTTAAGTACCCATATGGAATTGTTATTGACCGTCATTATTGTATAAATCACCAAGTTTATATGCATCTGCATATATTGATCAAAACATGGTTTGGATGCAACACAAATATTAGTACTTTGTACAATATTTATAATTGCAATGACAATTATTATCGCCTACCATTGCGCCATCAATCAAATCACATCAATCAAATCACATCAAGCCTCATCACCATATTTTCACATACAAACATTTTGATGGGATCTATTTCCTCACTTTTCATACTCCTAATCTCAAACAAATACAATAAAAACAAAGAACTATTTATGAAAGCTGCAGGGATCATGGTGACCAAAGAAAATCAAAGCTGTATTTAATACAAACATATCACTTGCATTTAATACACAACATATCACTTGCATTTAATACAAACATATCACTTGCATTTGATACAAACATATCACTTGCATTTGATACAAACATATCACTTGCATTTAATACAAACATATCACTTGCATTCAGAACAAACATATAAGCTCACACATAGTGTGATTTTTCAAAGCACAAAGTGTAAATATTTCAGACGTGTTGTTATACAATATTTGTCATGAAGTCCAAACAGTTGAACAAAATGAAATTGACACATATATGCATGTTTCACCGTGTATACATCAACATTCATCTTGAAATATAGAATCAATAATTGAAATGTAATGCATTCTTTAGAAAGTGAAGAAATCTCAAACTGAAATCTTTAAAAAAAAAAAATCTTTTTCATGTTGCTATTTTTACAACTTGGGTCACATTGAAAAACTGAGACATGATTCTTTATAGGACACACTTTTCTGTACTTTACTGATAGTAATACTTTATGAAAACAAATCTACAAGAGCTGTTGAATGCAATCTTGCAAAATGACAATTAAAACTGGCAATGATACAAAATTTAGAAGAACATTAAGTGCATGATCATGAACTGAATATTGGAATGATAGACATATTTTTTAGAAACTGATAACATACTACATAGATGGAGTATCATGGGCCCCAAAACATTCAGAACAAAAATTATATTGTAATTAGCATTAGATCAGAATATGGTCACAGAACACATGACTTCAATTGTATGCACACTATATAAACTGTGTACATTTAAAGATTTCTTTCATTATTCAATTTCTACAAAAATGTAATGAATAAATTAAAATCAGTACTGAATGAATAGTACATTTTAATAATGAACAAAGGAGAATGTGTGCAAAAAACAAAGACGCCTCTTTGTGAACTGAGTCATGCCTTAAAATATATTGAAGAACTAAATGTGTGATGCAGTAAATGCATCTATTTCAATACAAAAAGCTTCATTACAGACAAGCTGGCAAAATAAGTTACAAATACTACATAAACAAAACTATGTGTTGTGGAACAACCTGAACACTTAACAAAACAAAAACTCTCTTCAGAGATAAATTTCAATAATCAGCTTCAACAGGCCTCTTTGATAACTAAGTCTTGCCTTAAATTATACTGAAAAATTAAATGTGACGCAGTAAACGCATCTATTTCAATACAAAAAGCTTTATTACAGATAAGTTGGCAAAATTGGTAACAAATATTTCTTACACAAAACTATGTGTTGTGGGACAAACTGAACACTTAACAAAACAAGAACTATCTTCAGAGACGAATTTAAGCTTTGAGCTCACCAAGTATTACTCAAATAATTAATAGTTTCCATTGGAATATAAAGGCTAAGCCCCGTCCAATAATCAATGGGTGGATTTTTATTCACCTATACACTATAGCACAAATCAGCCTAAAGAAGAAAAATAAAGAAGCAAAATTCAGAATGGAAAAACATGGGAGTAAAATGTAGATACATTTGACTCACTGTGGCAGAGATTAGGTTAGTATTAGGCATTCATATTTGCTAGCACAAAGACATTAACCCCTAAACACAGGTAATACTGTAATCTGAGTACTGGCATGCATTTTAATGATGGAACAGTCTGACGTCAGTATGGGAGAGGATGATGTGGTGTTCATTACATGCCTCGATGATAGCCTGGTCTGCCAAAGCTCCTTTAGGACTAGCAATGTACGACACGCCACTCTGTTTCAAAGATATCAATTTATATAAAGGTTAACTCTTTATGCGCCACTTAAAAAACCCCCCTGTGCCACATTCTTTTAGGGTCACACATTTCGAGGGAATCTTTATTGACTCTGCTGAATCAAGAGGCTATAACTCTTCACTGGATGATCATGATGAAAAATATTGTGCAGCAAAGTTGTAGACCGGAAAACGTGCTTTTCGATGAACCGTCATTTGTTATATTTTGAATTATCATTTTTATAATAATCATAATTATATAATGTTTAATTTTTCTTATTTACGGCAGTTTTTTATCCCTCTAGAATTTCTTATTTAGCAATGATAAGACATCTTCAAATCGAATCTATTAGAAAGGTGGACTTCTTACCTTTCTTTACATACCTTGCTCAAGTATTCTAACAATTCAGAAGGTTAGTATTTAGGTTGTTGAAGAAAAGAAGTTCAATAGGGAGAGACTTGAAAGTACCCCGCTCAGCCACCCTTGACAATGGGCTAATCTGCCCATTGAAATCCCTATTACCCCAGGTTATTGTCAATGTCCGGTTTAGCGGGGCATGAAAAGGGACGTCGTGGGGATGTTTTTCTTTGTTGTGCCATGATAAGTCAATAAGAAATAAGAGAATGTTATTGATTTTGCCCACTGGTATGAGCATGTAAAAATGGTATAGGCATAATATATTATATGTGATATACATGACATAATCAGCATCTTATTGAAATGTCTCATTATGAATGTTCACCGCATCTGTTCTCTCACCTTCTTTACCCCTCAATAAAATTGATTTCAAGTACATTTATCACAGCCATAGATATACAAAGAAAGAATGAATCAATCTTAAAATATAAACTATATTGCATTGTTTTCCATTTACTTTATTGTGAGAGAGCTTATTATCAGAAATGATTGACGAGTGGAGTATGCAATGAATAAAATATGGAGAACGGACGTGAGAGACATTATGAGAGAGAAATAGTGATATGAAATGAAAGGACTTTACTGTGAATAAAGATTATAAGAGAAAGAGATAAAGATGACGGCAAGACAGGATACATATTGATACGAAAATAACAATAATAATGAGATAGAGATGACGGAAAGAAAGAGAGTAAACACTGATAGCATAAGAATGAATAAAGATAATAAGAGAAAGATATAGAGATGACGGCAAGACATAGGGTACATATAGATAGGAAAATGATAATAATAATAAGATAGAGATGACGGAAAGAAAGAGAGTAAACACTGATAGCATAAGAATGAATAAAGATAATAAGAGAAAGATATAGAGATGACGGCAAGACATAGGGTACATATAGATAGGAAAATGATAATAATAAAAAGATAGAGATGACGGAAAGAAAGAGAGTAAACACTGATAGCACAAGAATGAATAAAGATAATAAGAGAAATATATAGAGATGACGGCAAGACATAGGATACATATTGATAGGAAAATAATAATAATAATAAGATAGAGATGACGGCAAGAAAGAGAGTAAACACTGATAGCATAAGAATGAATAAAGATAATAAGAGAAAGATATACAGATGACGGCAAGACATAGGGTACATATAGATAGGAAAATGATAATAATAATAAGATAGAGATGACGGCAAGAAAGAGAGTAAACACTGATAGCATAAGAATGAATAAAGATAATAAGAGAAAGATATAGAGATGACGGCAAGACATAGGGTACATAATTATAGATAGGAAAATGATAATAATAATAAGATAGAGATGACGGAAAGAAAGAGAGTAAACACTGATAGCATAAGAATGAATAAAGATAATAAGAGAAAGATATAGAGATGACGGCAAGACATAGGGTACATATAGATAGGAAAATGATAATAATAATGAGATAGAGATGACGGCAAGAAAGAGAGTATTACACTCATAGCATAATAATGAATAAAGATAATAAGAAAAAGATATACAGATGACGGCAAGACATAGGGTACATATAGATAGGAAAATGATAATAATAATAAGATAGAGATGACGGAAAGAAAGAGAGTAAACACTGATAGCATAAGAATGAATAAAGATAATAAAAGAAAGATATAAAGATGACGGCAAGACAGGATACATCTTTCTTTCATTAGTTTTATTCATTCTTATTCTATCACTGTCTACTCTCTTTCTTGCTGTCATCTCTAGCTCTTTCATTAATTTTTATTCATTCTTATTCTATCAGTCTACTCTCTTTCTTGCTGTCATCTCTATCTCTTTCTTTCATTATTTTTATTCATTCTTATTCTATCACTGTCTACTCTCTTTCTTGCTGTCATCTCTATCTCCTTCTTTCATTTTTTTTATTCATTCTTATTCTATCAGTCTACTCTCTTTCTTGCTGTCATCTCTAGCTCTTTCATTAATTTTTATTCATTCTTATTCTATCAGTCTACTCTCAGGGAACACTTTTATCACTAGAGTCTTCGTCACTGCTCGATTCGTCGGAATCAGAGTCCATGCTCCATGCTTCCATAGTAACAAGATCTCGAGCCTCCTCTACACTAAACACACGTTGACGTTTTCCAGCAGGTGCCATCGTAACATCAGTAAAAAAAATCCAAAGAAAACCGCTAAATACACGGTAATTTCGAATGTAACACTATGAAGAAAAACAGTTTACCGGAAAGTGTGCGATGTATACAATGTAAACAATAGTAAACGCAACGCGTGGCTACACACTGCGAGCGGTATTATGAATGTCTAATTGACTCGTATACATCTGTGCAAAAATGCGAAGTTGGCACGCCTACGTCCGTGCAAATCGGCGAACAAAGCAAACAAAGAGTTAAAGGAGCTAGCAATGTAGGACACACCATTCTGTAAATATACAAATATATTCAAAGGTTAGAAGAGCTAGCAGTGAAGGACACGCCACTCTGTAAAGGTATGCTTAACTGCCATTACAAAATAAGAGTGTTTTTGTGAAATCAAGGGATGCAGTAATTACCGAGATTAATTGAAACTCTCCAAAACATAAAATCCTTGCATGTTGACAATACGCAACTGACTTACAGTCTATGTTTTTATCGTATTGCAATTTTTATACTGCTGATAAAACATAAGTTACTAACAACCAATATTACTGATATCAAGGCTTCACACAAATATAAAAAGGGTGATTGCAAAAGTAATTTGCAAACATAAATATTATATATTCCTAAATTGGGGTAAAAGCCGACTATAATAATACATTTATAGAGCGCAGAAACTATCCAACATTAAGTATATATTCTACTGCGCTACAAGAGCTCCTGATATGCTTAGATTTACAGTTAATTAAAAAGATGTGTTTTCAGTTTCGATTTAAAGACATTTACAGATGGTGATTTCCTGACTTCAAATGGCAAGTTATTCCAGAGTTTGGGGGCTGCACAAGCAAATGCTCGATCACCTAGCGTTATTTTTGTTTTGATAGATGGGATTTGCAGCAACAAAGTATCTCGGGAACTGGGCAAGTTGCGACTGTGTTGATTAGATTTGAAATTCAACAGTTCTTTGATATAAGTAGGAGCTTGATTAATCCCACTACCAAAAGGTAAATTGAACCTTGATTCAAAAGCATTTTTAAGGTTAACCATATTATACTGAATGATCATTTCAATCTTGCCTAGTATCTCATAGAAATGGGGTAATATGGTGCTTGCTTTGAAAACATAAAGCACACACTATTTATGCTTTCTACATTTTACCTAATTTGACAAGTTTCTCATATGAAGATACCAGTGATTTTCATAATGTGCTCCAGGTAGACTGTATGGTAAGATGATAATTATATCTTTTTATTGGTCAAATGACTGAATTCTACATTGGAATTGAGCCCATTGGCTTCAGGAACCTGGTGGTTCATGGATTCAGCCTATGGGAATGATACAATTCAGTAGTCGATGGGTTAATGAAGGCATACCTGACTAGCTCGGTCAATGGGTTAATGAAGGCATACCTGACTAGCTCGGTCAATGGGTTAATGAAGGCATACCTGACTAGCTCGGTCAATGGGTTAATGAAGGCATACCTGACTAGCTCGGTCAATGGGTTAATGAAGGCATACCTGACTAGCTCGGTCAATGGGTTAATGAAGGCATACCTGACTAGCTCGGTCAATGGGTTAATGAAGGCATACCTGACTAGCTCGGTCAATGGGTTAATGAAGGCATACCTGACTAGCTCGGTCAATGTTGTCTCTGAATGGGAAGAAAGCATCTGAACTCAAAGCGACGTCACTCAGCTGTGAGATCCATTCCTTGCGCTCAGCCTGGATAAATACAACAATCATATCAAGTTACAAAGGTACTGAAACAAAGCGTCTTGAGAACCAAATTCTGGTGGGTATATTGCACAATATATCTGCAGTATCACAATTTATTATTATCATAAAATAGCAGCCTCAAATTGTATTAAACAAATATGGCAAAAGAGGGCAATGCATAATCCATTATTACTTACCCCTATACTCTTATACAGAGGTCTTTAAGCTTTACATTAATACCTTTTCCATCACTTTATTTCTTTGCACTTGGGTACAATTAACATCAATCAATATTTCATGCTTACCTCTGTCAGCAGGGCAGGGGGACTTTCCAACATCCCTTCCCAAGTCTCTCGGCTCATGTCCTGCAAAATGACATAAATTGAAATTAATATTAAGTATTTATTTTCCATTCAGAAATTTGTTTTTCACTGGAAAAGTTTACAGATCAATTTACAAAAAGAAGAAATCATAATCATAGACAGTTACAGTAATGGATCACTACATTCATTCCATCTTTAGTTGGGCAAGTTACATAAAAATAAGTTGTGTACGATGAGATTGCTGACAGAGCGAGAGAGTAGAAAAGGACCAAAGGTAGGTAGGAAGAGAAGGTGGGTAGAACAGTGAAGAAAAGAGAGAAAGAGAGAAGGTCAAGGCCAGATTGAAGATGATAATAAATCAGGGAAAAGGAGAATAATGTCAAGAAGTAAACAATCAGTGCAAGAACTGTCAAAGGTACTGAGGTGAGAGGAAAGCAAGGGACAAACAAAATAAATAATTAAGTTTACAAGGCAGGAGGTCTGCGATAAATGATATAATCAATATTATATATAGGTGAACTGCACTAGACTGTGACAATGCGAGAACAAAAATATCTTCCAGCAACATGAAAATAGATTTCAATTTCAATTAATTCATCAGGGTTAAATATAAAGTTGAGTTCTGCAATTGCATTGCAAAAGAAACAGTGTGGAATTGTGAAAGAAACAGTGTGGAATTGTGAAAGAAACGGTGTGGAATCGATCAGAAAAAGTTGATCATGTAGCATATAAGTATTGGTGTGTACTGCAAGGTTCTTGAGTCATCAAAATGATAAGAAATTTGGCCCAGTCTTGGTAAAGTAACAAGCACTGTACACAGAAAGATCTATATGGGACTACACAAATATGTGGCATAAACATCTGGCCTCATTTTTTAAGCTGTTAATTACCATATTTAGAATATGGAGGCATTTGAAGGGAACATGTTTTCTCTGATGTTCGTCCATACTTGCATAATAACAATGATACTGCTCACAAATTATTTTCACCTCTCCCCAGAAATCAACCTTCTCTTTAACTTTCAGATGTTTTTACTCGTATGGACTCTCCCTCCTTTCTTGAGTGCACAATCCCATGTGAATCAATAATGCACAGTGCAGTTTAAAACTACATCCATATCATATTAAATACTACATCTTTATGCGTTTTATTTCTTACCTCTCCTACAGTTCCGTTCACATAGACATCTATGACGTTGGACATCTCGGCTCTCTTCACACCAGGCTTGAACTTCATTGCCTGAACATTGGGGTGATGACGGAGCCACCTGATGATAAAAATATATCTGGAGATGTCATTTGTGAAACAACAAAATGTATAATAAATATGAATACATACTAACAATTTTGGGACTGCATTCGTCTTTTTCTCTATTACTTTCTAATCCATGAATATCACAAGTTGGATAAGGGTGTCCTCAACACCAAAACAATTTTAAAGTTGAAGAGAATTGTTGATTTCTTAGCACTTGTTATAACATCTATGTATTATGAAATAAATGTCTTGATGTCCTTTTGCAATCGCAAAGTTGCCCATAAATGTATCCTATTCAAACACATAGACACATAAGAAAGAAGTGCTATATGGCATGCATCTTGAAACATAAAACATCAAAGTATACTGATCACTTGTCAGTAGAATAGGAGTTACCAAACAAGGAATCTTACCAGTTGTTAGCCTTGTCTCCCGCAAGTCTTGTGCAGTGAATACGGGACTGCTGGCCTGCCCCTGTGCCGATGACCTGACCGTTCTTGGCGTAGCAGATAGAGTTAGATTGGATGTACTTGACCGCTATCGTGGCAACAATCAGATCACGAAGGGCACCCTCACTCAACTGTCAATACAAATTTAAGAGACTTTGAAAACCTGAACATTCTTATTTTGTATTTGGTGAGATTTACTGGATAATTTTATGGTGGGCAGCATCTACCACTGGAGGGTGTTTCACAAAGCCTTTTTTCAATGACAAAATGACAAAGGTCAGTGACAAACCTGCTGATAACCAATCAGAAACAAGGATTATACTAGCTTATAACAAAAAACTGTCATTTGTCACTGGTGACAAGTGTTGTGAAACACCCCCCAGGTTTTTATCAACACACTCTGATAATCAAGAGAGGCCTCTCCCTCTAACCAAATAAAGCTCTGCAGGAGAGAAATGCTCCAATGGCGGTATGATGACCTGAATGGAATAAGTCAAAGTTCGATATAGCACACAAGAATCCAGACCACTCATCTCAGATGACAATTCATAAACCTTAGTCAACATCATAAAGTGAAGACTTCAGAAATATATTTAAAGGGATAGTTGAGTTCTTGTTTCTGAACGCAAATGCCTTCAAAGTGCATGGATATTTCAGTCGTCTCTGAACCAATTTTGATCAAACAAAGATCATTTTGTCATTTGAATTGTATGTTCTTTCAAATTTGACACTCAGTTTTTCATTATCTCATAACAAAAATTATTTTGTGTAGTGCCCTGTGCAACAAAACTCAACTATCCCTTTAAAATGTTAGCAATGACCACACAGTGATTTCTGGTCATTCTAAGAAGGGAACAGTCTACTGAACCACATACCACGTTCTTGTCTGTAACCACATTGCCGAACATTTTCTTGGTGATGTCTGCGTTGTTTCTGAGCTGAGTCAGCTGCATTCCATACAATGTACGTGTCTCCATAGCATCAGGCTCATAGGTAGGATCCATCTGAAATTGATATCAAAATGTTGGATTCACTCGTTATAGGCAAATCAGCAATATATATGTTAAATTTGCTTCTTATGCATCACTATCATACATATGTAGGGGCTAAATACCAAATAAGTGTTGCACAGACTGACATGATATTCAAATTTCTGCAATTATCAGTATTGCTTCTATTACGTGTTTACGATTCAAATGTTTTTACCTACAAAGGTGAAACTCAAAGAGTTTGTTAACTTACTTCAAGCTAGTGTGACTGAAGGTGACAAAGAAAAAAGAAAGGTCTAATTATCTTCAAAATTCAATTTTGAGAGGGGTTTTAAAAAGACATTCTGTTTACTGATAAATCTTTGTAGAACATTCCTCTTGTCTCTTGAAACTTCACTAACCTGTCACTTTCAAACCATTAATATATTTAGATCTATGTACAATATCCTACAATCGTATTTGGAATGTTATAATTGTGCATAAACCATAGCATCACGATAAAGCAGCGTTGTTCCTGTTACCTTGAGCACACAGTATTTGCCTCCTTTCTTCTTGGCCAGTACAGCTAGAGCCTCAGGGTCGTATCCTGGAGCAATGATGCCATCAGAGACCTGGTACAGAGGAGAAGTATTGATAGAGCTTGAGAAGCTTGAGAAGCTTGTAGACCATTTTCGTAATATATTTAAACTAAATGCACAAATCTTTGTTAAGTGCCTCGTTATTTATTTTTTCAGAAAGATAAAGAATAGGATATAAAAAGAGAAAGAGATAGAGCGAACAGGGAGAGAGACAGTTTGAGAGAGAGAGAGAGAAAAAAGGGGGAGGGGGGGGACAAAATACTATCATATATCACTATCAAATTAAATGGACACAATTACCTCTCTAGAGATGATTTTAGCTGTTGGTAGATCACAGACATCAGAAAGAGCAACAAAATCACCAAAAGATGACATTCTGTCTGCACCTGTTATTCAATACACAGAAACACATTGTCAGAATTACAACGATAAACTTGCATACACTTCATTTCATACAAAATAACATGGAATGGGACAATACCGGTAGGCCATTTTCGTAATGTAACCAAAATTATGCTTAAGCGCCTCGATACAAGTTATTTCATGCACCCGTTATAAATAATTGTATTTCAATAGTCAGAGTGCAAATTGCATATATTATGTATTGTAAGGCAGGGTAAGCCATAATGTTTCTCCTACCTAGCAACAATAATTTGTATGGAGGCATTTCACAAAGGAGTATGCTTAAATTTGGTTACATTGTGAAAATGGCCTCTTTACTTGTCTTTTAGGTCATCTACCATAGAAATAAAACTCACTAGATAGCCAACCAGCTAACAAGAGATATCTTACCCCTTGCCCTAGCATATGCTGTAGCTAATGGAGTAAGTGTGTCTATCATGTCATCCACCATAGAAACCTTAGCTTCCTCACTGGACAATGGAACTCCAACAGCAGCACCTGCAAATAAGACAATTACAATTATCTATTACTTCAATTCAAGCAAGTATTAAAGATCTTTGACCCACCAGACTTTCATATACTTAATAGGTGTTGTCAAATGAGCCCTTGATTATCCACAATTTTTATCTTCCTCATTCTAGCTTTGGAAGTGGACTACGTTCCTGTAACTTTCTCTTTGCTTCATGTATCACAATAACATTCATAAGTTTCATAATACATACATACATTTCCAGAACTTTACATGATGGATGTAAACAGTCACAATGCATGTTATGTTTCAAAGCCATCTGTAATAAAGCAGACTATCAGGAACATTTTCAATCAATAACAAAGGACTTTTTTTCATTAGCATAGGCACTAGCATTCCCTTCTTTGTAGGGAAAGACAAAGAACTTGTGATACTGTATCTCCCTACATACAGATAGCATTCTTTAAATAGTAAATTATACACAAAACCTGATGATTGACGGCCATTATAAAATTGTTCACTTCATTATATGGAATGCTGATCTATCTTTCATCAATCATTCTTTGCAATGTCTGTCAATTTTCAAGAGACAAAAGGTGTTAAAGCAGGACTGCACTACTTGTAGCTACTTGCGCCCTCTATACAGCCAACAATGCCTAAGCGGTCCCCGTTGATCCCCCATGGTCCCCTTTTTCTTATGTTAATTGAGAGCCAGTGACCACGCAGGGAGGTCTAATCCATCCTGGCCAAACTAGTGCAGATGGGCTTTAAAAATATACCTGCAGGACTGACGTGCTTGAAGGAGGAAGCGGCGGGGAGACCCAGAGCGGCTTTCAGTTCTTTAACCAGCTGCCAAGCATTGAAAGCATCACAGAGATTGATGAATCCCGGTGACCCGTTGATGACCTCTAGCGGTAGCTTGGGGAGGAAGGTGGATAGCTGAGCCGGCTTCTGGTGAGGATTGGTGCCGTAGCGCAGAGGAAGGTTGGACTGACCCTCGCTGTACTGCTGCCTGAAGTAGTTGGAGATGGCCATGTCGTAGGTGGCTGTGTGATTGAAAGCCTGTGATAGAGAGAGAGAGAGAAAGAGAGAGAGAGAGAGACAGCGACAGAGAGAGAAAGGCAGCGACAGAGAGAGAGAGAGAAAGGCAGAGACAGAGAGAGAGACACAGAGAGAAAAAGAGCATAGGGTCAAATTTGGTGCATCCCTGAAAATATCACAACTATTGCAAATCACTGGTACAACTTTATAATATTAGTAATAAAATAAAAAAACTTTTTTTATGGAAAAGAAAAATGAGCAACTATACCTTGACTGCTAATGCCTTCCTACTCTCAATGGTGGTATCATTATCAGGCCTCTCAACCATCTCTTGGATAATGCTGACAAAATGAACACAAGAGGGAGAGAGAGATAAAGAAAAACAAATCTTTAAAATTTTAAAATTTAAAAAAAGTAATATCAGAAAACTTTATAAATATATCATTTGAGATAATCTTTTTCAATCAATTGAATAAATAACAACCTAGAACCAAAGAGCATATTATTAATCAAAAGTTCTTATTTGAAGATTTTTCTTTCAAAAACAAAACTAGAAAATTATGAATATCTATCTAAAAAAACAGCATGATGTCAGCCCTTTTCTCCAAATTTAAAATCTTTAAAAAAATTCCTTTAGAAGGAAATCCCACTTACTTGGAGTAGTCTGTGGGATCGCACACAGTGGTTACTCTAGCATGATTCTTAGCTGCAGCCCTCAGGAGAGTCACACCACCTAATTGAGTAAACCAAAATAACTTCCCGTCATTCATTGTCAAAATGTACTGTTGGCAAAGAACATGATCCTGAAGCAACCATATCCTTTACAATAGATGTGGGAGACTTTGAAAGCTAGGAATTAAATCACACGTCTTACAATTCAGGCAATATTAAATAATCAAGAAGCTCCTTTTACCAAGTGAAAAAACAACTAAATACATTCGCCTCGTAGAGTGAACAAAAAGACATTGGAGGAAAGTTGTAGCTATCATTGTTCTAGAGAGTAAATGAACGGATTACATTCAAAATTGAGGCAATGATACTATGACTTATAAAAGACTTAAGAATATGAAGGACTACTGTATTGGGAAAAAAGACTATGGTAAAACTGGTCACTCAAAGATTTTTACTTTTTTGAGGCACTTCATAATCATTTTGAAGCGCTATTTGTTCAGGGCTTCAATATAACACCATATCACAGAGACTGATAACAGGAAGGGCCATGCATCTCAGATTTAACATTGTTAAACAATTCCTTGAAGAATATGAAGGAAATACATACACTTCAAAGGGGCTTCATGAACTGTACCTTGTCTCAATATAATAATTACAAAACTTGTTCTTTACAGTAAGCCCCAGGAACAGGAAATGTAAGCCCACTGCATACATTACACTCACGTCTTCTGAAGTATATTCATTTTAATTTCCACAAAAATAATAAGGAAAACGTAAGATGAATCAAGAATTTACCAATATCAATGTTTTCCACAGCATCTGCCACGGCAACATCCGGTTTGGCAATGGTCTGCTCAAAGGGATACAGGTTACATGCTACCACCCTGCAAGATCATACACAGTATAATTGTTAAACGAATATTCATCTACTGGTAATTATCTATTCGCTCTGAATATAATTGAATATCTATTATTATTATTATTACTAATTTGGCTTCACCTGTGCCTGGAAAAGTGAAAAGTGCAAAAAGTGAACTGAATCGCTGTAACCCACAGGTCTTTCCACCCAGTATAACTGATTGGGGGTGTGTAGGTGGACCACTACACCGGGGTCAAAGTAAATATTGAAGTAAATGCCTACCTGATGTATTGGTAGTTATTTTTCAGCAGATCAGCAGCATCTTCCTCAGTTTTCCTTGCCAGGATACCTGACAAAGAGACAACAAAATAACTTCATTCAATTAGCAGTTCTTCTGTATCCCTTTCTCAAGGGCTATGTAACAAAACTAAGAAAATAAACAATGGGCACATTCTCCAAAAATGCGCCAAATCACTTTTGTTCATCATGCAAGCACGATCTAGGACTTTCCAAACAAATTAAAGGTCCACTGGATTTATTCTTATAGCTTAAAAACAGATTATTTACCATCTTGCTGTCTAGCAAGATACTAAGATCATGTACACAATACTGTTTTAGTTTAGTCTAGGCCAACCAGAGGTCATAGTAAACTAGATGGAATTCGACTGCGCGCAGTCGAAAATGATGCCTCCGTTATAGAGCAATTTTACAAACCAAAACAGAAAAAAAAAATTGAATTCACGTTCAATGGTAATCCATTGACGGGTTCTCAGAATATTGTGATTACAAGCAATTTCTCATATACATATATGACCCTTTGATCTTTGACCTCATGACCATAAAATCTACTCAGTTCATTGGCTCTGCAAGATGTTCTGAGTTAAATAGTAATCCATCTGTCAGTTCTAATGAGAATGCGTTCACAAGCTATTTTTGCATACATAATGGGCCCATGACCTTTGACCTTTGACCTTATGAACCAAGAATCTACTCAGTTCATTGGCTCTGCAAGTAACAAACATGACCTAATTTTGGCATGAATCCATCAATCGGTTCTTGAGATAACGCGATCACAAGCTGTTTTTGCATTCATAATGTGCGCTGTGGCCTTTGACCTTTGACCTACGTGCTCCAAAATCTAATCAGATTGTCTTCCTATGGTGATACACACTATCATTAAGTTTGAAGTTTAAATCTCCAGTGGTTCTTGAGATATTATGATAACAATCTCAATGTATGGAATTTCATAAGTTGACCTTTGTGACCCTTGACCTTTGACCTACGTGCTCCAAAATCTAATCAGATCGTCTTCCTATGGTGATACACACTATCACTAAGTTTGAAGTTTAAATCTCCAGTGGTTCTTGAGATATCATGATAACAATCTCAATGTATGGAATTTCATAAGTTGACCTCTGTGACCCTTGACCTTTGACATACGTGCTCCAAAATCTAATCAGATTGTTTTCCTATAGTGATACACACTATCACTAAGTTTGAAGTTTAAATCTCCAGTGGTTCTTGAGATATCATGATAACAATCTCAATGTATGGAATTTCATAAGTTGACCTCTGTGACCCTTGACCTTTGACATACGTGCTCCAAAATCTAATCAGATCGTCTTCCTATGGTGATACATACTATCCTTAAGTTTGAAGTTTAAATCTCAAATGGTTCTTGAGATATCGCGCTAACAAACTCAATACAAGGAATTTCATAAGTTGACCTCTGTGACCTGTGACCTTTGACCTACGTATTCCAAAATCTAATCAGATCGTCTTCCTATGGTGATAAATGCTATTCCCGAGTCTTAAGTTTAAATCTTAAATGGTTCTAGAGATATTGTGATAACGGTAAAACGGGACGTACGGACGTACGGACGGACAACCCGAAAACATGATGCCTCCGGCACCACCTTCGGTGGCGGAGGCATAAAAATGGACAAGTACTGGAGAAGTGGACCTGCCAAATTTGATGCCAACCCATCCTGCCATGATCCAGCCAACTTGATACGAAGATGGAATTTGGAACTGAATATAGAGGCTTAAAGAGAAGCTTGAGTTCTGGGAGAGGTGAACAATAATTTGTGAGCATTTTCATTGCTATTATGCAACTTAACAAAGACTGGGCTGGTTTTCTTATCATCTTGATGATTCCAGAACCTTGCAGTACACACCAATACTTTATGCTACATGATCAACCTTTTCTGATCAATTCTACACCCTTTCTTTGACGATGCAATCGCATGACCAGAACTCAACTGTCTCTTTAAGCCTGCCTTCAGAAGAATCCCTTTAAGTTTCTTACCTCCATGGACGGCTGGATGGAGTGTTTTGACCCTCCCTCCAAGCATCTCAGCTACTCCTGTGATTTCACTCACATCTCTGTCATGATGAAACAAGGAGCATTATATCAATATAGGCAGAATTATTTCAAAATGGTTAAAGCGGAAGCCCACCCTTATATGAAGTTGGTTTTAGTAGAAGCAGGAAACTGAGGAAAACTTGGCAAATCAGTGATAGGATTTTTCCCAGTCCCATGGAAACTCAATATGTCTTTAAATATATTTTGAGGTTTTATTACGTACCTACCACCATACAGATATAACATATTTTCAGTAAATAATTCACATTTCAATTGCAAATGTCTCCAGCACCACTTTGCTAGAAGCAAGAAAAAAAAGAGAGAATGGTCTTACTTGACTGGGATACCAGCCGCCTTGAGTGCCTTGGATGTTCCTCCAGAGGCAATCAGCTGTAGACCTAAGCGATGAAGCTGGGTGGCAAAGTCAATCAGACCTTCCTTGTTGAACACACTCAAGATTGCTGTGAATACAATGATAAAAGAGAAGATTAGACAACAGGCTTGTTGAAGTGTTACGGTGCCTACCCGTGGAATGAACTCTTTGCAGTGGTGTATTGATGAGCTATGGGATGGCATTACAAGACATTAGGGTTTTTCGTTTGTCACGTCCACATAGTCGACGTCAAAGATGTGACGGCATTTCGGCGATTTGCACATGCGTCGGGTCGTCTGGCCAAATTTGCGAACCGGTTCATCGATGATTTGAGGTTCGTCATAAAACTAGTGACGTCAGAATGACGTCATCTTGCTACATCGCAGCGTAAATCAGAAAGGAAAGACAGAAAGAGAAAGTGATAGAATGATAACAAAGAACAATATATAAGAGAAGATGATAGGAGGAAGAAACGAATAATATGAGGAAAGACAGAAAGAGAAAATGATAAAGAATAGACAATGGAAAGATCGAATAGAAGATGAAAGAAGGAAAAACAAAAAATAACATAAGGAAAATAGAAAGAGAAAATAATAGAATAATAAATGAAGAATAACATAAGAAGTGAAAGAAGGAGAAATTGAATAAGCGCGTGCGGGGGCCATTACATCATCGTGTAAAGAACAGGCGTCGACTAAAACCGAAAAGGGTTATAAGATAGTGAACAGGACGCGTCTTATTTTTTCGTACCACGGCGAGGCCAGATTGAGCTCGCGAGGGAAAACTGCGCATGCGCACTCGCGAAGGAAACCAGCGCATGCGCACATGGAATCCGGTTGGGTGGTCAATAGGGTGATAGTTATTATACAAATCAATCCTTCATCAACTCATCGTCAGCTCAATCGATAAGGACAGCGTGTTACTAATATCACTTTGACGTTGACTTGAGGGTTCAAATCTCAGTTTATTTAGTTTTTTTTCCTTTATAAATAGTGAGGCAAAGCAATAAATAATCAGGGTCTGATTGTTTGTGACCACTTTGCAAGCTTTCGTAGCTCGTTATGTATGAAAATGAGTACATACTGGAATCTGGCCTCGCCGTGGTACGAAAAAATAAGACGCGAACAGGACGGGTGTCTGACGCCAATTCGCATAGTTAGAGGACAGGAACGCTGTCCTCGTCCGCACAAACGAAAAGCCCCTATTGCCTTACTAAAGAGCCCGAGAAGACAGGTGGATACAGGTGAATACCTTAAACTTAGTGAAACATCTGTCTGCTTGGAAGAGCCATTTTTAGAACAAGAATTGTCTCTTGATGCTCTCCTCCAAGACAGATGGAACCCAGCTGCTTGCTGCTTGCCTCAACAATTGGCATTGTGTCTGAGCATGCGTGCGTGGATGTCGAACGTGTCTAAATCGGGCTCCCAAAATCCTTCGAAAATTGCAAATATATTCATTGGAATCTCAATTATTGAGCTAGTTTTTTTGGCTGATATCAACTTTTTTTGTGGATTCATGCTAGATTTTCTTTGTTAGAGCATTTATTCTTTGATTTTAGATTGAGGATTATTGCTCTCAACTTAGTGCATACTCGCACTAAAAAATAGTGTGCGTTACTTCAATCGCAGTACATCGGACTATGGTCAGCCTATATTAAGCCTACAGGCTACACTCAATAATACACACACTTCTCGCTCTACTATTCAAGCTAAATCCTTTCGCGGGCTTCAAGGAATTTTCGCTTGAGGAATTCGCGTTGTGGATTTAGCACACTAGTAGATTCTAGGGGTTATTTCAAGTTATATGAAAAATATTCCGCTAATCAGGAATCATTAACTTTGGAAAAAACTGACTAAATGATCTCCTTTTGGCAAAAGCAATGAGGAAAATGAAGAAAAGTTGTAGAAATTGTGGAAGCTGTTTCTGGAAAAGAGTCTGTTGATAAAACAGTTAAACGTAGTCGTAGTGGTTCCATTCCAAAGGCAAAGAGATTGTTTGAAAAAATCTGAAGAAAACGTACAGAAAAGAGGAAGGAAGGCAACTTCCAAGATCAAAGCTGGGACATCTGCTTCACAGTAGCCTTTTGACAAGGCCTCGTGACTCTGGCTAAGCGGCTGAGATGAGTCTAGATACCCCGGGTGAACGCGCGACCGAGTGACGAATGTAACGAGGCCTTTTGCAAAGTGGGTTTCACTGCTCCGCATGAATTATTCATAGATACATATTAGCATGCGAATACGCCTACTTTGGATTTATTGACCAATCAGAACGGCGATCTCCCAGTTGGCTTCGTTCGTGATTCGTTCCATGTAGAGGTCAGTGGTCTTAGCACGTACGTATAGTAGGCATGTAGGTCCATGTTCGCACTACATAGAGTTTACTGCGAGGATACGTTCGCTGATTGGACACTACGTTTTCTGAAGCGAGTTGCAGTCGGAAACAAGGGTTAACATAAGAAATCCAAACCAGATTGATAAAGGCCACAGGTCTGGACAATTCGCACTGGCGTACATTCAGGTTTTCGCGATTAGTCTCTTTTTAGTCGCTCGGCGTCTATCAGGCATGTGGCCTTGTTTAAAGGCTAGCTTCACAGGGGACTGGCAACTACACATGTGAGTACTGTCAAAAGAGTGCAGTTGATCTTATGATAGAGTGTAAGTCATGTCTGCGTTGGGCTTGTCTTCGATGCCAAGATGTGCCAATTGAGATGTATGACGTACTGTCTAATCATGTAAAGCAGCATTGGTTTTGTAAGGAGTGTGAGGACGGAGCAATTAAGGCTGTAAGACATGCCCATGGCTCTTCATCATCATCATCTACTTCACAAACAGTTGAGCAAATCATCCTTGATGTTAAGGAAATTACAGAGGTGAAAGAAGAAATCAAAAGCCTGAAAACTTTTAACAAGACTAGTCGTGTTAAACTCTCGCTGCCGGAGTCATCTAAATCAATCTCATCCCTTCTAGTCTACGCCGAAGGCAAAATGATTATGAAGGAAAAACTGTGCGCCGTCTACACGTTCGTAATGGCGTTATCACAGTTTTTCTTTCATAATCATTTTGCCTTCGGCGTAGACTAGAAGGGATGAGATTGATTTAGATGACTCCGGCAGCGAGAGTTTAACACGACTTGCAAGATTTTCAACACGGCTGTCAATTAAGACCCATAATTTCCTTAAAAGGGACCATTAAACGGATTATTTCAAGCAAGTTAGTAAGTGGAACCGAATTATTATACCCTAGGCCTAATTTACATTTGGATATACACGAGGTAAAATGACATTTAGGGGGATTTTGGGGGCAAAACGCTACGACCAGAGTTGGTCGTGGCGTTATCAAGGACATGTGATTAGACGGTTTCCGTCTCTAAAGAGAGAGCCGGCCGACCCTACCCCAATAAGAGGCTAACGAACGAAAGAGACGGAAAATTCGGTCTAGCTCCACTAGACCTCCGGTTATAGAGACTGAATGACCGCCTATGCCATCGTATGTTAAAGATATCACGGCTAGATTTTAGCCGTTAGGCCCCTCCCACAAACATGACAAACTTGCCACGGCCGTATTCTTATGCCCCCAAAATCCCCCAAAATGTCATTTTACCTCGAGCATATCCAATTTTAAATTAGGCCTAGGCTATAATACATTGGTTCCACTTACTAACTTGATTGAAATAATCCGTTTAATGGTCCCTTTTAAGGAAATTATGGGTCAAAATCGACATCCATGTTGAAAATCTTGCAAGCCGTGTTAACTTAAACTCTCGCTGCTGTCAATCTCATCCCTTCTAGTCTACGCCGAAGGCAAAATGATTATGAAGGAAAAACTGTGATAACGCCATTACGAACGTGTAGATGGCGCATCAGATTTAGGGAAGGGCAACAGGCTAATGTTCTGGACCTTGTGCTCACATGATGAATTTGACCTTATCTATGACATCAAATATTTGCCTCCCGTGGCCCTGGGGCGGAATGACCACTGTTGTCTATTGATCAACACGACACTTGAATGTGAAGAACCACAACTCACAAGAGAAGAAAAAGACTCTGTCTATGACTTATGAGTATGAGTATGACTTCAAGTTCAACAAAGGCAACTAGTCTAGGCCTATGAAGAAATGAGGAGATCTTTGTGTGATGTTAACTGCGATGATTTTTTTTTGCCAATTCTAGCTGTAGATCTACTGAATAATGGAAAAAAGGTGTCTGATAAAATCCATCAATGTATGCAAGAGAATATTGCAAAGAGAGTCACGGGGAAAGGAACATGATTTACACGACTCATGAAACTTTGACTATCTCCAAGAGAAAGCAGAGATTGTGAAAAAGATATTTGGAATCAAACAGCGCATGGGATTATGCTACATATGCTCACCAAGTTCTTGGGCTGCCATATTTCTGCAATTGAGAACAAGTCAATGCTGAAAGTGATACCGAGATAGATACTAAACAAATTGGCAGTAGATCTATGTCGAGTCGCGCCAGCTCCTTGAAGGGATTCTGTGTAGCACGTGTACGTACGTATCGAAAAATCTCTTCACAACTCTTGTAAGAGGATATATCCGCAAGTAAGAAAAGTAGTACAATGATTAATTGTTAAATCCGCGTTTTTCCTAATTTATTTCTGTCAATTTTTTTACAAAAGTTATCATATATTTCAATAAACACCATTTTTTTTTTAAATTTCTGTTTCTGTTTACTGGAGCCGTCATTTTGCGTAATAATTTTATTTCAAAATAAGTACACCGCCGGAAATTTTCTTTCGCGGGGTATTTAATTTTCGGGGAATCCCCTTTTGCGAGTCACTGAACTGTTGTTGTGGTTCAAGCTTGCGAGCTCATTGTTGACAATAAAATACAATTGCATAACGCAACTCCCATTTATGTTTTCTCTCGTCAGATTCGTGATATCACACAAGTAGTGGAGCGGCATAGCGTAACATTTCTAGGGTGAACCTGTCATGCATTTTGTGATAAAAGCACCAAATTTGGCCCACAAATATTATTGATTAACATTTTCTTAGCAAATTTGGATGTTGAGCTACCCCAAATTGATCTTCGCATAGACCTAGTGATTAAAGTGATCTCATATTTTAAACATTCCTAGCTTTCTTATTATTGGTCCGATTTCTTTCAAACTTTTGCCATTCTGTTACCCTTATTTTTCTGCTGTCATGCTCATGAACTTATTACAAGGGATGGGTTGCCCTTTAATTTACATTTTCATGTACACTCTCAGCACCTTGCATGCCTGAGTATAAATTTTTTGAGAAGCAAACCAGACAAACAAACATATAGACCTATACATACAAACAGAAATAAACGAAGAGCAAAAGGAAAGGAAAACAAATCGGTATGGGAGAATGTTATTTGGGGATACTTTTTCACTAAACTTTCTCTGTCAAGCGAAACAAAAAGTAGGAAAACAAGATAAAAGAAAACAAAGACCTAAACAAAACAAATTAAAACCAAATTAATTTAACGATGATGGCGGACTTAGGTATCAGTCTATCAAAATTTGTTTATTTGACCATTCCAGCTACTAGTATTTTCACATTCTGGTCTATTTTCTACCTAGTTGAAATATATATGATTTTTTTTTGTACATGTTTATCACTACGCAACTGTTGCAATGTCAGGAAACTTTCATTATTTAGAGCCTTTATTGAACTGTTACAAACGGAATGTGACCTCTACAAATAGCACACTACCTGCTAAGGATTACATGAATATACCATTTTCTTAATTTTTGCTAGGTAGGGCCCGCCCCCCCCCCCCCCCCACCCCACCCCACTCCGTGAACGGAGGGATACCATGCGTGTTCCACTGTTCCCAAACTCTCAGGCTCGTAACAAAAGAAAAAGGTCTACCCGTATTGACTTTACACACCGGACTTTTGCTGAAGGGGGGGGGGGGGGGGGGGTCGCTGGAAACACGGATATGCGTACCCTAAATAACACTGAGTGGGGCGGGGGCGGGAGGTAGGGCAACATCATACCCCCTATCCTACATAACAACACGGAAATGTATGCAATTCGCATTCTGCGAAATACAATTATTATTCGTAACAGGTGAATGAAATAATTTGTAACGAGGCACTAAACAAATATGTGTGCATTCATTTTGATTACATTACGAACATGGCTTACTGAATATACAAGTGTCCTCTTATTCAATGCTGCTTTCAATGAGTCTAAGCATACCTCAACCTGTTATTTGGGGGAAAGAATTACATCCCAACGAAATCTGTTCACTGACTTTTAGGGAGGCATTATGTCCCAGATGACCCCAAATAACCCCCATAACCACATACATGTACCTCTTATCAAAAAAGGTCTCATTGCGCATTATTCATGTAATAACTCCTAAAGTGATGGAGGTGCAGTGCTTCATAAATAACTTTTTCCCTAGTGGGCTCAATGTTTCCACCTGTGTATCGTGTAATGCACTTTTAATGCATAAATGAATTTATATTAGGCATTTTTTTCCTAAACAGCATATCCAAGATGATCCATAATGTTCAACGCAAGGTCCAATTTCATTTTCATCATTTCAAGAAACTAGAGCAAAATACCCTGGATATATCAAATAGGTTAACTATACAAGGCTTATTTATGAACTGTTTGATAACTTAACATTAAAGGCCTTTTCTTTTATTTAAAAAAAAAGCTTTATCGAATTTTGTGGGTCAATCGCCCCTTACCCAATGACTTTTCATTTTCAAGATAACAACTTTTATTAAAGCTCTCTTTCGTTTCAGAAGGATATAATATGATGTTTTGACATGGGTCGGATCTTCAATACATTACTACCCCCTCTCCCGCTCCTTTTTGCCAAGGTTTCAATCATGTTCGAGAGATTGACTTGACTGCGCTGACTGGCATGGATAACTCCTTAGCATCACAAAGCAGATTCTCTATATTGAGAGTTTTACCAGAGCGCCCCCGGTGTATATAGGCGAACTGCAAGCCCCCATTTTGTTTAATATTCTGAGCATGTGTAAAGTGGAAAGAGCTCTTATCCATTGTATTGTATTGCAGAGACAGGTTAACTAATTGTATACATACTTCAAGGTTCCACTTGATAACTCAAAAGCTTTCCAGAGGTTCCCCCAGACATAGCAACAATAATGCAAAGTGGATTATACATCTATAGTATAGAGATGCCATTATTATTTGTAGCAGGTGAATCATGAAATAGGTTTACCAACATATTCACATTTTATGCATACTTTTGTAAACAAAGCTTTACTTGACAACATGAAAGCTTGTCAGAGGACTTGCCCGACATAGCAATAAATATATGCAGACTGGATTCCAAGTATTGTAGTTATACAGTAACAGGATAATGGAATAACTGGTCACTAGGTCCCACGAAATAAACATCTATACATTTGAATATGGTATAGTAAACCGGTCTATTAGGCCTAACAAAAAAGATGTTGCATCGCTCTTTACGTTCCAGCACCTTGGTCGGTAGGTCACTTTTTTGTGTTGCTTTTTTTTTGTTGTTTTTTGTTGTTGCTGTGTATTGTAAGTGCTACGCATCAATACTTGTATATGTATCACGATATGCTCACGTGCTTAGTGCTAGCACGACTAACCACTCTTCCCGAATTGTTATGCTTTTTGCCTGGGGGTTCTGGAGAAAAGCATGTATAAATTCAAACACATTAGAAAACAGGTCTATTCCATTTGAGTTATGTATAAAATATATTTCATGATTATACGATGACAAAAACTTGTTTTACTTGAGCTAATCATCTTTTACCCAGGAAGTAAATTCTACTAGTATATGCAGAGTAAGTTTTAAGACATTATTTTCCTTGGAAAAAATTCAATGCGCTGAATATTTATTCGGATTTCACTTTTTGAAGAAAAAGATTATTTGTGAATAAAAGGGCATATATAACCCGACCCGAGGCGATGAGCGATGATTTGAAGTAAGCTATTTCTATAGTGCATAGCACCGGAAATTCATGAGCACCTCTTTTGAGTAAGAGTCATGTATCATTAATGACACTGGATATAGCATAATGTTGGCAAGAATAACAGGTACCATGCAAAATGCTAATGTTATGTTCTGAACCAATTAATGGTAGGCCTACACCCAAAATAATTTTGTGGGCCTGATTATCAAAATATGAATGTTTAATAAGGTTTTTGGTAGAACTATACATTTTCATTGTGAATACTGAATTTTGTCAACGATTTGAAATATTGAATGGCAAACTCGAAGCAGTATACATATTGCTACTGTTCTTCAAGTTAAACTTTTGGATTTTAGAGATTCATTAATATTTTTAAGGCATATTAAATACCGTGAAAATATATTTTTCTAAGAATTAAAGCTGTATTAATTTTGATAAGTTCATCCAATTATAAGGGACAAACCAGCGTGGCACTCCATATAATGATATGAACGTTCGAAATCCAATAACGTTTTTGGATGCTTAAAAGTGCTGTTTGTTTGGTGTAAACAAACTAAAAGTAGGCCTAATTAAAAAAAGTTGAACATTATTTGTCATGGTTATTTCCAGAGCTTAACCTATATGTTGATGTAATGAGAGAATGATGTGTATGCTTGATTGGTATAGTATATTCGCAGCCATTAAGTACAACAATGGAAAGTGGGTCCCACTTTTGAATTTCTTTAAAGAATTAAGTTGGCAGGAAATCAACTATTTTAATAATTGTATATTGGAAAAGCGGGAAGTTCAGTGTTTGTCTTGTTTCTCTTATTTTCCCTTGTTTCTCTCATAAGCTACCCTATAACCAACTAAAGAGGCAATAGTATTCACTCACCACAATCTGGGGCATGAAATTAAAATTGATCAATATCTTTATCCCTTTAGTTTAAGATATGAGGCAATGCAATCAGAACATAACTAGACCTTCAAATGAGTTAAGCATTTAAGAGAGATGAGAAATATTTTATCTCAGATCATGAATAAGAAAAGGAAGTGATGGATTTGGCCACTGATTCATTCAAGGCTTCAACGCAAGGTCTAGATCCTGTAATAGGCAATTGTAATACAAACTACTATCGTGGAAATTGCGAATTAGGACGCTAAGTTTATTCTTATATATGGATTTGAAAAGTAAACGCGCGATCAATGGAACTAATCGGTTTCAATTATCCTCGCCAATGACTGAAGTTGATGTACAAAAGAAGTTATTATAACGAACGTCAACATGAGAATTATACCCACTCCATGGCTTAACCTAGATTTTACCTGGTATTATGCTCATTGCAATGGGGGTATTTACAGGATCGTATGCAATGAGCTGAATCTCCACCAGCGTAAAATAGTATTCAATAATATTTATACAATGATACCAATGAAAAAACCGCACAAATCTGATCATTCACAAAGCAATGTTCAGCAACTTGACCTAGATTTGATCTCACAAAAGGTTGGAAATTTGAATTATGAAACATATATATATTTGGTTAGCAAGAGAAAGCGGAATAGTACATTGCCCTGGATTAGGGTAATCTGTACAATTATTATTGCATGAAAATTGGAAATCCCAAACTTCACCTCATAAGGAAAAGAAAATAGGCGAATTTTTTTTTAGCTATTGGCAAGCAGCCAAATTTGTCGATAATTTTCCGTTAATTTGCACTGAAGATGAACTCTAGATTCAATACCTATACTATACCACTTGTGAGTTAATGTTGGGAATGCAATTTGAATATTGCTTTGAGTATTTTTTTTGTAATATTCATATAATATGATGTAGCTTTTATAACCCGAAATGATTTTCATTGATGTAATAGTTTGTGACTCTCTCTGAGGAGGCGCGATAGCTCAGTCGGTAGAGCAGTGGTCTCGTGATCCGGTGATCCGGGTTCGAAACCAAGTCGATGCGCTATTAGTGCCCTTTGGTAAGGCATTAATCCTCATTACCAGGTCCCTCGGAGAGGACCTAAAGCCGTCGGCTGTCTGGTTGCTTACTTACAAGCAGTCAGGTAAAATATCCACCACCACATTGTCTATCCCTTTTGTACTATCCTTCTCTCTTAAAGTATCCTCTGCAATTTGTTTCTCCCTATCTCATCTATCTCATCTCGCTCCCTTTCTCATTCCTTCTATCTCTCTTTATTTTTTCGTCACACTTTCTTGCATATTTGTAAGTTAGTTATTTAAGGGGACCTATGATATCAAAACCTTCGCTTCTCTTAGGGGTCCCCCAAAACTCTCTCTTCAGTTTGAAACAAACAAGAACGTTTTTCTCCATTCATCATTAATACAGGCTATAATAGTTATCGAGATGTTATATTCTTGTGACATTTATACTTGTGTTTCTAATTGTATTATGTTTTGCTCTTGTTGTGTTAAAAGTCATTTAGATGAGTGGAAATGAATAAATAAACTTGAAACTTGAAACTTTCTAAACCCCTCAATACAGTTTGAAAACTCGAGTTGGACCGAATATATAGCTCTATCATCATGGCCTAATTATCGCTAATCACCATTAGAAAATGTTTATTCCTTTTTAGAATGATACCATATTGCTTAATAATAATAACAATTAATAGGTCTATTTATATAGCGCAGATAATTATATGCATATACTTTACTGCGCTTAATACAAGGTATAGGTATCATTTACATTACCCCCAGCTTTAAATTGGGTGAGCTGCCATGATAAAGTGCTAAAGCATTCAAGGAATTTCTTCCTATCGGGTACCTTAACTTCACCTGGGTGGAGAGTGGCAAAATTAGATTAATGTCTTGCCAAAGACATTGGTGTCGCGGCGGGATTCGAACCACGAACCGTGTGATCCACAGTTCGGTAAAAAGGGGTATCTCACTGAGCGGCGAATTCTTACGAACGTTGCGAATTTGGATTCGCCAATCTTTCCGATGTACATGTATGTCGGCGAAAATTAGCGATGTTTAGCGACAATAATATTAGCAACATTTGAGCGAATGTTTGCGGAAGGCAGTTGGCGACTATTAGCGACTGTAAGCAAATGTTAGCGACATGTTTTGCGAAGATAAGCAACTATTTGCCAATCCTTTGCCACTATTTGTGAACGTTTGAGACCTTTTGCTAACTCCTGGTACTTAATGAGTCGATTTTTATAAAGGAACCATTATGGTAACGTGGTCGCTAGCATTGGCGAAACAAAGAGAACTGGCGATAACAAAGAGCGACACCGTCTTACAACCGTTTGCAAAGGCTTACGACTGTTTTGCAGACGCTTACGACTGCTTTGCAAACGCCTGCTATTTGCGGAAAAATAGATTCGCAAAGAAAAATTGTTTGCGAAAATGAAAACTGTTTGCTAACCTTTTTGCAACCTTTTGTAACCTTTTTAATACGAACCCTGGCGAAACCCGAAATTCGCTATGTTCGCAAGCATCCGCCGCTCAGTTCCGCATCCGCTAGACCATGACACCTCTATGTTATGATTTTGCAGTCACGGAGTGAGCAGTATACATCAGAATAAGGGGCAGGGTCAAAAGTGATAAGCTGCAAAATGAACCGGTAAGCACTGGTATTGTCTTGCAGAGCACTCCTCTTTCTTTGACATAAGAGAGTGTGATTTTTGTAAATGCCCAACTGGTTATCGATGAATGCCAAATTATAAATAATCTGAAATAGGAATCCATGCACCAAATTTACATATTTTATCACGCAAGATTTGCTACTGTTTGGTCCTCCACTTCATAAAGCACCATGCCTAGGTTAACAGCAGTGAAAAGGCCCGGGCAATAGGGCAATTTAAACGCATAGTCGAACTTAAGACTAAGAGCAGTGCAATTTCCAACTTTTCACTTTTGACCTTGCTCCTTTTTTTAAATCTACCGCTCATTCCATGATTGAAACTTATAACAAATTGGGTATCATTTAAAAAAGGAATAAACACAATTTCTAATGGTACTACACATATTGATGAAGATCATTATTTTTGTCTTATTAGGCCATGCCAAGAGAGATATACTTGATCATACTGGAGTTTCCAAACTTTTTTTGGAGGGGTTTATAATCAACGTTTACCTTATAGTAAACTTTCAAAGCCTGTCCAATTTTGCTCAACATCAAGGAAGGAGATTGCATTATGCCATATTATAGATTATAATGCCCGTGATTAGGCAGTTCCAGGCGCGTATTCGGGGGGGGGGGGGTTGGGGGCCTTATTCAGCGGTTCGGCCCGATTTAAAAATGTTAAACCCCCCCCCCCTTGAAAAAATCATGCGTACGCCCTTGGGCAGTTCAATATGTGCTCAATACAGTTTTCAACTTTCAAATCTCTATTGTTGCCACGGAAGGAAAAAGCTTCTTCAATATTCAGAATTCAAATGTCTAAACACAAGCTTTGTTATGATATTTTAGTACAATACGTTTTTGTAGCATGGTTAAATTTGACTGGTAATTCAATGTTCCTAATTAATAAGTTGATTCGGATAGGAATAGCTAGATTATTCTGCCCTGGTTACGCCATCCCCTTGGCCAGAGAGAAAGACTTGCATTAATTGTATTCATCCAAGGACAGTGTAATAGTGAATGTACAAAGGATTTATATATATATATATATATATAAATATATATATGTTACATTATGTTACCAACAATGATTTCAGGCCAGGGGAATATTAAAGAAAGATAAAAATACAAAGGGCAGAATCTTGGAAATCTTGCAAATGATAAAACGACAACAGCGCTTCGCCAGAATATTTACAGACAGAATAGAAAATTGTCAAAATATATTCAAATTTATACATGTTTACTTAGTGATGAGCTATTACACGTGTTATCTCACTAGTAAGATAGAATTCAAACATTAGAAGTCGCTAGGTAGGACAAACATAATGGCTTGCCATACCTAACAACACATCAGTTATGCAATTTAAATTCTGACTTATGAAAAACATTGATTCATGATAACAGAAGAACGAAATAAATCGTAAAGAGCTTTGCATGGTGTTATAGAGACAAAGATCTGAATAGCCCATTTTGTAATGTAATCAAATTTATTCACAAATCTTTGTTAAGTGCCTCTTACAAATTATTTCGTTCACCTGATACGAATAATGTTTGTCCTATCTACCAACAACCAATGTATGCAATTTGCATTATGACTATTGAAATATATTTATGCGTAACAGGTGAATTAATAATTCGTAATGAGGCACTTAACAAAGACTTTTGCATTAAATTTGATTACATTACGAAAATGGCCTATTGGAGTGAGTTTCTAATTTTGATCACAAACATGAGCAAACTCGATGCTATATTATAAACAAATGTTATTTTCATGTTGACTAAAACGTAAGGAAATCCTTGCAATCACTTACGAAAGAACACAGTAATAATCACGAATTCTTTAAATACCCATAATGATAAAAGAAAACAAGTGCTTTCTAGTACAAGTTAAGATTGTCAGCGCGATAAGTTCTTTCAAGGCAATCAACTACCTTTACCTAAATTCAGTTATCGAAATTTCTTACTTTCACTGAAAATGTTTATTGCTAATCCGTTGTTACCAATACCACACAACCTAAAATAATCCTTGTATGAAATAAATCAGTTCATCAATCATATCAATAGATGCCAAATTCTTTCTCGATTTTTGATTATTTAGTAAGCATTTCACATTGACAAAAGTGAGTGATTAATGAGAATGACATCTGATAATAACAACAACAATATCAAAAAGAAAGAACTGATGGCACTGATTATGTTGGTTAGTACAAAGAAGGGGATTCGTTTAAAGGTACTATATTTGCTAGCCCCAAAAATGAAAAGGTTAAATTCCAACGGCATTTGAAAGACAATACTAATTTAGGACTTCCCTCAAAACGAAAGGGCTTGAAAATGGCTTTTAATGGGAAAATAACAACCATTTGTTGTCGAATCCACTTAAGTGATTGCAATCACCTAAGTAAAATTCTGATTTTCAGACCCTTTTACCGAATGGTTGTACATTTTGTGCTGCACAAAGATTCAATCAGTTTAATTTTGGCCATTACAAATAGTGGGTTATTGATGTGGACAAATGCTCATGTACCTGTTACAGCTCATTTTATGTATGTCATTAAAAAATAAAAATAATGTCTGACAGTGAAGTTTAGAAGGTAAACGGGTTTCCTTGCATAATTTGAATACTAGAACACTGCTAATGTTTACATTTCACAGATAGGACATACAATACATAACACATTCTTTACTCCTGAAAATTTCTACAGAATTTGATGTTGGCTGCAAAAGGGACATGGTATCACTAAATTCACTACAAGGGTCTGGTATTCAAACCTAATTTAGCAACATGTCAAGTCGTGTTTAATTAGCACCAATTGTCTACTTAATCAAGGTGTTATCTTTGAATTTAGTAAGCATACAAATACGCTGATTTCGCAAATAGATCATCTACTCCTGTTGTCAGAACCGCCCACAGAATGCGATACAGTCAAGAGAAGGAAGGTGCAATATTATCTTCAAGCGGAGATTAAGAATACACGAATTAGAAATAACACGTTTTTCTTTCTTTCAAGTGTCGGACGATGTGAAACGCCAATCGTTGGCAGCTATTTCCTTTATTTATTTAACGTAATGTTAGGCCTCCTATGGCCGATTGGCTAAAACTCTCTTCTTTGTTGAAGTGTCGTCGACCCGGCCCCCCCCCCCCCCACTCAGTGTTATTTAGGATACGCATATGCGTGTTCCAAGCGACCCCCCCCCCCCCTTTTCAGCAAAAGTCCGGTGTGTAAAGTCAATACGGGTCGACCTTTTTCTTTTGTTATACGAGCCTTTTTCAGCCACCCCCCCCTTTTCAGCAAAAGTCCGGTGTGTAAAGTCAATACGGGTCGACCTTTTTCTTTTGTTACGAAAGGACATTTTGGTAACACGCATGGGGTCCGTCCGTTCTCGGAGTGGGGGGGGGGGGGGGGGGGGCCGGGGTCGTCGAGTGGTTTGATCTAAAATTATGACTGAGAATGGAAAGGTCATGTGTTCGAGCTCCGGCAGGGCACTGTCCTTTATTGGCTTTCTAATTATACAGCATCGCTCCTCTCCACCCAGGCGTGAAATGGTATACTCGCGAAATGCGGACGTCAATGTGTTTTGATAAGCATAATAATATATGAGCCCGTAACAAAACAAAAAATGACTGGCTGAAATGCTCCCAAGTTTCGTTGGGTTTGGTTTGGTTTTCGTGTATTTTTTTTTTTTTTTTTTACATATATAAACATTAACAAAGACTTATTATGAAGAAGAAAAACGGTTGGTTGCTCTATTAGTCAAAGGGGATTGAAATTGAACACTCATTCACTAGCTAATATTCTTATTCGAAAATGTCAGCCAGTTAGAAATATCTTGAAATTACACCTGTTTTATTACATTGTATATTATCTCTCCAAAGTTTGCAGTTTCCGTGCCAGCCATTTTGATTGATATAGCAATGTCAGAGTAGTGCATATCGTGGTATATTTAGGCAGGAGCTAATATATCTTATAGATAAAACATAATCCTTTCATTTAGTATTTCTTCGATGGTGCTAGTTAGACGTTTATAGATTCTGTTATCTATTAAATTGAGATGGACAATTTGGGTCTAAAGAAACAACAGATGAAATAATAGTTTCTTTAAGTCATAAATATCCAGGTAATACGAAAGACATAGATGAAATATAATTATTTTTTTTTTTCCATTTTCATTTCAGTTATTTCCACAATAACAGCAAATCAAAAGCTTTTCGCTTTACAAATATTTTTTTTTTCATACCAATTAAAATATTAATAAACGAGAAATATACATAATACGTACAGTGCAGTAGAAGTATTGAGACTAAGAAGATAATTGCTTGCATGTATTGCGGAGAACATCTAGGGAAGCATTATAGCTTGTAATTTAGGTTCCCCTATCTTGCCTTTGTTTACTTCATAGTACTTTCATTTTTTTTTATTTGAATCTTTAATCAGACTAATTAAGCTTCCCTCTATTTGACTTAATCAAGACACCTAGGATCAAATTTCTTCAATCAATCAAACTGTCAAACCACACACTGGTTGCTTCTTTGCCATTTCATTTAACGGCGTGAACTGTCTCAGTAATAGGTCAAACACCATTTAGATTAGATTTTGAAGAAGAAAAGATATCCTACTCGGTTTTGCACCATCCAAATATACAAGGGCTACTCGCATGGCAACCACAATGTTGCATTTCCTGTCTAGAAATGGCAAATCCACACGTTCTCAACTTCTCAGTTATAGAGAATAGAGGCTTGTGGACATTCAGACGGTTGTGCTGGTTTGCCAGTTTACCATGTCAACACGAATTCCATTAAAAAATAAAATGAAATCAACTAGAACAATATTGACTAATGGATTTTCGTATATGATCTTATATCGTGTAGACTCCCATCAATAATTGATCTAACGCAACTTTTACCAACGAGATATAAGTTGCCATTAAAACATGAGTTTAAAATGTTTGCTAATGCGAAATATTCTAAAGTGTATATACAATAAAATGAACTGGAACTATAATTGTCTAATGGATTTTCGTATGATCTTATATCGTGTACACTCCCATTAATAATTGATCCAGTAACGCAATTTCTACCAAAGAGATATAGGCTGCCTTTAATACATGGGTTTAAAATGTTTGTTACTGCGAAATAATCTTATAAGTGTATATACACACCGTTCGTTTTTTATCAGTTATCTGTGACCGAGTTTTACGTAAAATGCTATGTTCATTGAAAATTGATTCAATCCCGATGATGAACAGGCGACACACCGTTTGTTCTCTTAAGGGCACGACTCCTGACTACCATTTGTCATTGAATTGAATTCGCTGTGGATTAAGTCAGTGTGCGGTCAAATCATGAATACCGACGTCATTCGTGACATCATCACCGGGCTTTTGGAATGGCGGTGAATTTCCAACCCTGGTCATGAAATTGACAGATGTAGTTTGGAGTTTTTGTTGAACACTGAAGTGGCAAGTATTTCACCTCTTGATCAAATTTTCTGCTTGCAAAAGTCATCTCGTCACTTGAATTGAGTTCGGTTCAAGATAATTACGATGCTCAAATTTTGATTGAATAGTAGAAAGATATCATACAATTGATATAATGCCGTTATGTTGACCATCTTACAAGATAAACAAGAAAATATATTGGTTTTCGAATGATATCATAAACATCAGATTTTGCCCCCAATGTTTTACAAAATTTATCTTTTCTACACTAGTATATCGTTGCCGCTTTCAGAACAATGATGCATACAAGTTTTACTTCACCTTTGCTGTTCCTCTCCAAGCACTCGTCTCAATTTATAAGACACGATGATTTACTCGTCAAATATTCAATTATGCAGTTCATATTAGTGAATCAATACTCTGCAGAAATGCGATGGAGGCCCAAAACTCAACGTTTTCACCTGGGAATAATCTATCCTATTTGTCAGATTGATGGAATAGTATACTGCTATAATACTTCAGCCTATTTTATTTATCAAGATTTAGGGTTATTTCGATACTTGATTTGACGTTTATATCACAATAGCATACACTATTGCTGATTCGTATTCATTATAGAATGGAACAACAATGATCGATGAAAATGTGTCAAAGTATATCACAGATGAAAAGAACTATGGATTTGTGTAAATTTAAAGTTGACTCCGAATACTAAACGATCAACCCTTATCAAAATCAGTTCAAGCTTATTAAACTTTAAAGATATGATACAAGGCAGTCGTCCCAAGACTTAATAAGTCATGTTTCCAGCATACAAAACAATGAATGGAATAAAATAAGCATTATCAGTGAGGAATAAGAATTCATTTTGTTAGACCTTATAAACTATAGATATAAATCGTCCGAAATATTGTAACGTTAACTCGGTTTCATAAGATTTAGCGTTCTAGCATTTTCTGTATGTTTATTTTTAAATCATGCGCTGTAGATCGAGCCAATATGGACAGTAAAAGTCAACTTTCAAATTAATATATGATTTTCAAACACGGAGATGGACACATTTATTTAAAGCGTTCGTATTTACTCTATAAGTTCATGAAATACAGCCATAGTTTTAATTGGAGCGATTGTAAACCTGAACAATTAAAAGCTTGAAAATACGCCTTCGAAATTGGAACACTCCTACCTCATTTCTGTTGAATAGGGTCTGTTTGGGAGGAAATCAAATGTTCTTTAAACGAGTGTTTACTAGAGCGTGCCATTGCACCAAACCCATTAATAACTTCCAGATATATCGACACCCCCGAGCTATTTTATTTGATTCTTCTTCTTATTTGCCACGTTGTAACAAACATCAAGTGCTACTCCAGCACGCACAACTGGCAGATCAATTTATAACATGCGGCAGAAAATCTGCCAAGGAGATAAAAGTGTGCTGATTTACAATAGAATTGTGCCAAACAAGAATTGGTATAGGGTGTTTCAATCAAAAACACGATTCTCATGAAGGTGTTCTATCTAAGAGTCAATGCAGATATGGCAAAGAGGCTTGGACAATTACTCTATATAGCCGTACCCAAATTTGCACACCAGAATAAAACGCAAGAATGAAAAGAAACGCCCTTCCTCTAAAGATTTAAAGACCACAAGATAATACATGATATCTGCATCAAAGCAATTTTTCGATTTTTAGCTCTAGTTATCATGCTGATAGTGAAACCTGTCTGAAATAAGTACGTTTTCAAATAACCTGAATGCATATAGGAATAACTAATTTAACATAGTGTGAGAAATAGAGAGAGTGAGAGAAAGAGAAAGAGATAGAAAGAGTGAAAGAAAGAAAGAGAGAGAGAGAGAGAGAGAAGATAGATAGAGATAGAGAGAGAGAGAGAGAGAGAGAGAGAGAGAGAGAGAGAGAGAGAGAACCCCGGGGGGGGGGGGGGGGGGACTGATGATGGAGTTTTAAAAGCTGAATAGAGAAAACATAGAAAACCGTGGGGTGAAAAAATGGAAGATAATCACTGCACTATATGCTTTCCTGTTCAACATCGCTGTTATCATTCGCTGCAGGCCTACTTTCTCAATAATATTATCATTGACATTTATTCGTATTCACATTAAAAAAAATCTAAGCCTTAGGGCTGTCTTCAAAGAGTTACACACCATTTACTATATAATATTACAATAGACATCTGACATTTTGTCTTCCTGCGGGAAATCTATTTCAATTCTTCCATTCATTGGAGCTTCGTGTATAAGGAGTGTCGCTTTTGGTAGAAAGATGAGGATGCTAAATGTCATCTCGTCTAGCAACAAATCTGATCGATAGATTCCCGTCTTATTTACATGATGATGATTGAAGATATCTGGTAGTCTGTAAGAGAGCCACTCTGTACCTGTGAGAGTGTATACCTGCATGTGTGTGTGTGTGTGTGTGTGTGTGAGAGAGAGAGAGAGAGAGAGAGAGAGAGAGAGAGGGAGAGGGAGAGAGAGAGTGTATGTGAGAGAGAGAGAGAGAGATAGAGAAAGAGAGAGAGATAGAGAGTAGACCGGTGAAGTAACGCGAGGTGTGTGATTGAAATCAGAGCAAGATGTGAATGAAGGGATGGCCGTATGCTTAAAGTGACTCGGTAACATTGCCTCAAATCCTGAAACAAAATCCTGGATTCAGCTCATGCTGCAATCGTAATTATAAACCTTTAGGTCAGTCAGGAATCCCATGACCTTTACAAGCCGATCGCCTGTCCGATTATCAAGATAATTTTTATGTATGATTGGAAAACGCAATTTCATTTTTCGTTTTCCTAACGGTTTTTATAACACTACAGTCTTTTGGGGGATGAGTATTATGGTAAAGCCGGTCACTCAAAGATTTTTACTTTTTGGAGACAGTTCATGATAATTTTGAAGCGGAGTTTTTTATGGCTTCAATATTACACAATTTCACAGACACCGATTACACGTAGGGCCATGCATCTCAGATTTAAAGTTGTTAAACGATGCCTTTAAGGCACAAATCGAACTATAGTATCTTCTTCGTACTTCGAGAAAGGAAGCCCTTCATGGGGAAACGATGGAAGGAAAAGCAAGTAAGAGAGTGTGAACATTGAGATAGGTACTGTATAAAGACAGAATGATAAAGGAATAAGATGAACTTATTTCGCCCTTCCTGGAATAACACAACATTTTGTATGTGCATATTTTGCCATTACGCATTCTATCATTGTATACAAAGGTGTTTCAAATTCTTGTTTATCTCTTGTATTTATTTTTCCAACAGAAGTCTTTTGCCCAATGATATCAAACTGTAGGCAGTGCTGCAGAAGTTTAAATGTTTAATAGAACCAAAATTCAGGCAGGACATGCTTGTATTCTTATTCAATAGGAATTGAGCTTTTAACGAGTCTCTTGAATGTTATCTTTGGATTCAAACAAACCCTAGAAGGTCTATAGTTTATACCCTTAAAATCCAAGTAGCTATAACCTTTGCAGTTTGTATTTTCTCGACTCCGCTTCGTCAAATCGAATTACAAATCCGCCCAAGCAAACGTAACTTGCAACAATTTCACTAAATTTGATCCAGATAGCCGTGGGACAATGTCTACATTGGAAATGATGTAGTAAGATGATACTGAAACACACTTGAATCCACAAAATGTTACAAGATTCGAAGATTGTTATCACGTTAAAAAGTGCAATCCGTTTTGGGCTGCTGGTGTTTCTGGTGGGGGCGGGGGGGGGGGGTGTAGCCCCCAATTAATCAGATCTCACGACAAGTGCATATTTCACCAAACTATCTGTTAAGATGTTTCACGAATAAAAGAGGCGCGTGTACAACATTTACACAATTTTCGACCGAGAACAAGGACAAAATAATCTAATTATCCTCGCTTCGTAATAGTCTCATATACATTTCATACTAATATCAAAACTGATTTGATTTCATTCAGTTTTATCTCACGTTCGAATTCAATATCTTTTACTGCAAAGAGATTTTCTAGGTTATTTCATCTTGGTACGAGACCGAGAACCGAAGTGAGTGAAACTTAAATCAGCTCGTTGTAGGGAAGTAATCGTTGGAATGGGAGTAACAAAATTATCTGTTAAAACTCCAAGAGATACCAAAGTAGATGATTCTATAAGATGCCTTCTGAAATACGCTTCCTAAATCGATTTGTATATACTGTTATATATCTGTTCGTTCTACATTTGTCATGCTTCAAACTATATCTATCATTTGTAAAAAGTTGTACTTTCTCAATTTAATTTAATTTCGTTAAGGAATTCACTGAGTGAAACAGTATCAATAAAACTGACTGTCATTACATATTACTCGCATTTCTTTAATAGTACACATTGATTTGAAGGTATAGAAGTAATTGATTTTGCTGCATCCAATCCTTGATACGTTTGTTTTAAGTAGCTGTTCCCGTTTCCCATTGGTATATATCATTCAGTATCCTCTCTTCATCCACTGTGAGAATGAAACTTTTCATTATTTTAGCTGGAAAGTACGGTGATTAATGTGTTATTTGATGTGTAACCCAAAATCATTATACCGAAATTCTGCTTCGATATAAATAATGTGTTCTGTGTCAAACATGATTCCAGTGAAAACTATATCTCACTTTTAAATATATATTCTTTTTCAAACTTTTTTGTATGTGCAATAGAAGTTTACATTAATTATTTTGCTCTATATTGTGATGACTGACTTATGGGCAGCTTTATGTTTTTTGCATAAATACAGTGTTTTCATTGGTTCTTTTGTCAACATGTTATTAGCAATTAAGTAAAGTCATCAATTACACAACTGGAGAATTTTCAAAATAACGAGCTGAAAGAAGACAGATCAAAGCAAATTCTCCTTGGATCATCAGCTGAGCTAGAAAAACATCTGGACGATGATTTATTTAGTCGCATCTCAAGTCACTATTTTGGTTTTGTTTGAAAGCAGGTGTCATAAGATGCCGAAATTAGAAGAGAGTGGGTGAGATAGAGAGAGAGGGGGAGAAAGAGTGAGGGAGGAAGGGAGAGGGGGAGAGGGAGAGAGAGAGAGAGAGAGAGAGAAAGGGAGAGAGAGAGAAAGAGAAAGAGAAAGAGAAAGAGAAAGAGGGAGATATATTTATATATATATATATATATATACATGTATAATATAAGGGTCACGCAACGTCTTGACTGAAGTGTGGTCCACTCGTGACATATCATGGTCAATGAACGTCTTTTAGCATTCTATCTCGTTGACATTTGTGTGATGTCAGTTGCTTTAATTCGCTGATCCCATCGGCACTTTTAATATATTGCCCAAACGTTTGACATTTCAGGAGAGCGCCTCTTCAAATGTAATCTGCTTAAACCAAACCAGCTGATTCCGCCGGCGGTAAACACGCGAGAAACTAGAATAGACAGAGGTAAAACAAACATAAAACTAGTCATTTTGTTTTTAATTACGAAGATTAATCAGTAAAAATAGAAAAGGCAGCTTGTGCGGTGTTAGGTGTGTTTATATTGTAGGGTCTAATAAAACGAAACCACGAGAGAAACTCAGCTTTTAAGGTTGTTTTCATTTTCACTGTCGTGTCATTCCTTCAAGACCAAACTCGCTTTCTTTTCAGACACATTGACCTCTTAAATGAAATAGATAAATAAGTTCATTCGACTTTGCTCTGACAATCCTCCCAAGCAACTACACGGTATTATTTTCCTTTTATTCTATTTCTAGAGAGACACACACACACACGAAAAAAAAAACGGTGGCACGAATACGAAAAAAAGAAGGAAAGGGGTCCATCACTACCATTAGTAACTTCGGATCAACATAATTATATAGAGAGCAAATGATTAAATTTTGATAATCGTCCGTCAGGGCAATATACACATAATAATTAAAACAATAAATAAAAGAATAAAAGTTACACTTGGAACTCTAGAATATCCCCCAGACCAGGACCTCGTAGGCGCAATGATAAACTTGATACATGGATACGATTCAGTTAAACATTGTCGAAACTTCCAATGATTGTGTGCATCTGCATCTTGCACCCTTTGAAAGAAAAATGAAGGAGTAGACCTATTAAAAGTCCCAGGATCACTTCAACTTTAATCGGCAAGTATAACTCTGAAATAGCGTACTCTTACAGTAGCCCAGTAGATGAATGGCGGAAATTGAACATTATTTTCTTGAAATCTCCTTTATGTTTGATATGTTATATGGAGGTGAAGAGACTAAGAATGAGAAAATGAAATAAACACAGTACAAAGGCCGAGAGAGAGAGAGAGAGAGAGAGTGAGAGGGAGAGGGGGGGGGGGGGGGGTGGTGTGTTTGTTATCCTACACGGATCAAAAAATAGTTCAGTGATTTACACTAATATAGATGGCGTGTTAGTGTCACTGTTTTGGTTTATCCAAATATTATATGAGCTTAAGCAAGATTATTGTAAATTTGACTTCACCGTGTGTATTAAACATAATGGACATTTCAGATTGACAGATTCAATTTCAAAAGATTATGCTCCTCGCCGAAAGGTCATGGAAGGTTCTTCCTTACGGTATAACGCATGTTTTATCTCTTAATCACTAATCCAATCTGTAAATTGGCAAAAGGTTGCCGAGGAGAAATGTTATCTGAACAAAATCGGATTTCATGGTTGTTCGATTGAAGTTTACACATCACAACACTGTATTACATCGTGTTATAACAATCTCATCATCTTATTCTGATATTGAGACCACATAACAAACAAGCTAAAAGTTCAAGCCCTTACATAACTTGTATGCTCCAATGCCAAGATTTTTCTAAAACATTCGTAATAAAGCCCCACTGTTCTACTTGTACCTACTTGCTCCCTCTATATAGAAAACTTCTCTAATCGGTGCCTGTTGGTCCCCCATGATCCTCTATTTCTTATGTTATTTTAGAGCTGAGTTGATGAGATAGCCACCTTTCAGTGACCTCGCTGTGTGGTATAATCCCTCCTAGCCACACTAGTGTTGACAGAGGCGGCGGAGCCGGGGGGCAGGGGGGCACAGTGCCCCCCCCCACTTTTTCAAGTACCCAAAAAGTGCCCCTTTTTCCATGGGAAAAGTGCCCCTTTAAATTTGTAAGAAGCGCCCCTTTTTACATAAAAAGTGCCCCTATTACTTTGATATGTGCCCCTGTTAATTTTTAAAAGTGCCCCCTCTCCTTTCCACCTCTGATATGTGCCCTATTTAAATCTTAGAGGTGCCCCTTTTACTATGACAATTGCCCCTTTTCCTTTGTAAGAAGTGCCCTTTTCCCTTTTAATAACTACCTCTTTTTAACTCGGATAAGCGCACCTTATATTTTCACATGTGCCCCCTTTCCTTTCTTATAAGTGCCTCTTTTCCTTATGATAAGTGCCCCCATTTAACAAAGAGCCTTCGCCTTTTCATAAATGCCCCTTTTCACCTATGAAAATAGTCCTTTTTCATTCTCCTACTAGTGCTCCTTTTCATGTCTGGTAAATGACCCTATTCAATTCTGAGAGACAATCGTTTTATTTTGACAAGTGCCCCCTTTTCCTCCTGATAAGTGCTCTTTTCATCTATAATAACACCCCATTTTATTTTGAAACGTGCCCCTTTTCCTTCCTAATAAATGCTCTTTTTCCTTCATAGTTTCCGCTTTCCTTAAAAGCCCCCTTTCTCCTCCAATAAATGCCCCTTTCAAAATCTGATCGGTGCTCCTTTTCTTTCAACTAATGCACATTTCCCTTTATTATTAGTGCCCCTTTTTCATTCTCATAAGTGCCTCTCTCATATATGGTGTTTGCCCCTTTTCAGGTGCGATAAGTGCCCCCTTTCACCACTAATAATTAACCTTTTTTAACAATGATACGTACCCCTTTTCTTTTCTTATGAGGAACCGATCCCTTTTTCATAAATGCCCCTATCAAAATCTGATGGTTGCCTCTTTTCCGTCGACAAATGCCCAATTTCCATTCTCATAAGTGCCTTTTCATCCCTGGTGAGTGCCCCATTTTCACCTCTGATAATAACCCTTTGTACTTTGACACGTGCTCCTTTTATTTTCTAATAAGTGTCTTATCCCTTCGATAAGTGTCCCCCTTTCCTCTCATCATTAAACGTGCCCCTAATTTCAAGCGACTAAGAGCAATATCTCCCAAAGCCCGCTCGCTACGCTCGCTCACATTTATAGATGTTATAATTATGTTACTTATCAAAGGTCTTTTCAGTTTGCTGTTATGAAAATGTGCTTATTTATAACCCGACGAGGATTGGTTTTTTCCTCTTTATAAGATGTAGTTTTCGCACTGTGACCTCACAAATCTTATATTTTTCCTCGCTCGCAAATGATTGTGTCGACCATCACACCCAACTGCAAGGTATGATGCCTTAAAAAGCAATATTTTATAAGATGTATAAAGAGAAACAAATATCGCAATCATCCCTGATAATGTAATCAAATTTTAGGGGTATATACCAATGTCTAATAATTGTTTATTTTCGCTTTGAGATTTCCCTTTGTAGGTGCCCTTTTTTCCCAGAAAGTGCCCTTTTTTGTTGGTGCCCCCCACTTTGGAAGTCGCTCCGCCGCCTCTGAGTGTTGATAAGCTTTAAATTGTCTTCCATCTATCTGCAAATATAAAATTGTTTACTATTATGCCTTTTTTGCGCATTTGTTACTTTTCTTCTTCGCCTGTACAAAGAAACATAAACAGGTGGCAGGTTAAATCATTTAGATAACGTTTTGCACATTCAAAGGAAAAATACGAGAAATAATTCCCGATCGTTGTAGACAAATATGAAATACTTTCATAGCATTCTGCCGACGATTTTCCAAAAGTAAATAAACAAACAATGATACACTGAATCGCAGGAAGTGTACAAATTCGCCTCCCTTTGACGAAGCTAATGCAAATTAAGTTATGCCAATTCTACTATACTAACATAACTCTCCAATACCCATTTTCTACTGGATACTTTTTAGAGTAGTGCACAAGCATTATTAAAGACAGTCTACTTCAAGTACATTCAAAAATTTGAATCGTCTTTATTTTATTTAGATATTAGTGATCCCTTCAAGATTAAAAGTCGAAAGAGTAACCCATCCTCAGGTCTCAGTTCGATTCGTGATACGCCTGCATCTGACCATGGACCTACAACAAATCTGACTGTCGCTACTACGATAATTATCTGCTCCAATGGTGCATCGGTTACACCGTGGAGGTAGTAGGGTTATCATCTACTTGAGATGTAATGTATTGAGAGGTCAAACTCGTTCCATGATCTGAAGTAACCCATTCTTAGACTTAATCATAAGTATCAGATATGTATACACGAGACGGGCACGTGTAAGTTGGAGTGTGTGTGGGAGTGGGAGGGGGAGGGAGGGAGGGAGGGGCGCGCTTATCATTTTTAGTGTGTGACATCAGTGTATATGGTGCTCACTTGACGTGCCCACTGGAGTGCATTGCCTTGTTCATTTCTTTAGGCAGTAAATATTAGCTCCCTCTTACGTTGATTCAATGCATTAATTAGAATATGTGATACATATACTATTTTCTTCGATTAAATAAAATATCACGTGTATAATATAGTTACTTAAAGGTGCTATGTTCCATTTGCAGGCAAAAAATATGAAAAGTTTAAATTCCAACGGCATTTTAAAGATAGTACTAATTTAGAAGTTCCCTAAAAAAAAAAAGGGGGGGGGCGCTTGAAAATGTCTTTAAAGGTAAAGGCCAGTTCTGGTCATGCGATTGCATTGTGAAAGAAACGTTGTGGAATCGATCAGAAAAGGTTGATCATCTAGCATATAAGTATTGGTGTGTACTGCAAGGTTCTGGAATCATCAAAATGATAAGAAATTTGGCCCAGTCTTCGTAAAGTTACAAGCACTGTACACAGAAAGATGTATATGGGACTATATGCACACGTACTCGACACGTGCGTTTATCTCTCACAGACCATGTAGATAAACTAATTTACCAAATATATCAATTAGTAGGCGGTTTCCCGACAAATTTTGTATCATCATGTATTAGTCAAAACATATTCTTTCACATGATTGGTAATAAGAGCTTCCATTTCATTTTTTGAAATTGGGGCGTTTCCAATACTGGTCTTTACCTTTAAGTGGGAAAAAACGACTATTAGTTGTCGAATCGACTTAAGAGCTGTAGAGCCAGTAAGTAATAGTCTGATTTTCAGACCATTGTACCGAATGGCCGTACGTTTTATGCTGCGTAAAGATTCAATCAGTTTAATTTTGACCATTACAAGAAGTGGGTTTATGTAAACAAATGCTCATGTATCCTTTACAGCTCATTTTATGTATGTTATTACCAATGAAGAAAAAAAAAGTCAGTCACTCAATAGTGTCTGACAGTGAAGTCTAGCAAGTAAACGGGTTTCCTTGCATAATTTGTATATTAGGCCACTGTTAACCTTTAAATTACATAGATAGGACAGACACGACATATTCATAATTCCTGCAAAGTTCTACAGAATTTGATGTTGGCTGCAAAAGGGACATAGTATCTTTAAGAGCATTTTTTCCAAATTGAACTTTGACTGACCCAAGAATGACTTTCGAACAAGTTCATCAGTGACGCACGTTTCAAAATAACCATGGTAATTAGGTAAATACCGATTTCATCAATCATCTGCTCATACATGCAATAAGTAATTTGGTATTACCTCACAGAGCAGAGGTCATGATATTCGGGTCTATTGTTTACAACAGGATATGTGAAGAACTGTTTCAATGTACTTTGGTGGATCATACTCGAGAAAAGAAAACTGAAGCAGGTCAAGGTAGCTGAAAGTACGCCCCCTTCATTTGTGGTGCCCCCACGTGCCACATGCCTCCTCACATGAACATGTTGAAAGAGGGGAAATGGAAATAATTTTTTTTTTTTATCTCAAAAAGCTCTGTACTGCATTAAAATGCTAGGGTTTCAGTATTTCACTCTGCAATTTGTCAAACATCCGGATATTGGGGACTCAATCCCCCCACACCAGCCCTTCCGCTAGTTACGCTGAAGGGTCTATTCATGTGACGAAAATGATGATACTTTGGGAAATCGAAGGAAAAAAAAGCGATATAACTCTTTTTACAATTAAAATATTTCATTCGAACTAATTTAGTAACTTGACTCTGAAATCTTTAAAGTTTGAGAGTCTGAGTGAAAAGCGGAAATGCTTTTGAAACGTGGAGGCAGGAAGTTCAGTCGATACCATGGTATCAGAGTGTGGATACGAATATATCAGTAATCTCTTTACCCTTCCCCAATAAATTCCAATCTTTCTTGAGGCTAGAAGGTCTGAATGATGAACAAAATTTATTAGGTTTCACTCTTTGGCTTAACATAGAACCTGAATGGGTTCATTGCATTTACATGTCTTGCGGCGTGTTGCAAATCATTCTAATTAATTGCAATTTTTCACCGACTTCCAATCTTCCCAAAGTTCCTCAAGCGAATGCAATGATTTAGTCGAAGCTCCATCCTAAGTTAAAGGTGCAATTAAGCATGTAGACTGACAAGAAATAACACAAGTCCAAAGTTTTATGGGCAGCTGGAAATCAACAACTTTGTAGAGATCTCCCCCCCCCCCTCCCCCCCACCCCCCTCCCCGTCGGATATTAATAACGTCCCGTTTTAAATGGTGTTTTGTACGAGCGGATTTAAATGACACAAGATTAGTCTAAAACTCAATCCACATTTTACGGGAAGCAAAAATGCTTCTCTTAACACTCCAAAAAAAAAAAAAAATTCCATTAAACACCTCTTCATGTCCTGATATTAATATAGGGAAAGCGAAAAATGGAAAAGAAAATTAAAATGAATGCGAGAAGTTGTACATGTTCCTTTAAAGCGCCACTGTACTACTTGTAGCTACTTGCTCCCTCTTTATAGAAAACTTCCCCAATCGGTGCCTTACATTTTCATAATTTTAACAAACGAATTCGTTTTCACTGGGTGCCTGCCGTAGCAAAAAGCAGATTTAACAAAAGACTTAACTCCGTTTCGTTGACAATCAGCCATGCATGAAGACTCTCGTCTACGGCTGATTTTCAACGAAACGGAGTTAAGTCTTTTGTTAATTTCGTTTATTGATACGGCAGGAAGCCAGTGAAAACGAATTCGTTTAATAAAAATTATAGAAATGCAAGCACTACTTTAAACAAACAGAACTTTGTCATTCCTTGCTCATTTTTCCTGATTGAGGTGTCATATGAAAGGGCAGAAACTCAACTTTCTAGAAATGTGAATTTTTCTTCGAAATTCAGATACCGCCCGCCAAATGTATTTTTGGTTTCCTTCCTTTAAATTGCTTTTAATCACTCATGCGTGAAATATGCATCACGTGAGTAGCATCAACTGAAAGAGGAGACTCTAAGCTTTCCAAATATGTATCATTCATTAATTATAGTTGTGATTAAGTTATGATAGAACATCGATACTTCTCGGTTTCGTTTTTTCTGGGACGCACTGTATATTGGTGACCAAACCTATAGCATATATAATCAGAAATGAATTAATTTACTTTCTTATTTATACCCCTTCCTCCTTTTCCTAAGTGCCCCTTTCATCTCTGATGAGTGCCCTTCTTTTTACAAAAGAAAAGTGCACCTTATTATTCAGATAAGTGCCCCTTTTTGTTTCTAACAAGTGTCCCTTTTCCTTTGTTATAAATGGTCCTTTCCCTTCTTATAAGTGCCCCTTTCAGGTGCGAGAAGAGCCCCTTTTTACCTCTAATAAGTGCCTCTTTTACTCTGACACGTACACCTTGTTCTTTCTAACACGTGTTCTTTTCCCTTTTAAGAAGATGGCCTTTAAAAGTAACTTGTAAAGATTCATTAAACATGAAAAGAATGAGGACAAGAGAAAAACAGAACTATTTTAATCAGGGACATATCACGTAGGCCTATATCCTTAATGACGAAGTTATTCGTACAATCCTCTTTTTTTAAACAAGGCATTTTCGCTCGTGACTGAATGAATCAGTACATTAGCATTACTGTCTCTTAGAATAAAAAGTTTCAACAAATAATCAAAAAATCCACAGAATAAGGAAACCTAAAATTGTGAAGGTAATAATACCATCATTGTCATTGTCATACCTAATTATTATGAGGGGACTTACAGACTTATGACCCGTAATGGTCAACTTAAAGAGTAACAAAAGAAAAGTGTTATAAAGTAATGATCTTGTTTGGATCTTCAACTGAATTAAACACAAACAAGTGAAAGTGTATCACATTAAGATCCTTTGTTTGAAGAAACAGGAAATAAAAAAACGGAATGAATGGGATTCCGAATTACACAGAAATGTCTGTAGGTGGCAAAGACCATACAAGCTTAAGGTTGCTATATTGATAATCAACCCTGATTGAAAACAAAATGGACACGTGCTATATACATAGAAGAAAAATGTTTAAAAAAGACATTTTAAATGCCAATTTAGGCTTATATTAATGTCAGTGCATTGGGATGAGTGGGCATTTATTTTTAAGACAGTGGTTTCAATATATTTGTCGTTAGGTCTAAACAAAAAGAACGTGAAGTTTCAAAGAAAAGGGCATTTGAAATATTATCGATATTTATATAATTTGTGTAATTATGTTCCGAATATGTTAATGAAAAGAAAGATTTGTTTAATGTTAAAAAATGTTAAAAAGGACCGCTGAAATCACTTAATACAAAAAAAAACACGCAATATTAGTTTAGATTACACATGATGCGCGAGGTTTGTTCTGATATCTAGATCATATTTGCATTTATATGCTAACAATTTACCTTGTAAATAGTTTCTTTTTATATATTTTCGACTAATTTATACGGTTTTCGTATGCCGTTATATGCTAAATTAATTTTTCCGAAGGGGGGGGGGGGGGGTAAGAGCACATTTGTTTTTGTCCCCAAAATTTGGAAATTTGGCCGATCGATATTTCGTTCCGTGGTAAGGGGGAGGGGGGGGGGGTGACCGCCAGCCCCCCCCCCCCCCTGCGTACGTGCCTACTTACAACTGTATGTGAAATTAATGATTTCAATTTGACTTCGACTACACTCGAGTCCATGACGTCATATTCGCAAATAATCATGATCGTTAAATCGTTTATGAAATGCGTGTACATATCCACCACCTCTCTTGTTTATTCATTTAATTACTTATTTAAGCATTCAAATCAAAACTCCATACGTAACCCTTCGCATTATGTGTCCTAGAGGATCAGTTTATGGTGATTGATCAGAATTTAAATTTAATTCGCATCTTTGTTGATTTACATTTGAAAGAAAGATCGTAATAATTGACTAGAAGCACACGTACTTAATGAGCTAAGTCAAGTTCTCGTACGTAATAATTTTATTGTAAGAATAGATTTTATGGCTTCGTAATTATGATCCCTACCAGCCTGCTTTATTGTGCCTAATATATGTCATCATAAAATTGATATATGACATGTAGGCATTTGGATTTGAGTGCTGCGGTCAAAACAAATAATGAGATTCTGAAAAGGGAGTAACAAAATGTATGTGCGTTCATCAGAGACAACAAACCAATGAAAGAGGAGCTCTTTTTACAACTGTTAGGTTTTTTTTTAAATTCTTTTTTTGAGAATACCAGTTTTAATGTGTTAGTGTTTTATTATTGGAACCTTTAATGTATTTATGTCCTTCCTATTCTCCTTCGTTCCCGCTTAAAATCTGTTATTCTGAATCCATGTAGGCCTCCAGTGTGGCTATCTTACCTTGCCAGGCATAGCAAAAGATGTTTGCTGAAGGAGTCCTTTGCAGCTTTACTACCCAAGGAATAACTAAAGCTCCCACTTTGCACCAATGTCTGTTATTCGATCTGAAAAACGAGACGAAACGACACGTCTGGAGTATAAATGTTAATTATTCACTTGTGTACTTGACAACGCGTCCTACATTTCACCCACATCATTATAATATAATAAAATGAAATGAAATGAAATCAAAAGGATAGGGTAGAAAAAGTAAGATGGTATGATATATCAATGTACTCTGTAAATCAAGCTTAAGTGACCATTGCCAAGACATCGAGACATGTATTTCTGACACAGTGACATACAAACAAAAAATGCATTAAGAACAAAATGCGGTAAGGAGAGACGTAGACTCGTGGTGGGGGGGGGGGGGGGGGTGAGCGCACGGACTGTACCCTGTTAAGGTTGGGACATAATACCTCCAACAATCGTCTCTCACACACCCACACATGTTGTTAAAAGTCAGCTCAGAACATTCGTTCGAATCCCTCCCCCGCATATTTCATGATGAAGATAATAATGACGTACTTTGACGCCGAATTGTTTTTCATAACCTGACTGTACTCTCTACTGAAATTCTTTTGAGACTTTTTAAAATCCGTATAGCACCCAGAGGCCAATCCCCACACGACGTATCTACAATAATTGGTTTCGTATCTCCAATAATGGGCTTCTCATCGCATATCGATGAATTCATGAGGGGGCTTTGAGAAGCGACGGCTTAAGGAAGGGATTTGACCTGCTATGACATGGCCTTGCTTTGTTATATCAGCCGGCCAGGTGATGCATACTACGAGGTATATAGGAGGTGAGAAGCAATGCCAAGTGTGCCCCGTCAAATCATCCACATTAAAAACCCGCCTCAATACGACACTGACGCAAACTGTAAAGCTTTTACACTTTCTCTGATGCAACAGTATGGAAAGAGGAGGGGGGGGGGGGGTCGGGATTTCAAAAGAGCTAACAGCGATGCTTTTCTCTATTTATGATAGCGAAACCAGATATCAAAAGGATGATTTCTTCTCTTATTGTTCTGAGAAGGGCAGAAGGCTTAATGAATGAAACCTCTCAATGTTTCTACGGTTTTATTATGTATTTGAATCACGACGTTTCAAGCAAACATTCGCACCGCATTACGTCAAATGTATCCTTTAGAATAGGATTGGATATCCATAACACGAGTTTAGATGGTTTCTACGAGATTTGTTTACAGAATAATAACTTTCCACGAGTCTCCATTCAGAAAAACAACATCAAACGATTCTCAAAGGTATATTTGAAATATGCTTTAATGATAAATAATCTAATATTTCAAAGCTGCTTAATATCATATTTTCAGTACCGCTGAGCGAAGAGTAGACGTATTTTTAAATTATTTTTTAAACATTGATGGAGTTCCCTGGCAAGGCCCTTAAAAAGTTTTGATCATTCCTATTTTTTGTTCCGATACATAATATGTTTCCCTTCTTATAAATTAATATCTAAGTAGATCAAGGAAAACATTTGATATATTTTCTCTAATTAGTTTTCCGTGTTTGAAGTTTCCCATACATAATATGAATCCTCTCAATGTTTCTACGGTTTTATGTACTTGAATCACGATGTTTCAAGCAAACATGCGCATCACATTACGTCAAATGTATCCTTTAGAATAGAATTGGATATCCATAACACGAGTTTGGATGGTTTCTACGAGATTTGTTTACAGAATAATAACTTTTCACGTGTCTCCATTCAGAAAACCAACATCAATCACCAACAGAACGGTGTATTAGAAATATGCTTTCATGATAAATAATCTGATATTACAAAGCTGCTTGATATCATATTTTCAGTGTCGCTATAAAGCGAAGAGTTAACGTATTTTTAAAGATTTTCGTTATGTAAAAGGGTTATGACAGCTCTAGTTTGTGAAATCGGTAAATTTCCTACTAACATTGATGTTTTGAATAGCTTTAACAGAATATGTTTCAAATTATTCCCAAAACACTGGTAAAACTCAAAAGTCGAACCATCTGAACCTGGACTTTTTCCTTTTTTAGTCCCATTTAGGTCGCCATTACGTTCTGTAAGTGTTATTTCTGAATCCCAGTATCTCTTTTGTTTTTCATTTAATACATTATGAACTTTAATGTTTCCCTTCATATAAATCAATATCGAAGTAGATAAAGGAAAACATTTGATAAACTTTCTCTGTTTTGTTTTTCCATGCTTGAATTTGTCCATAAGTCATTTAACGCTGAATCACATGGAAAGCGTCATTGGAGATGAGTTTGAAAGTATCTTTCGTGATGTTGTTTAATAAACAGACTGATGGTTGAAGAAGGGGAAAATTTGATTTGAGATGTACATGGACTCATTATTCATTTCATCGTTTTTTTTTGTTTTTTTTACTCTGGTGATCCCCTCCTTGGGGCTTTTTTCGGGACACCCTTTTTTTTCATTTATTTGTATTACTAGCTGTTATGTATGTACTACTCTGTTATCTTGATGTAAACAAGAAATTATGCATGACATACTGTTAACTTGTTTGTTTTTTAATTGTACATATTGGAAGAAATAAATGAGAGCTATATGCTCTCTCTCTCAATCAATCAATCAACTTTGTGGCATTTTGATATCGATTATTATTGCAGATTATAACCATGAAAATACTTCAAGGATTCTATAATTGGCCAAACACTTCACATTATTTCCTGGTCCTCACTCTTTTTACACTATGAGTAAACCATCTTTAAGCTGTCTGTGAAAGGCAAGGCATCTGTTTTGAGGATTGGTGGTTTTGTCATTGTCAAGTATACTCGTTCAAAATGGCATCATTTCATCAGCTCGTGAGGAGTGGTTTTCCGACATTACTGATGACAAACACAGATATATATCATCATCATATTGTCATGGAAACTCGGGGTTCTATTTTTAACACCATTAACACATACTGGAGAAAGTATGATTTCTTTCGGAGCGTTCAATTCTTCGCACTGACTAGCTGAGCGTGTTTTAATCGGAGTGCCGCGAGAGAAAATTAATTTTATATAACATTATTGTGGAATAACGCTGATTTCATGAAAACCTTTATTAGAAACCGGTAGAGTATGTAATTTTATTAGAAGAAAAAAACATTTCAAATATAATAAAGTATCTCTTCCTCGCTCGCATCATTTAAACACAGGATGATTTAATTAGAAAAAAAAATCAAATAATTAAAGTATATCTCCACCTCGCTTGCATCATTTAGAAACAGGATGATTTCAGACGGCGAGTTCCAAAATAGCTCCATATCTAAGCAACGAGGGCCCTAATTTCCTTTCATTTGATATCAAGGTACCCGAATGTATCCTATATCTTTGATAAAGAAATCACATTTTAAATACACTCGCTTCACGTGCTCGCAACATATATAAACAGAATAATTTCGGGCGACGCGGTGCCTTGATATCCTCATATTCGTGTATCGAGGTGACTGAATATTATGATGTTTGTATTCATGAGTGTTTAGCGGATGGGTGCGCGCAGATATCATTTTCTTATCTATGGTGATGATTACAGAATAAACGTGGGTACCCGATGCATATTAAAACAAAAATCATGTACTTTTGTACTCGCTCGCCAAATTTAGAGACAAAATGTGACTGTACATGGCAATTGACGAGTGCCAGAATGATGCAAAATGAATCTTCGGTGCTGAATTTGGATTTGGGGTGATGCGAAGCAATTCCTTTCTTTAAAAAGTGCCATGAATTCCCCGTTTAGATCTATGTGTGGTCCCTTGTCCACTGTAGATCTAAACGCTCGTGGCACAAAGGACAAAGCACAAATACGACGTAAACGCCCCCCCCCCCCACTCAATGTTATTTAGGGTACGCATATGCACGTTCCCTCCCTTTGGCACCTCCTATCTCAGGATTGCCAGCATTTCTGAACCCCCCTTTCCTGGGCTTTTCCTGCATTGGAGACCCCCCCTTAATCCGGAACACTGCTCTATGTAACCCCCTATCTATGAAATTGAAGATATTTTATAACCCCCTTTTTAAATTTCCCAGGAGTCCAAAGAGGGAGAATTTAAAAAAAAAAAAATTATAACCCCCTTTTTAAATTTCTCAGGAATCAAAAAGAGAGAGAGAGAACCCCCCCCCCCCCTTTTTAAAGAAATCTCCGAGTGAAAAGTCAAATACGCCCCTTTTTATTTTGGGAACACGAATGCGGTCCCTCCGACCCCGGAGTGGGGGGGGGGGGGGGTAAACGTGAGGTAAAAGTCTCGTGAGACGGTCTAGCACCACACGGCAAAGCCTCCGGAGGCATCCGGTATAGATCTAAACGCTCGCGGGGTAGAAACCGGAAGTCTTCTCGCTCTAAAAAAAAAAAAAAAGGCGCGCGCCCTTGCTACACGTACGTGATCGGCCGTGAAGATGAATGTACAAAATAAGGTCGATTTGCAGAACATGTATTGACAATAATTATAACAAAGTGTTTTACCTAGATTTCGCAATAGCAATGAGATAAAAATATATCACAATTCACATGAAACCTTGATTTTCAATTAGTCTGATGAATATAATATATAGGCCTATATATATTTTTTAATTAGAAATATATTCCATGTAGACATCGTCAATGAGCAGCGCTGCTTTATAGCAACATTTTCTCTTTTTTTGTTTTGTTTTTTGTCTTTAATTTTACACATGCAGATATAGCGATCGCCCCTTTTTTTACTGTGGACGTGTTACCATGACTACGTACCTCGCGATTACCGCATACGTGCATTGTAAATGTTACCGTCTCCGCGCTTGTTATCTCGCATTTGAGAAGGAATATCACCCCGCGTTTACCTCAGACAGTCTGATGTAACACCGAGTGACCAGGCGCGCCGGAAGCAGTTTGGGACTGGGGGGGCAAACATTCCAGGGGCTCACTTTCCAGAAGCAGTGACGTAATGAGAAAAAACGTTCGAAAAGGGGGGGGGGGGGAGGGCAGACGAAAAATCTGCATCACCACCAGTCTTACATGCAGGTCCCGCGGAACATTTTTCAAAGTGGAGTATTAACGATCAGGTAGAGCGTAAATTGGCGTGGGGTCAAGGTCTTGAGCCTCGGCAGGGGGTCAAGGGGCTGAGCCCCCGGAAGCTCAGGGGTTTTAGGTATTTAATTACGGTTAGATGAGCATCCAGGGGCCCTCTTTAAGGCAATTTAAGTGTTCAAAGGAGGGGGGGGGGGGAGAACCCCCAGAAGCTCAGAGGTTTTAATATTTAACTACGGTCAGATGAGCATCTAGGGGCCGCATTATGGCCCTTGGTGGGGTCCAGGGGGCAGAGCCCCCGGAAGCTCAGGGGTTTTAGGTATTTAATTACGGTCAGATGAGCATCCAGGGGCCCGCCTTAGGGCCCTTGGTGGGGTCCAGGGGGCTGAGCCCCCGGAAGCTCAGGGGTTTTAGGGATTTTATTACGGTCAGATGAGAATCCAGGGGCCCGCCTTAGGGCCCTTGGTGGGGTCTAGGGGGCAGAGCCCCCGGAAGCTCAGGGGTTTTAGGTATGTCAGAGCCCCCGGAAGCTCAGGGATTTATGTATTTAATTACGGTCAGATGAGCATCCAGGGGACCGCCTTAGGGCCCTTGTTGGCGTCCGGGGGCGGAGCCCCCACAAGCGTTGGGGTTTTAGGCATTTAATTACGGTCAGATGAGCATTTTTTAAACCTTATTTGGCGGGTCACTTATTTTTTCTCTCCGTCTTTCTTTTTTTTTTTAAATCTTTAACATACTTTTTCAATAAGTGAGGGGGGGGGGGGCTCGAGCCCAGCCACTTTGCAGACCATGGCATAAAGGCTTCTAAATAAGCGTATTTTTCGCCCAATTGTAATTTGGGAATTTCTTATTTTCCAACAAACGCATAAAAAGGTATGACTTACAAAAAAATGGAGAAAAAATACCGGAAAATCATGTCATAACAGCAAATGTAAATCACTGGTATCGAATAAGAAATACACCCCCCCCTCCCCCCTCATCAGTACGCCAGCGTTCAGGGGCTCATGTCTTCTCACCCATACTAAAAAAAACAGACAAGCTTTCCCATTCTCGCACAATATGTCCACGATATGCGCGTATCGCTACAGACCTACACTGATAAATACAGTATATCATGTTGCATGCGCAATGTTTATGAAATTTAATTCCTTTGGACTTTCCTTTTCTTTGAATGGAATTGTTTATGTGATTTAATTCAGGTTTTTATTATTGTTATGTTCTTTTGGGTTAAAAATGCAAACCATGTTTACTCCTTTACTGCTTTTTTTTTTTTTTTTGGAGGGGGGGGGGGCGTTTTGGGGGGGCAAAAATGCGTTTTGCCCCCCCACTTTTTTGACTGGGGGGGCAACTGCCCCCCCTGCCCCCCCACTTCCGGCGCCTATGCGAGTGACATATAGATCTAAACAGGGTATAAACAAGGTATACATTTAGAATATAGAGAAGGAGAAAACTCAATCTAGAGACAACTCAATTAAAACTTTTAAATCGAAGGATAAGGAGTTTATTGTTAATTATACTCCTAGGTAACTTATTTACGATTCCAGGGGGGCGTTTCACAAAGCCTTTTTTTCAATGACAAATAACAAAAATCAGTGACAATTCTGCTGATATCCAATCAGAAGCAAGGATTTTAGTAGCTTATAATACAAATTGGTCATTATTTTGTCACTGATGACAAGTTTTGTGAACCCCCCCCCCCCCCCCCTGATGTTATTAAATGCTCATTGCGTTTGCAGTTGCGTGGACGGGGTTTTTATTTTCCAATCTTATCATCTTGATATTAAATGTCACTTTGTTCTAAAATTCACCAAACTTTATGCCGGTCACGTATAGGCTCAGATATTGTATATTTCGTTCAGATAGACCATATAGATTGACCGAGGAAAAAGTGGGGTTCATGACATTAGTTTTGTGTGAAGTTATGTTGACGACGGAGTATAATTTTTGAATGAAGAGATGACAGAACACGCACGTTCTAACACCACCCACCCACTCACTCACTCGGGCTTAATCCAACAACTTACTGAGCAAAACCACTTAAGAGTATGTATCGTTCAGACGACGCGTATCTGCTAAATTGGCACATCGTTTATTGCCCCAAGGTAGATTCATGCCACTGTAGAAAAAGTACGTTTGCACACTGCTAACAGGAAAGATTAAATGCTGCAGAAAATAAAAGCTGCCAATCCACAGACCTCTTCGATTATAGGCGAGGCAAATAATCGGGTTCAAAATGTCACAGTCGAGACAGTGAAATGGGTACTTTTTATAAACCGTAACGTTAATACAAATCATATGGAGATATAGCTGTGATAGTAATAACTGATTAGATGAAATAAATTAATTTTAATAGGATCGTGGTTCTAAGACTAATGATGGATATGATGATAGCGATAACTGGTGGTGAATTATAACTGTATCAATGGAACAAAACGAAATTATATAGGTACAGAAAAATCCATTTTTAATTCAAAGGCGAAGAATTTCACCTTTAAGTGTTAACTGATGTGAAAGTGTAAACCGACAGAAAAATGAAAGGGGAAAACAAACGAGACAATAATACGAATACAAAGATCATTGTGTTTTTTCATCTATAAAATAACCGATAAGAGTCGCTTGTGATTACATTGTTGATTGACGTGTGGCTTAGACAGAAGAAACAAATTGAAGCTCTCGCCACAACATTGGCGCCGGAAATGGTAAAGGTGGTGGTGGTGTGGTAATGGTGGGAAGGGGAAGGGGCATTGACTTTTCATCATAGAAATACTTTTACCAAATACATGCCCATAATTGACCCACAAACGCGCGTATCAATTGGAGCGAATAGTTTTTTTTTTTTCATGATGAAACTAAACCCGCTTCAGCTATCTCGATAAGTGCTTCTCTAAACATGGGAACATCCATATTCACCTTTTTTACTTGAAGCATGCCAGTATGTTGAAATTAAAATGTTCGCCTTTGATTTCGTTATTTTCTCATTTCCATATATACCCTACATTCATCATGCCATCCGAAAGGTCTTGGTCTGAGGTGCTATTATATGATGAATCTTTCTATTTCTCTCTCTCTCTTTTAATATATTTTTTAATTGTCTTTTATACATTACACACTCCTCTTTTAATGTTTTATTTCTAATACTTTAAAATCTTTAAAATAGAAACACCTTTTGCCTTATACCCTCCTCTCACCCCGCACACGATGCCAGGTGCTCTTATTTTGAAGAGCTAACATTTCTTTCATCATTTTGTTCCCTCTTCAGATTTGTAGTACCTTCTACGAAAAATCAAATTAAGTCAAGAGGCACAGTGGGTTTGTAAGACGTTTACTCGAGTTCAAAATGAAATGAGCTCAATAAATGTGGCTGTCAGCTGAAACGCAAAGTCTGAGTTTTTTAATTTTCGCGTTAAGGCACTCGCTTGCGGATAGGGCAGGAATTTACCTTACGCTACGATCGATGATTGTGGGATTTTGTGTATGGAAATTATACAAGGAAGAAATAATTACGTAATAAATTGCATCGTAATCTGTCCTAAAAGAATAGAAGGAAAAATGAGTAATACCAAGACTCTTATCCATCTTAAATGGGCGCCTTGTCTCTGAAAATGCACCCCGGTATATTAACATCTCCGTGTACAAGGGCTGTATCTCAGAAAGTCTATTACCCTACAGACCAAACTTAACCCCTTTACTGATAACCTGTTTGAAATAATTAGAACGAAGGGACTTGATAAGGATCATGAGATTTCAGTAAAAGATTTGAACTTTCAGCTCCATCATTCCAAATTCGCTGTTATGCACTGTTAATGATAATAATTAATAATAATACTAGGCATTTCTAAAGCGCCGTCTATTTAGACAATCATTTTGTTTTATTTTAAAACAAATTAAGTAGTGGTCTTCCATGGGGCCCTGAATAAACATTAACATATTTACATCATGGCTCGTACAAATTCTATGTGTGTTACTCTAATATAATTTGGATGACTTAAGATAATCTTTTGATAAAAAAAACTTTCAATATTTTAACCTCGATGAAGTCTATATATTACAAAATCATCGACATGAACATGTTTAAGATGGTGGGCATATCGGTATTGGTCAGTGATCCAAGAGATCACGTGACCATTGATAATACATCATCATATTCAATTCACAGTGCTGGATGTTGCGCAATGGTTGTTTGGATAATGATATTCTACCACATTTTTTTTTTGTTGTTGCTTGTTTTTATGATTTTAAACATATAGGTATTATAGGACCTATTAAGGAAACATATTGATACTAAAAACACTTATCTAAGGCAGGATAGCAATATTCAAGACATTGTACGCATTTTATGCTAAAAAGGATGTTATCGAGGAAATATCTGCACACTGTAGGTATGAGATAGACAACCTAAGTCCTAAGGTGTAACATGACAATACACCCACCGAGAGTCGCACCCCCTCCTCATCCGTGTTAGCCCTCATCCAATGTTTATCATCTCCTTCTCTCACCCCTTTCATCGTCGCTCTCACTCCTTAGGGCTATTACTATTGATGTAAGCTTTTACCCACATAGAGGACCATGTCCCTTCAATAAATAGTTCATAAATGGGGCAGGTTGTTTTCTTTCGTTTATCTGAAGGAGTGAACATTTATAGTGTCATGTCGGCGAGTATCTCTATTTTACCACTCCTATATATTGACGTCATATTCGATGTCGTCCCGTCGTCGCTTTTGAGGCGAGCACGCTCAGATGTATCAATTTGCCGGGGTAGCGTGGCCCTGAAAACCTGGCTGAAATTTGCACCACAATTTAATCACGGTTTGGCTTAGAATACGTGTGTTTTTCAGTAGAAGGACGGTATACATAATTGTTCCTGTATAATAGCAGGATACAACTATGGCCTTTCCAAAACAAACTTCATGATGAATGGATCTTGAGTTTTTAATCCAAAAGAGCCCAAGAAATCTTGTTTTTGAAATAACAAATCTTAGATGCTCGAATTTTGCTTCAAAAAGCACATTCTAGTATCAAAGATATTTGCATACAGTGATTGATGCGATGAGAAGAAGAAGAAGAAGAAGAACAAGAAGAACAAGAAGAAGAAGAAGAACAAGAAGAAGAAGAAGAAGAAGAAGAAGAAGAAGAAGAAGAAGAAGAAGAAGTAAAAGAAGAAGAAGAAGAAGGAAAGAAGAAGAAGAAAAGAAGAAGACAAAAGAAGAAGAAAAGAAGAAAAAAGGAGAAGAAGAAGAAAAAGAAGACGAAAAGAAGAAGAAGAAGAAGAAGAAGAAGAAGAAGAAGAAGAAGAAGAAGTAAAAGAAGAAGAAGAAGAAGGAAAGAAGAAGAAGAAAAGAAGAAGACAAAAGAAGAAGAAAAGAAGAAAAAAGGAGAAGAAGAAGAAAAAGAAGACGAAAAGAAGAAGAAGAAGAAGAAGAAGAAGAGACAGAAGAAGAAGAAGAAACAGAAGAAGCTCTGTACTGAGACCACATATAGAAAACGAATAGCCCTTTTCATTTTTTGTTGATGTCATTATGAATCAATTAAGTTAAAACCAATGCATGGAGACGTATGCATGATAATGGGGACAAGTTAATTTAATTGTATGATTTCTGCTTATAAGGGCGATTAAAAAGCAGTGATGTCATGTTCTTTCTTTCGAAAGGGTACTATGTACAAAATGATGTCATTCTAATTTAAATCATTATTACCTAACAGCCTCTCCATGATAGCAAATAGAGACGCATTGTGTTAAAAAGATAACCCCAAATACATGTACGTACCCCTACTTCTTTTCTTTGTTTTACACTGTGAATCATTCCTATGTGTTTTGTGCAAGAATGAAAGCACGATCTTCGGTGAGAGAAGGACGTACAATTTATGGCTTTATAACAACCCTTCAAATTCTGATAATGAATCTATACAAAATAAAAAAAGCCAACACTTAACCTTGACGTCATCAATATCATCCACTCCAATGTTACTGGGTAGGAAGGGAGGCGCCGCGCGTGAGTAAAATAGCTACCTGTGTTTTTACTTTTTTGTATTCTTTGTTTGACCGACACTCACCGACCCGCCTACATGCGAGCAGGAGTATAAAAACCACCGCTCTCGTCACAAGTTCACTTCAAAAAGTAAGCATCGTGATTGTGACGACGGTGGCGCTCAATTTTCATTCTACGGTGTGTTTGTGTGTATATAACGATGATACCAGGTCGAGCTCCTCTTTGGGTTTCATAGAATCTCATCTTAGTACGTCTCCATCTTTTGAGCTTGAATGTCGAACGGTTTCTGGAGATGTTAAGTGCATCACTTCATTAAGTTTCCCTTCGTCTTGTCGAGGAATCGTGGAAGTTGACAGATTGGGTGAGAGACGGTGAGGTACAAAGCGAGAGCTTTCAACAATTCCAATAGATCATGATTTCTACTGCTTAAAGAATTGGATGGTTATACAAGGACGGTTCAAAAGGTGAGGCTATTTCATTAAATTGAATTATGCTGATGATTATGTTTTCTTCTATATTATCAATCTGGAATTTCTATTTCTTATTCATTTTTCATTTCATTTTCCTCATGTCTGTGTAAATGCATTCTGTGTAGTAACTTCGGATTTGACAAAGGTTACATTTTTCTAAAGCCTATTCTGATGGTAGTGCAATGTTCAAATATTGCATTATGAGGTACATGTATTTGGTAGGGCGATTTGTAATCTAAATGAGGAAGGAAATATTTCACTATTATTAAAGTATGAGCAGAGAAGTGTGAATACATTACCCCTGCCAAACGAATACGATGTGATTATACTTTTACTTGAAACGTGACGGATAAACTTTCATCAGTCTTGTTTGAGTAAGAGGCTTTTCTTGCTTGTCAAAAGTATTTACAATAGAGATGAAATTGTCATTATCGAATCTCTGTGTATGTTGTCTAACGGGTTTTATCTGGTCAATTACACTTCCGACTGATTCCCTTTCGAATCTGCTCTCGAATTTCGTATTTATAATAGGATTCATAGTAAACAATCACATACACCCATGTATTGAGAGTAGAGTGGTTAAAGCACTTGACTTGAAATGCAAAGGTCGTGGGTTCGATCCCGACATGGCAAGACATTAATCTACATTTGCCACTCCATACCCAGGAAATGGGGACCTGGTGGGATGACGAAAGCCTTTGTCTTATAGTAATTGCCATATGCATACTTCTGGGCCATACACTTCAGACCTTCATTGGATATCAAAAAAGTTTGTAAAAACATTGAGCCTGTAGGCCTTTCAAACCAGTAATTAACAAAGCAATAATTTACACGGAATTGATAATGGCCTGTGCAAGTATTTAAATTCGTTACGGAAAAAAAGGCCTTCATATTATGTATAACCTAGGACGATGGCAAATGCTTTGCTTCTGTGTTATGTACGAAAAGAAATTGGAGTTTTGAGAAATAAATTAATACAACAAAAATATCGTTAGATAGAATGTAAATGGCGGTAATCAATTCTGCAGGTTGAACAGCACATGTACAATTTACAAATCCCTGACCAATTTGTTCACCTACATTGTGCCAACCGTGTATTCTCGTATTTTTGTTGGTGACGCCATGCAGCTGTACCCCATTTCCTGGTAGATAATATTTAGTCCATCATAATGATTATGTCCTTGCTGGTATTTTTTAATGCTCATAGACAATTTTTAATGCACAATGAAAACATTCAATCAGATAAATTCAAGAGAGATGTGAGTTGGTCTAGCGGTACGTTCACTTGGTCATGTCTTTTTCTTCGCCTTGACCCAGGCGGACCCCGGTTCGATACCGAGTCACATCTTTAGGATGAGGACGTTAAAGTCCGGTCCCCAGACGTAGATAATCACATCTGCTTGATACACGGCTGTAAAACTAAATTACACACACACATGAACACATTTCTGTTGTCCTCTTCAAAATACAATTATTTTCCCCATCATAATAACATAATTCAATTAACGTAATAATTATGTGCAATATTCATAAAAAAAATTAATCACGAACGGAAAAAGTTAAATGAAATCAGTTAGAAGATAAAAACAAATTGTAACCCCTCCCTTACTGCCCACCCAGCCCCAAGCAAAACCCACTAACACCCCAACCACTCCCCCAAAAGGCACAATAACACACGACAATAAGATTCATTAGCAAGAACACCCCACAGCCCCCCTCCCCCCCTACACACACACACACACACACACCCGCGCGCAAAGAACACCAAACACCCCGGCCCCCAACTCAGTGTTATTTAGGGTACGCATATGCGTGTTCCCTCCTTTTGAAAACACCCTCTAAGTCTGGTGTGTAAAGTCAATTTTGTGTATGTACGAGCCGGACTTTGGTGCTCGAAAAGTACCCCTTTACTGGAAATTTTGGTAACACGCATGCGGTCATTCCGACCCCGGAGTGGGGGGCCGGGTCAAACACACAGCAAGGTTGCCTGCTCACATTCATATCGGTGATATCCATTTGCAAATTATGTTGTAAAATGTGCAATCAGTCCAAACCACAAAGGGTACAAAGAGTTTTTACAGTGTGAGTGTGATATATTTTCACTTGGGGAAAAAAAAGTCTTCTAGTTTTTTTCCTTTTGTTTCCACCCCCCCTCCTTTTTTTTAAACTCCATAACAAAAGCCAAATATTCAAAATAAACTTACAGTAAATATCTAGGTCAATTCACTGCTAAGTTATTTCCCTCCTCTTTAAAATCCGTGATAATTTTCTGTGTCTTAACACTGGAAGGTAACACACGCACACCCACAAGCACAACGCACGCATAACTTTGGCCTGTCTCCAGTTAAATGTATGAGTATGTGGTTGATTTGCGTGATGTATCACTTCTATATTTCTTATTGCCTATACTACCACATTCTTGGGTTCAAGTTGATTCTAAAATACATCATTCTAAATTGAATATTAAATCAATTCAATTCCATTCTGTGTCAAGATCATTTTCCAAGTTCTGTCGACAGATTCTTTATCAGCTATCCCTCTGTGGGAAAGATAGTTCACTTAATGTTTTGTAACGTTCTTAATGTATACATTTTGTAGTATGCAAGTTAATTATTATCTTTATTATCAAGGAAAAGCAATTCTTTGAACTCTCTTCATCTAATATCCCTCTTAATCTCTGTATACTTTTTCTCTACACCTCCGCCTTTAACTATAAGATATATATCTCTTTCTTGGTGTCTTCCTGTCCTCTCTATCTCTCTCTCTCTCTCTCTCTTTCTCTCTCTCTTTCTCTCTCTCTCTCTCTCTCTCTCTCTCTCTATATATATATATCTGTCTCTCTGTCTGTCTGTCTATCTCTCGCTCTCTTTCTCTCTCTCTAAAACCCACTTTATGTGAAAATTTGACTATGTCCTAGCTCTCCCCTCTCTCTATTTCCTTATCTCACCTTCTATATATTTTTCTCTTCTTATTGATCTTTTGGTAATTTTTCTTGTTTTCTTGTTTTTCCGACGCTCTCTTCTATTGATATAGCATAACATAGCACCATGTTCTTTCTTTCACTTGATCCCTTGACGAGGAGCTTGAGGGGGGAGGAAGAGGGGAAAAGAAATGTAAGAATTAGAGGATAGACCACTCTCTCGCCCTCCCCCTAATTAATGTTCCCATGATGCAAGTACCCCCCCCCCTCTACTCCATGCAATGCCACGCCACCTGATCAAACTTTAATGGTGTCGTGATAGCATTCGATCTAGAAATAACCTTACCAATGGAAAGAACTTCGTAACAAAACAAAAATCAAAATCCTTAATAGGTCAATTTAATTCAAAATAAACCCAAACCCGGATATACCTCATCGACCTGGTGACGTCATCTCAAAGAGTTCGATTAACTAAGATAAGGAAAACATTGATGGGTATACATTCGTGCTTCATTCTGATTCCGATGGAGCTTTGAAAATCAGGATGGAATGACATTTCGAAAGGTTATGATCTAGTTTCTACATTTTAGTCGCCTATTCAATTCGTAACAACTGCTTCCTCCGTTCACCGTTTGGCATTTGTTTCATTTTGATTCTCCACAATGTTTTCAGTTTTTGCACTTGATCTTTCATCACCCAATTCTTACATCCTCTATCATACCTTGGCTGCTCACCATCGGTTACATTTCAGTAAAAAAAAAAACTTAATGTTTCCCCGCTATAAACCTTTTAACATTATCATGCGTAACATCTCCATATACTGAATTTGACTTTGCTGATTTCATATCTTAAACTTTATTTGATGTCCACAAGCGTTTCCTTGTTTCCATCTTGATGTCAGTCCTGACATGATGATGAACACGATCAAACATTAACTATTCTAGATGTATATCTGTCTTTAGTAACAAATATCACTCAATTACAAATGTAATGATTTGACTGGAGACTAGCGAAAGGAAGAGAGAAAGTGAAATGAATGACTTAGCTGAAGATAATGAACACGTCGAAGGCTAAGCAATAAAAGATTGGAAAATTATAAAAATGGACTGATGCTATGAATAGAAGAGAGATTGACAGATAGATAGAGAGAGAGGGGGAGATGAGTGAGGAAAAGAGTGAGAGAGAGATAGAGAGAGAGAGAGAGAGAGAGAGAGGGAGAGAGAGAGACAGACAGAGCGAGCGATGAAAAGTTAAAAGATAAAATACCCCTTTTTTGCGTGAAAGTTCAAGCCGAGTTCAAATTAAAATCTTCAGGGAGTATAAAAATGAAGTTAATTGGTGTTACCTTTTTTTTTTAATGTCAAGAGAATAATTAGCCTACTTTATTGCAAAAATCAAAATAGGAAAGACATGGAAAAGAGAATCTAACTAGCCAAGAAGTTCCTCATTACTGAAATTAACCGCACTTTCAATTTCTGATCGAGACATCTCAGTTCTATTTCTGCCCTAATTAATTCCCGGGTAATTTTTTATTTACCAGAACATGACGATAACCTGGTAAACGCTATAGATCACACCCGCTCGCACTTTTTTTCCATTTCCCCCAATAAAATGATAAAAACACACACAGGCGCTGATGTTTGACCTTTTCCGATTTTCCCAGTAGGTATCGTATATCACGTCATACCATTCTAGCGATGTAGGTATCCATTTATCATCTGTATGCTCTATTAATGCATTCTAACCAAGATATTTCAAATGAAATTTCATTTGTACCTCATATTTGGATAGACTATTTAAAATTATAAAAAAACATATAAAATGCAGTTTCACTTTCCAACATTATCTTGATTCAACCTTAAACATTTGGTGATCTGTTTATTAATAGTGTCACGCTGGTCTTCCACTGATATTGTGTATTATATACCTCACTTAAGTAATCCAGCAATCTGATTGGTCGAAATTGCATTCATAAACTTTAACTGTTCCCGAAAATTCCCAGTAATACCATGGTTAAAACAGTTCTAAAATCCCAATAACCATGGTTATTGGGAAAATAGGTCAGTCTCCATGGTTACCCCATAGGTTTACATGTTAAAAAATGGTCTGAGCGATTGAGGATACCGTACGTGTACGAAAAATTGGTCGGTAATTTCAATACAATTGAATCTTGATCGATCTTACCGACAATTTTATCTTGCATTGTTGACATGAAGACGAAAATAAACTTCCAAAAACAAAAAAACAACATCTGCCGATAGATCTTGATCTAAGTTCGTGCCAATATGCATTGCAAAAGTAAAAGAAGGGTCCGTTTAATGGAGCTTTTGCGAAGCATCCATCACGCGAATCCGTTTTCAATTCGTTTTAATGTATATATTAGAGAAAACTGCCAAGCATAGTAACAGTCCGCGATGGCCGAGTGGTCTACGGCGTTGTTTGAAGATACATCACCTCGTGTACGCAAGAGTTCAAATCCCATCTTAGACCGGAAAAAAAAAAAAAAATATTTTGTAGTCTATTTTTTTTCGGCATATAAAAGTATTAATGACTGCTTTAATATTCGAGAAATAGTTGTTTTTATACGCTCTCGGGAAGGTTACAATTGGGCTATTCCCCTCGGCACGCCTCGGGTAATAGCACAATTCTAACCTTCCCGAGAGCGTATAAAAACAACTATTTCTCTCAAAGCAGTCATTAATACTATATTATTTTTTCCTTCTATCCTCCCTGTTGGAGAAATATTAAAAAAATGAAAAAAGGCATTATCTTGCTCCCTCTCCATCAAATCTCTCTTTGTTGTTTGATGTTGTTTTTATTTCCGATATCAGATTAAAAAATACTATACATAATAAATAATGCAAAATGAAATATAAATACATCTACATAGACAAAAATCGGTGGAAAACCCAATTCAGCAATATCTATAGAACATTATCCTCAACCATGTCAAGTGTTCCATACCCACAAATTCCCTACGTATGATCTTATTAATAATAACAGATTTTTAAAGGCTCCTCTGAGCAATCTTGGTGATCAGAAGAATGTTTCTTTTCCCCGAGCATACGTAAAAACAGCGGCCGTATTGTTTCCTATTGATCACCCACGGCGATAGTAATATACAACTTCAATTTGGCCAATCTTGGCTATTTTCAGATATCACACAAATATTTTCGTTTGTAGCTTCATCATTATAGTGTAAAGAAAGCGTAATCGGAAGAAAATAATTTATCAGACGACTAAAAACAACTCTATTTTATCCCTTGGCAATATGACCAGATAAAATGGGGAAATCCCTTTCAACTTAGACCAGCGAACCTCTCTTTTCTTAAAGAATAAATTTCTAGTATTTATAATTTACAACGTATGAAGTATATTTATGTTTTTCATCAATTTTGTTTTTCCTCTTCCTCAATGGATGACTTCGACCTACATTATCAGAGGTCGATTCAAAACAATGGTAACAAATATAAATGAAAAGAATAAAGCTTGGTATAATACTAGAGAATGTGTATAGAGATTTATGACTATAATGTAAAAAAAAATAGATGTTTACGTTATACTTTATATCTAATTAGCTATGATTATTTTATTCATTTAAACTAGTTTTCTGTTGTTGTCTGTACTCTACGTTATAAATTGACGTTTAAAAAAAAATATCTAAAAAAATGAACTGAAACATATTAATGCGAAAAAGTCCAAATCGGTTCCTTAATTATTTTTTTTTAACGGAAAGATATAAATTCCACATAATTAAAAATAGATTATTCTAAAGTAGTGAAAATATATAAATTATTTTTTATTATAACCCTGGCCGTTTCGTCCATTGGCGCTTATTTTCCATTTTAGTGTTTATACTCTGCAAACCATAAAGCAATATCATTTTGTATGTACGAAAACGCTCATCGGCAAATCCATCTCACTGTATGTATTTTTGTGACTCTTGCCATGACATTCAACATAATCTACTGGGTAGAGATAGATGATGATAGCACGTGCTAAGAGATAGTTGGACATGATAGAAAGTGTGAGAGAGACAGAGAGAGACAGAGAGAGACAGAGAGAGAGAAAGCGAGAGAGAGCGACAAAAGGAGATATCTAGATAGTGAGTGTGTGTGTGTGTGAGAGAGAGAGAGAGAGAGAGAGATAGACAGACAAAAAGACAGAGTGTGTCTACTGAAGCTAACATAATAGGATCTCTTCGAGGCAATGACGCAGACCTAATTTTTCTGTAAGATTACACCTATACCTGAAAGTAGAAAGGATAAGTTGGTAATGTAAAAGACCTACTCTATTCTTGTATCCATTCCCCCCGCCTCCTGTCTATTTCCGTTCATCTCTGGTATTGTATCGGATATTGCACAAGCATTCATCAACTTTCTCTTCTTTACGCAATGTATCACTTTATCAATAATATTCCATTTCCTTTTCGAGGGGCCAAGTAACAGTTCGTACTACAGATTTGAACACATACAAATTACCATGTTGATTTAAACCTGTATTCATTGGATGTCTCATACATAAATATGAAAGTCCATGAATAATCGGTGGGGTGACAAAACCTCGTATCTCAAAAATCAAATTGAGTGTTGTGACACCGTCCTTTCTTTTTAAAACTGGAATATTTATACAATTTTTAATGTCATTGTTGAAATACAGTAAAATAATTGTTTTTATATTTGAAAGTGAGTTACGAGGTTTTTGCGTTTATCTACATTGAGATACGAGTTTTTAGTTTTTATTCAAATTGAGATACGAGTTCTTACTTTCAGCTCTGAATGAGTTACGAAGATTTGAATACACTAACTTCGGTACTGTTAGACCGTGTGTGAGTTACAAGGAAAAGGAATTACGTATCTTATGTTATACGAGGTTTTGTCAGTGCAGCTTCAAAGGGGGTTAAAATTACGAGGTTTAGTTTAAGGGTGTTTGTGTGGAGTTTGTGAAAAAAACCGAGAAGGAGGCGTTCCATGGATTTATCAGGTGGTGTCGTAGGCCATTAGGTACAAAATTATGCAAAAAAATCAAAATCTCAAAAATTGAGATACGAGGTTTTGTCACCCCACCATTATGATTTATGAAAATATTGTTGGCGTATATGAAATCGGATAAGATTGGCAAAGCTTTACGGTTAACAACTAAAATATTTATACCCGTTGTACATTGATGTTTTTCGTAACTCAAGAATGAAAGGTGAACTGATTCAATTAGGGCCTTTGTTGAATACTTTTAGTTTTAGTTTTTAATATGTCATATAATCATGATGTATATATATTGAGGAACGAGAGCGGGTGAATAAACAGGAAATTCCTATCATGTATCCTTAATATTAAAGTACTATTTCAAAATCTCAATATTATCATTCTATTTCTGACTTAATCAATTTGAAGCAAATTGAAAACGAAGTGTCATAAATCAGGTTAACAAGTGCGACTTAAATAGGTTAGTGAGATTAATGTTATTTGATTATTTTTCTAGAACAGGAAATATGTTTTCTTTTTTTTAAACGAGAAACGCTTCTGAGGAAACTCCTATAGGACGGTGAAGCACTTTATGGTAATCTAAAAGGATCCACTGCAGACAATATCTAGATAGAGTATACACCCACGCATTTTGTAATTTACTTCATACCTTAGAGCTTTCTTCACCGAAAAACAAGTTTGTCATAAACAACACGTAATGAAGCATTAGTATTCAAACAACTCCAAGCGGTGTTAAACTTCTCAATATTTTCATCTTTATGACCTGTTGACAGATTGAAGTATGTATGCATTAATCATTGATAACGGCAAAGAATGTATACAATTTCTAAATTAAAATTGTTTTAATTTATGAGGGAAATAATGGAGAACAATTAACCATCTTTCCAAAGAAAGCCCATGACAAACATTTTTTATTTTTTTTTCTTTACGACTTTGTCGTGTTGATATCGAAACGAAATTAAAGGTAATATAAAAGTTATGATGTTATTGAAATACACATTCCACTATATTTCTTTAAAATTTACCGAGTCAAGATGTGAAAGAGGTAATGCAAATTAGGAAAATTAAAGTAGTTCATAAACGCACTAAACGTTAAAACCATTTATATTACTTTATTAGCCGTTTAGAATTGATCTTGTGTTAACATTTTCAAATACCGATAAAGAAATCTGACAAAAATTGATAAATAACACGAAAGCCGTTAAGCTCCTGCGCCTCAAAAGTAAATACGTGATGATAGTATTGATCGAGTGCAAGACTCTATATTGGAGGGAAGCGCCTCCAAACAAATGATGTCACTTTCTACTGATTAGTAATGAATGCTTCAGAAGGCTGCGTTTGTTAACGTATTGATTTGTTGTAAAGGAGATATACTCAATACCATCTTCTAATACAATGCGGTAAACACGACGTATGTTAATACTATATGTACGACACTTGAATTAAGAGATATCAGAGAGCCAATTATGAATACATCTCTCTTTACTTCTGTAATTTGCGTCGGACACACAAGTATTCGATCCCAAATTACTCAACTATACTCTTTTTTTTTGTTTAATATACATGTAAATGATGTGGTGAACAGTGAAGAGTTGAATGAAGATATTCAAGCCATTCTCTCGCTAAAAAGGAAAAAGTTCATCAGACACACAACATGTCCGCACCTTCCTCTGAGATAACAATGAAGTGTGGGGTTTCCTCACCGACGTCAATTAATGTGTAAAGAAGGAGAGCACGTTTATTATGAAATCTCGTCACTTTCTCCCCGATGTTTTCCCGTTTGAAACCGTTAATCAAAGTGTTGACTGAATCTCAAATGCACAAACATAACTAAGGACATGGGAAATATACCCAGAGATTTCCAGCAATTATGGTGGCATTGTACGTTTCACATACAGCGTTATACTTTGCTACTTTCTTTGTCTAGACAGCTCAAAATTATTTATTGTTCATTGTTTCATTTTCTTAATATAGGTATTCAATTTGTTTATTTACATCTATGCAGGTTTATGAAGAGGCAGAAAAGAAGCAGGGGACATACACCAATCGTTTGAGAGTCAACTTACTTGTACGAAATAGATCCTGTTACGCGAGTATGAACATCATCACAATGGAAGCTGTACCAAGGACATTAATCCTTCTGAGCGTGGTCTTACTCTGGCAGTGTTGCTTCTCAATAGTAGATTCTCGTCCCCTTCATCCCAAGAAACATACCGCATCGCCTTTCAAGCATCATCAACACCACTCAAACGCTAACAAAAATGCCATCATGCATCCACTTAATCCCGCTTCTTTACGCGAGCTAGCTTTTGGTTCCCACAAGTCTGCCCGAGAGATCCTACCCTTCCCTCTACCACCAGTGCAGAAGCAACCAAGCAACCGGCATCATAAACCAACATGGGGTGCTTTTAATCCTGTGGCGCCGGTTGAGGTCCATACCGATGAGGGTGCGTTTGGTCCCGTCGTGGAAGCTCCAGTCCCTGAACCTGCTAGCCTAGACGTGGAAAGCTTTGTTCCTTGGGTTCCCCATGGGACCATGCATCCAGCTAAAGATGTAGGCCCAGATGGAGTCTTTGGTGGACCTATCAAAGCTACAGGGACCAAGACAGTGGAAGACGGCGGTTTTGGAGCATGGGGTGCTTTCAAACCTATTCATCATGCTCCAGTAGAAGATGAAGGTTTTGGAGGAAACAGCAGAACAGCAGGAGGAACCAGCAAAACCATTCACATTGTTCCAGGACAAGCGCCACACGTCATTGAAGAGTCTCTGGGACCAGACGCGTTTGGAACCTTCGTATCCAGCTCTGATGAAACTGCTGAGGACACTTCCGATGGTTGGTTTATGTCTTTTGTTCCTTACCCTGAACCTGTACGTGACCAGGAACCAGTCGACACAGAATCATCATCGTCATCAGCGGCCTTCGCCGATATGTGGGGATTATTCAGGGACAGGAAAAGAGTAAGTGGAAGATTATACCAATATCAATTTGGCAAACGGATATCCCCATGCTAGCAAATGGTGCATCTCACAAGTCACCTGTGTAAAAGTTTTCATGATCAAGTACGGTTCGGACCTTTTGTTTGGGTTATTATTCCTCATGCCAATATACCAACATTCAGAAAAGGTTTCTCGAGAAGAAAATGGAATGAAAATAAAGGCCTTATATTAAAAAAAAGTTACTTCATGTACTATTAATATTTAAGCTCATTGTATGAAGAAGAAAAAATGGGATGCGCTATACGATCATGACGAAAAAGTTCAAAGCTCTCTTATTTATTAAATAAAAATCAAATTTCAACATCTCTTTTGAGAAAATTGAGCAGATTTAATTTGTATATCTAAACAATATCATGGGTTGCTTATCTTTCTTCTAGGTATAAATCTTTTAAGAAGCTCTCTTTAAATCCACCTTTCTTTAAATCTAAAAGTTTATCTTAATTCTGGAAGTTGTCATCAATAATGAATGACACATGCTACCCGTTGCCTTCCAACATCTTGTAACATATAAAAAGCTCTAACAGACTCTTTCCTCTCAAACTAATAATTTAATGTTATCTGATCTTATCTAATGTTCTCCCTTTTCCCCTCTTCTCCTCTTTCTCCCTTATCATCATCTAGGGATGCGACAGTAGTATTGAAGGGCGTTCATGCTCTAGCAACGCCGATTGTCACGGCTGCAACAGGACGTTTCATTGCTCTACCAGTCACATGTGTCAGAGAGTATAACGTGCATCCCTCCTTCAAGACCCCTTTAGAAGACCCCACCCCTCACAACCTCCGACACCTTCCCCCACACACCTCCAGGAATTGGATGTCTTTACAGGAAAAGAAAGGTAGCGAAAGTAATGCTTTTACGCGTCACACGAAACGGGTTTCAAGTTTCTTAACATTCACTTTGTACTCCAGCCGGAATGAAGTAGTGAGTACCGCCCATGAACAGTTCTAGTTCGTTAAATAGTAGGTCGATAGGTTGACAAACAAAATCCGCCGTATTGAGTTCTAATAGTTTGATTGTTCACGTCCAATAAAGGTGGCAGAATGAAACTCCACCGATCAAGGATCGTATAACGTTAAGAGCTGATGTAGAGGGCTATAGGGTACAGCTGACTAGTAAGCGAACCAACATCATGTGATGCACTGGATTTGGTAGACTTTCATCTACAACGACTACACAGATAATGTGTCCAGGTCGGAAGCAGATGTCCTTACCAAACAGTCTTAAATTCTCGCATTTGTTGTTTCTCACCTTAACATATGAATGGTATCACTTTGTTCTCAGTACCGGTGAACAATGTGTCTTGTTCTATAAACATGGACATCACTAACGTGCACATGCAACTAAGGGCTACAGCGATTGGTAGCCTACAGCCAGATTACGACTCATCGAACAAAGTGTTCTCTCAATTCTTTAAACATATAGGCCTATATCTATTCAGAGGTTTGTCGCTGGTAGAACTAACAATAATTTTGTATTCCTCGGAAGATTCAACAATCTTGTGGTGTCCATTTAAACTAAATATTACTTTTATCGGTGAGGACAAAATTATTATATTAAACGTATTTTCTTTATATACACATCAACATCATCTGTCAAGTTTATATTTCCTTTGTTAAAAAGTCGGTCACTAAGTTTGTACTCATTATTCTGAAGGCTCGATGTTAGATCCAGATTTCTCTTGCAAAGTGTGAAAGTCATAGAGTTAAAAACAGCGATGAATTAGCTCCATCCACTTGGTGACTACATTTTCTAGGATCTAAAGGCATGTATTATCAATTTCAATTTAAGCACGTAGCACGAAGACGCATATTCAAACCTTGGAAAAGTATATATCTGGGTCCCGTCTTACAAAGAGTTGATATCAATCGCAACTATGTAAATAAGAGATAGGAGACTACAAACTTGCGATTGATTGGAGGACTTGCGATTGATTTGGATCAATCGCAACTCTATGTAAGACGGGGCCCAGTTCTGTGATATAGAAAGAAATATCCTTCTAAATCTTTGTTGACTCATTTCGAGTTTATGTTTTCGTTTTACTAAAGCTTTTATGACATTGCATTTTGCTTCAGTCTTTTTGATTTACTTTGTAGAAGAGAGAAAAGATGTCACAATCTTCAAAGTCATAAAGCATATCAATATATTCAGTCAGTAATATACACTGTATACAAGCAAAATAAATCAGTTGTCTAATCTCTGCAGTTTTCTAAGTTCAGCTAGTAAGTGTAAAGCTTTTTATTTTGCTTCCATCAACATTCGGTTCACTAAAAATCATTGTATGTACATCATTGGTGAATGGGTAGTTTAAGTTACTGTTTAAACAAAGTATACATTGGGTAAGACGGGTATTAAGATGGTTTTATATACTCATGTAATGCCTTTCGAATGGGTTGTGGATCCTAGTTGGAAAGCGTATTAGTCTGAGAGTAAAAGGAGACGGGAGAATAGAAATAGAGAAAAGGTGATGTAAATCAGGTTTTAATCATGCGGTATTTCTTTTTTAATTGTTGGCCTTTTAAACTTGCATTTGAAGAATTGAACCTGGCTTTGATTGTTATACGTCCATTCTTTTGTATAGTCTGTGTAAGTCTGTAAATAACAAAACGGCGCTCTGTTTCTCAATTGGTTTAGGCCTACTTAAATGTTGTTCATACTGATAAAAAGAAATGTCAAGGTAGTTTTTCCTATTTACTGTTTTAGTAAACATGTAAATTAGTCTGTAGTTGAATTAAAGAAAGTGGTTGATAATGATAATCACTTTTTTGCCAGTCCTATTCTGTCATTTAATCAAGATATTGAAATGTTCCTTTTGTGTGTGTAGATAATTACTTAATTTTGTTTTGGAATTCTTCAGTACTAAAAATTGTCCCTCCAGTGATTGACAAATGATTTCTGGATAAACAAGTAAGCCGTATATATTGATCAAATTTCATGCAGAAAACACTGATCATGAAAAGATTACAGGTTTGCGTTCATGAGCTCAATGTTGACATGATAAAATGTGGTAGTAAGGAATTAAACTGAAAAGTTCAACAATGTATAAACGTTGCATTAGGCAAGTGATTTTCATTTATACATTCCTAAAACTTCTAGTATCTGTATAAATTTCTCAAAAATTTAATGTGTAATAACGTTTGAACACACATGCTGAAAAGAGTGATTGTTTCATGTTTCCGAAGACAATTGCTTAATATGTAACACAGTATCATATATACATGATAGTACTATGTTCACAAGCTAATTTCGATGTTTCATTGTGCAAAAGTTCTTTCATGTGTACAATTGAGCTCTTATGTCAAATGTATCTGTATATTAAAAGAAGGATTTTATCTTAATTGTGTTCTATTGCACCTAATGGATTTATGTCTTTGATTTTGTATGGGGTCAATCATCCAGGTCATATCAGTAAAACAGTAAGGATTGCTTGGGAAAATAAATACATCAAGAGACAATAGCCCTGGTCATATTTCAAATTATGTTAATTGACCGATAGAAGTAATATGATCATGGCGCACGGAAATTACAGTACACTTTTTGTTGAGAATGAATGCACATATATTTCTCTTTTCAATTGATTATATAAGAAAACAATTGTAAAAACTATATACAGCTGATCAATTGAATGTAAAGGCCCATTAAATCCTCCTGATCACTTGAAGCAACCTTTCTGATTGTGTTCGAAAAACTAAAACTATACTTAAACACGAACAACAACATTTACATCTGAATAGTATTGGTGATCTGAAAAATATGAAGCTTCCTCTATGTGATGTGATATACAGTGAACTAGAAACATATCGGTATATTTGAAAAAAGTAATCAACCGTCTGTAGCGAGAGGAAATCGAAAATTTATCCTTTTGATTAAAAATAAAACAGTTGGAAAGCTTTAAATCAAGGCAAGTTTACCACTCCTAGCTAAAATGACATTGACACCAAAAAAAACGTACCTTTATCACTCTACTGTTGGATGCTATACGAACGTCTTTAGAAGTTAAATTGACCGTTTCAAACGCGACAAAAATATATGATTGAAACCATTCCCACACCAAATCAGCCAACTTCTTCTCGTATCAAAGTGTGACCCATTTTGTTGCCTGATTTGATTTAACATGTATATGGACTCGATTTCCCTCACTGAAATATCAAAATTGATGAGAGAATGGGTTGACTTCGCTGCCACTTAAATTGTTTCCGTGTTCTCTTATGAATATGCATTGATAGATATTTCGAGGACGCATGACGATCGACAGAACTCTCGTTCAGAATGAATCCATTATTGAAGAAGCAAAATGGCGATGCATTCAGTTGGCCCTTGCTCACGATTTAAAGCACCTCCATATTTATCGTTCAATGCACTTTCTTGGGAGGGGGAAACGCTCTTTGAAGAGCCATGAGCATCATCTTTCTATTCTAGTGAGCGGAACTAAGTGAGCGGAAGAAATGTTTTCCTTTATGAAGGAATGATGAATGTGTGGACGTTTAAAAGGAAGAAAAAAACACGATTTCAACATTTATTCATATTTCATTAAGGCCCGAGGGAGCGATTGGTGCATGGAAAAGGCATTTCATTGATTACGCTTCAACGTGTGATAATTTGGTTAGGAATTGTCTTCAGATATCATCAGTGGGCGGGTATGGGGGGTACATTAGTTTTCTATGATAAAAACATAAAATGAACTTCAGTAAAGTACTTTTATGAGCATCATAGACAAGTCCATTTTGTTCAACAATCAGTCAGTCAATCAGTCAGTTAAATCAATCAATCAGTCAATCATTCATCCATTCATGCATGCATTCCATCTATACAGAAAAAGCACATATTTGGACGTTTTGCGGATTGTGCATGAGTTAACAATTGCATTTTCTTTCTTGCCATCTTCACAATGATCAGGTAAGTGAAGCTTCGAGCAACGACAGGGAGATAGAAATACTTTAGTTTTGCTACTTTTTGATGTATGCTCTCAACGTTTCAGTAGAGAAAAATGTGAAACTAGACAGAGGGAAGGATGAGAAGGAGGCCAAAAATCCATTATTTTTGAAAAATAAAGCGACGTGAAAATGGACACCACATCTCATGAATACACAAAGTACTTATTAGATTGGTGTTCACTGGTTGCCTTTAGCCGATGATAACAGTATAGAGTTGTAGCGGGACTGTCATGTTAATAAATCACGCCTTTCTTATCTAAGCACATACATAATTTACTCGCCTTCTGAGTAAATTGTACTTCACAATAAAGAGAAAGTGATACTGTTTTATCGCTACCAGATAGTACACATTCTTTGTCAGGTTATGCCTCCCGCCGGTCTGATATTTTAGGTTAAGTATCACTGAAACATACACCAGATACGAAGAAGAAAGAAATCGATATTTACAGACGTACGTTATACTGGACACTATAGTGCGTTTTAAAGTCGTAAGAGGAGACGGGACTGGGGGTAGAGCCCCCTTAGAGAATTATTAAAAAAACAGCCGATATTCGGATAACCATCCATTGCCTAATTTTCGTCCAAAACACTGGTAAATTGTTATACCTGGTATCCTTTTATGAAGAAGCTACTTCAAAATGATACGAATTATTTGGTCACAAAAAGCACCTGTTACCATACAAAACATATTTTTCCTGATTGTTTCATTCGCTCACTAATTAACAAAATTGTCTACTGTATTCAGGAAAGATAGGACATTCTCACTCTCTCTGTAAAATAAAGGTATCAACTATATCTATGCATAAGGTTTTTTTAGGGGGAAAATGACAGAAAACAAACAATCTCTGTTATTTTATTTGTTCATGCTGCCATAATTAACGACGGTGTTTCCGGCATAATATAGCTTGACCATGAACAACATGGTAAACAATGAAAGAAAAGCGGTAAAATGTTAAATGTGATATATTTCAGGCTGCGCCCCAAAAATTAAAATGTAAATGTCCCGTACCGTATAAATCTAACATTCAATGGCGGTATACACTATAAAGGGGATGTATCGTGCATGTACTACCCCTAAGGTTATAAAGGTGTATTCTAATCGTTGTAACATGACCAACGACTACTAATGGAAAGAAAATGCTCTTCAGAAATCGATCTCACGTCCTTTATAAAATCATTTAGGACCCCGCGGGTTTTACTTTTTCGAAAGAGAAAAAGACGAGGCTATATACAGTTTGTTAGGCTATTTAGAAACACGATATTGGTATGCCCTTAACATGAATTTTATATTAAGAGGAAAAAGGTAAGGGAGAAAAAAATGATAGTTATGATAACAAACATGGAAGAAGCTGTAACAACCAATCATTGGACTGTTGAAAGGGTTATTATGTAGGCCTATATGAAAATGAATTAACTGTCAGCAAATTCTGAAAGAAAAATGTGAGGTCTTTATAAAGGAACTTTTCAGGCAGGTAAGTTCCTCAGTTTGGGAAACTGATATCACACATGACTGTCTTTAGGGTAAAATCTGAATAATAATGTACTCACAACAATGCATTTAGTATAGGATTACATAAATACTACCCCTATAACAACAATAAATTGCTTAGTAAAGTATCAGTAAGATTGTTTGAAAGATAAACTTTTGATTTCAATACAAAAGTCTTACCTCCGAAATGTCAGCTGTTCACCTACAACATAAGTATTGAAAACATAAATGAATGTTCATGTTTGTATCAGTAAGTATCCTAATGTGTTTATGGTAATTATGAAGACTGCATACAGTCATGCACATAAAACGGGAAAGCTAAAGAAGTTTAATATAAGAGTGAGAGATAAAAGTTAGAGAGAGAGAGAGAGAGGTGGAGTGTGGTTCAAAAATGCAAAACGCAATTAGCAAGAAAGCAAATATTCAACAATGGCCGCCATGCAAATGTACCATCACATGCTAGAATCAAGAAATAGAAAATTGACTTTTCACTTTAAATCACAGAAAGAATATTAGTATTGTCTGTATCTTGGTATATTGTTTTGAGTCAATCATTTTACCGCCTTCACATCATTTACATCTAAAGAAGATGTGAAGACATTCAAATCAATCCACATCAAGAATGTAATCACATCACAAATTCTCATATTGAGGAGGGGAGACCAAAAGATGAGGAATAGCAACACAAGGGGAGGGGTAAATCAAGAGAGAGAGAGAGAGAGAGAGAGAGAGAGAGAGAGAGAGAGAGAGAGAAGAAGAGATAATAAAAAATAAATTAAATAAACTTGTGATGGTGATGATGGTGATGATGTTGATGATAATGTTTATGATAATGATGATGATGAAAAATGAAATATGCTGTTTGACACAGAAAATTTGTACAAACATACGGGTGTTATAAAATAAAGTGATGGATGTTTATAGAAATCTGGAAGTAATATTGAATATTAATTCAGCGCTGGGAAAAACACAAAACAATTTCATCTGACAGAAATGTTTTCTTCGTATTAAATTAAAATTAATTAAAGGTTTTACATGATTTTATTGAGTCTGGGAGTGCATTCCATAATACAAGAAAAAGAAAATATTTTCAAATATTGCATACAGCTATTTCTATTCAATGCTTACTTTAAAGTTGTAGGGAAAACAATCACCGTTGAGTGTGTTGGAAAAGTAGATTGTTTGCGTTTTACAAACACAATTAGTAAATATCCAAACTTGCCTACGAACGGTATTATCTTAGAGAAATGTTTCACTTAGTGCTTGTTTTTATTCGTGTCCAATATCCTAAATATGTTTTTCATGTGAATATTCTATTACGGCCCCCAAATGTGTAGATTATACCTTTAAGGAGGATACGTACTTATTTTAAATTGATTTTTGCCCAGGCACTGAGTGGCTTCAGGAACGGCTGAATAATCATCCATGTCAATGCTTCCGACTTAAATGACGATTAGGGTTGGGAAATATTACCCCTTAAGATATTTTGTAATCATCGGCAAATTCCCCGTCCTCCAATTAACTGAAAAAATAAACACACTTTAAATGTGAACAGTTTTTATATCAGGTAGGTTTTTATGGCAAAAAAGCCAGTTTGAATGTATTATCTGGATAAGATTAATAGGATGACAAGGCATCGTGATACCCTCTTTTCTCAATTTTTGAAGGCTTTTAAAACGACACCATTCTCCCTGTATGACATAAACACGGAAGGAAGTGTCACTTGATCTCCTTAAAGTGGCTCGTTATAATGCATAGCACAGCTGTAGGAAATTGGCCGATAAACCAGTCTGGTTTTCAAGAGTGCAGGGGCAAAGTCGATAAAGTCGAAACTGATTTGAATTTGCATCGACAAAACATGTCATACAAAACTGTCACGTTATAACGTGTAGTCTTAGAGAATATCAGTAACTGTAATTCGTAGGGATTTGGGGATTTAAAGAGTTAAAGGAGGAAAGTGAAACCCTAATTATCCAGCAGAGGCAAAGTAGGAGCTTTGATTAAGCTCCGTCAAAAACAAAATTAAGCTCCGTCAAAACTCAGCTATTGAAGTAATCTGCATTAAATCTTTCTGTGCAGTTATTTAAGATCAATTGACTTATTTTTGACGAGATAATATTTGGAACATCAAACATTTAACAGTCCCTTATTGCAGGAATGCTGTATTAAAGATGAGTTCATTTGGGGAAAAGGTAGCAATAAGCTATATTTCCGTCTCATCTTCAACATAAAAATTTGTGATTTTACAAACACGTCACTTTAAAAAGACATATGTACGGCAAATAAAGTCATGGACGTAGCGGAGGTCTCTTGTCCTTTTGTCGGATGCTGTCGCCTTTTCCTTTGTCTTAATTCGAAAGGGTGGGGGACGTGTTCAGTAACCCTATCCTCCTCAGTTACGTGACTGATCAGAAAGATCAAATCAGGCTTATTTGGACTGGAAAAGACAATAAAGGGGAACAAGGAGATGATAAGGATAGATAGTAGGATGGAGCGAAAGAGGATGATGGAGAGAGATAGATAGATAGAGAGAGAGAGTGAGAGACAGAGACAGAGGGAGGAAGGGAAAGAGTGAGAGAGGAAGTGAGTGAGGGAGGGAGGGAAGGAGGGGATGATAGAGAGAGGGACGAAAAGGAGAGATTGAGAGAGGGAAGGAAGGATGGAAGGAAGAAAAGAGGGATGAATGAAGTGAGGTATGGAGGGAGGACCAGGAGAGACGCGGTGACAGAGAAAGATGAAACAGACATACGGAAAGGAGTCAGTTAGATATTTAAAAAGGACAGAAACTTTGAGACTTCTAGACGAAGGAGACGAAGGAACACTATAAGGACATGTTGGTTTTTACATTTGCACAATCACATCTACTCATCGAAGCATGCAGTCAGTAGTTCATGGCTAGCTAATTAAATCAACTAGTGATTGGACCGATAAATAATTCGGCAGGAATTAGGGAATCGAAGACAGTAGCCATTTGCAAACAACAAATGTATCAATTTCTTTCTCTTTTCTCTTTTCGCGCTCACAATGTTTCGATTTTTTTCAAATGCTAGTCTTTCGCTCTCCTGCGCGATAATTGTTTTCAGATGGACAAAACTAGGATAGTTTTTCCTAGAATTCTGCAGACATTGAGGAGAATGAGACCAGTCCATTCATTCGTAATCATCGTAAACCAACTGAGACATTGAGAAGAAGTAGGTTGTCCACTATGCCATTTAGGAGGAAAAGACATCTATAATTATATCACTGTATATTTGCAAGTCGTCAAAATATTGACTGAAATAATCCTTTACCTTCCGGGATTGACTGAGACTATCGACTATCATTGTGGCTTCTAGTCGAATTAAAACTTAAGATCGTAATTGAATGCTTTCATCGCTATTATTACTATTGATTAAGTATAACATTTTTCGGAGGCGACCTTGGTTGAAATGAGGCATTATCTATATATATATTCCCATGAGGTATTGGCATGATTATAACACATTGTGTATAAACGGGTATGGATGAGTACTAATCTTATATTTGATTGATTGGAAGTAAGTAACAATTCTGAAACGTGAAATTCCATTCCAATTTGATTCAATTCAATGTATTTATTTTCCCAATGAACGTTCAACATGGATATTATTTAGTTTCGCTCACATTTAAAATAAAGGCTCATGCAGACATAGTTTACAAAGAACAGAAATAGGATACAAAACAAGGATTCATTTTGGTGAGGACCAAATAACAATTATACATGATATTGATTTTTTCGTATATGGTTATAGCTTGTTTCGTTTCCTTAAATTACATATTTAAGCCGTCTTCGTGTATATTATGTGATTATATCCAATGATCTTCATGTAAATGATATCAATAACTCAATCATCCAATGTTTTGCCCTTGAGTGCAACGCCCAACTCTAACTGCTATGTAAATTACTATTTGGCGATGAAGCATTATCATTTTGTAATAGTATATCATAATTTATCATCGAATATTTTGGGAAAGAAACGTTGCAGTGAGAAATATACATAGGAGATTTTGAGTGGAGAATGAACAAAATAGAGACGGAAATACAGAGGAGTAATGACATCATGGAGAAAACAGATTCAAAATAAGAGAGAGAGGGTGTGTGAGAGAGAGAGAGAGAGAGAGAACGAAAGAGATGCGACAGTAAATATCATCAAGTGTATAATGTTCTCCTTTTCAGCTAAATATAGAAAACTAAAAGGAGGATCAAACCGAACATATTTATTCTTTATAAAGAAACCAATTGCATCATAGAATTTTGAGCACCGGAGAGTGCTTGGGAAGTGGGAGGGGCAATAATATGTTTTATTGTTATTTAAAAAGGTGAAATTATTGAACAGTATACACTAACTCATCCTAAATTCCCTCAAGAAAAAAACACAGTAATGTTTGAATTGGTGGAAATTAAAAAATCACCAACAAATTTCATGCCTCTTTAAAAATTGTGTTTTCAAAGTTCAAATCCAGCAACGGAATTCTTACAATAAAGCATTTTATTTAAATTCTTATCGAGTCTGATATCAACAAAAATATCCCACAGGTAATGTAATAGCTTTAAACGTTAAAAGTAGCTCTAAAGACAGGCACTTTCCTTTTAAGCTCGTTATGTTTGTTTTCTTTTACTGATATCAACGAAATTAATCAGATATCAACAATATTCCCTCTCTGAGGCAACGTTATATCATTTCAACTCAGATACGTACACCTTACAAAAAAGTCGTATTCAAATTTAGTAGAGAGATTTGAATCATTGAAACGTACGTAGGTATAATTTATTACTTTTGCATCAGCGCCTTTATGAATAAAGAAAGGAAAATTATTATTCCACTGAGAGAGCTGCCTTGCTTGAATAAATCTGTAAGATAGATATATTATGACGATAACTAAATGCACTATATTCAAACAATTCATGTAATAAGATGATGATAATTGACTGACATGGCGTTGCTTCATCTACACATGATTTAAGCTTAAGCCCCTAGACGTAAATATTGAAGGGAAAAAATGAATTTGACATCACAATGCTGGTAATTTCCTTTGACATATCGAAGGTTGACAGAAACAAGAAAGCACGAATGGATTATGAAAAAACACCTGATAAAAAAGAAATGAAGATACGACACATGAATAAGGGCAAAAATCACAGTATTCTTGCCAAATATTAAGTTTTTGACCAGCTTGATAGTCGCGACCTAATGGTTCCAGGCCAGGGCCCTGTCTTACAAAGAGTTGATATCAATCGCAACTATGTACATAAGAGATAGGAGACCGCAAACTTGCGATTGATTGGAGGACTTACGATTGATCCAAGACGGGGGCCCTGGATGTACTTGTTATTTTGCTGCTTCATCCATCACATTATATACCGTTGACCTTAAGGACAGCTAAATTTGGTCATCGTTCACTTAAAGATGAACGCGGTTTAAAACTGACCCCAGCCTTCTTCTGCTTCATATCATACAACACGACTTATCACGCTACATACATGACGAGTTCTGCACTTTCATGCTTCATTTTATATGGCTACATAATAATCGTTCCAACGAAAAGCTCAGAAAGCCCACGCGGTAAAAATGCATCCATTATACATGGGGAATAAGCATTAGGGATGTAACATGTAAAATTGCCTGTGGTATTGGTAAAAAGTTTGAAATTCTTATCCGTTTATTTGTCTAAAATATTAATTAGATCTTAAATATCCATTTTTGCACTTTATTACAATATCCTTCAAATCGTGAAAATTATATCGCATTTGCATAAAATTCTTGATCGCTATAGAACTGGTCACTCTCTTATTGGCCACGTTGAAGTCCCAGTGGTGGCTTTGGGGCTTCAATTTCAGTCATACCCCATCTAAACATAATGAAGGAACCCTTCCCCACTTGATATTCTTGTCTGCCGCGCCGGGATGCTTCATCCAATATTACTCTCTCCATTTACAATCAAGCAACATAATACAGATAGTCTTGAAGTGATAAAATCGTCTGGAGTCAGCCACAATCACGACCATATCTTTTAAAATGAGCGTGTGAGCCCCCGCAAAGCAAATAGGACGCCCAGATTTAATGACTGTGGTTCTGAATTATTAAAGCTCAGCGTTGACCACGATTCATCATAGCCGTGAGTATGGACCAGTCGTTTACTTCTGATCACATAAGGGCATACTTCAAAGGTTCCCGGATGACATTCTAAAAGGCAGATGTAAGTACTGAGCTGCAGACAAGTCGGTCATGCCTGAAGGGCTTTCTCAAGTACTCAAAATGACCGGTTGAAAATACGAGTTGGCATCTTCCAACAAACATACCAAAAGCCTTCAACATACATCGAAGAAAACACCATCATGTGGTGGGCATTTAGAGGGTCTCCCCTGACCCCCTCCCCCTGCTACGGTATAGATGTAAACGGTTGGATATTGCAGACATTATTCTCAAAGTCCTTCTGAGTTCTCAAGTTGTATGAAATGTCTTAACTTTAATAGACCCAGGGAGATGGAATAATAATATCACATATTCAGCGTGGCACAGAAGCGGATGGGGGCCAGTGCCCTCCTGAGAATCCAAACTTGCATACTATGTACTATGTTCCTTTTGCAGACCAAAAATTTGAAAAGGTTAAATTCCAATGGCATTTGAAAGATAATACTAATTTAGAACTCCCCTTAAAAAAATGACTATTAGTTGTCAAATCGACTTAGGAGCTATAGAGCCAATAAGTAATAGTTTTGATTTCCAGACCATTGTACCGCATGATCGTACGCTTTATACTGCGGAAAGATTCAATCAGTTTAATTTTGGCCATTGCAAGAAGTGGGTTATTGGTGTAGAAAGATCCTTTACAACTCATTTTATGTATGTTATTACCAAAGAAGAAGAAAAAGCCAGTCAGTCACTCAATACTTATAGTGTCTGACAGTTAAGTTTAGCAAGTAAACGGGTTTCCTTGCATAATTTGAATATTAGGACACTGCTAACGTAAAATTTCACAGATAGGACATACATGACATATTCATAATTCCTGCAAAGTTCTACAGAAATTGAGGTTGGCTGCAAAAGGGACATAGTGTCTTTAAGTACACAACAATGTACCTCTAATTACACATTTTGGACCCCAAAAGGGTATGTTGATATAATAAATTAGCACCTATATAAATCCGTTTTGTTTTATTAAATATTGCTTTTCTTTGCTATATTGCTTGCTTTTTTCTCGGGACTATCTCCCTCGATCTCCTTGTACAGAACCCTGGATTGACCTGCGTATATCTTTCTCATAATAACAGTGACAATGTGATACGATATCACTCAATAAAGAAATCTATGTTTTCCGAGAAAAAAAATATCATCGTGAATTCGAGAGAAAACTCAATTTATTTTCTTCGAAATGATAATAATAGTAATAATAATCATCATATCCCACAAATATTATTTTCATTGAATGAAAATCATATTTACATTTCAAACAACCAATATCAAAACAATATTTGTATACATCATTCATGAACATGCTTCAACAAAAGCCATCTTAAATTGAACTCCCTGTTTTTCGCATTTAAATGAATGTACTCCTCATCCTGATAATACGTCATTGTTTTATTTTTTATTTAATGAAGAAACAAGAAATGTCTCATCAACTCTTTAACAAAATAGTTGTTGCCTTACGAGTACTATAATGCAGTATGTTACATCATTTCACTTTCCTTTATAACCAAAATTTATATTTTGAGGGGTGAAATTAAAGATGAGCTTGAGTTCTGGTAATGATAGAATTAGAAAGTAAATTCTCAAAGAATCCAACAAAACTCTCACTGAATGTTCAAGATTACAAATGAATAACATGTGCCAAACGATTGTGGTAGAAAATGTATAGGGGCTGAGTAATGAGCATAGAGAGATAAGGAAATCAAGGTAAGTATATATAGGCCCGACACCATGTGCTTAACACAAGTCACTATGTGCATATTATGAGAGTTGCCGTGTTTATTGAAGATGATTTCCAGCAAGTTTTTGTGAGTTTGTTTTTATTTTACTGTCTCAAACAATCAATCCACTGCAGGATAAACAATCCAGAATGAATTTTAGCTATGATCTCTCGTCATACAATGCCATTACTAGAGCTCAAGATTAGCTTTAAACCAGAAAGCATGGGAAGATAGCCACTCTCCTACAGGTTCATATTCTTCTGATTTGGTGGATTCGGTACTGTTACTTCATACGGCTGTTTAGGAGAAAATCAATGAACTCCTTTTCTGCAATCTTGGACTCTACCATCCAATGCTCCTATCAAGAAAATGAAAAACTAAATGGTCAAAACTCTCGGGTCAGGGTAACAATTTCATTTCTTTTTCTATTTGTTTATGTAGGATCCAAGTATATAACCTAGCTAAAATCAATGAAAGCAAGAGAGGTCATCTAAATCCAATCTGATCTGTAAATGAAAATAAAAACAACAAAAACTATTCTCATTTTCAGACTTCATCCTCAGTTTTTTTATGATCAGTACGATGATTTTCTGCTACTAGCATTAACCAGAGCACAACCTACGGCTGGAGAAACCAATCAATTAATAGCGCTTAATCTCTCTGATGATGGAAAGCAATTTAACCCGAGATCCATTGACAAAGAAAAGAGCTCTATATACGCCACAGCAGCTTTGAAATTGGCACTTTAAAACGTTAATCAAAAAGTGTATCTAAAATGAAAAAATAAATAAAATACGATAAATCAGAGTCTCCCCCTCTCTCTTTATCTTTCTCTCTTAGAAAAACAAATCATATACGTGACGTAGATCCATGCGAATTCTAGAACAGTCACAGAAAATATTTTATAATAATTAATTCCAAATTGTTGCGGAAGAATCGGATAAACGTCAGTAATTTTCAGAGATCAAAAGTACATTACGATGATGATTCTTTGTGGTTTATGTTGACAATAGATAATCGTAACTTTGATTTCTCCTGTCTTCTCGTAATACGTATGACGTCAGAGTGCGAGACAGCAAAATGGAAATATTGAATGAGGGGATTTATACTGACCGAAAAACTGCACCATGTAATGGGGTCATGACATTTTTGTTGGTTGTACTATCAGTGGACCTTTTTTAAGCAACCGTGACTCGCAGTGTCAGAGAACTCAAGAGAGTTTGGAGATTGGTCGAAGCGTTACGATGACTCCATCTATTTTGACGTTGGTCCATGTACTTAATTGATGTTCCATCAATAAATAGCCAATGTTGTGCTTTTACTCTGAACTATTTTCATCTTGCCGCAGATTTCACGCACGCCGAATAAATACTTAGCTTCTTGAGAAGTGAACCTTTTTTGTTAATTATTAAGGGGCAATGTGCAGACATCTATGTACCGTCAGCTTTGACTGAATTGATTATAAAGATAAAATTAAACACCGCTTGATTAATGTCGGGTCAAATTTACTGTTGCCCATTAGGTTGGAATTTTTTTCTCTATACTAAATTCAAATGAACATTCTAATCAGGATGAAATCCAGCAATCCAACTTTAATTTTATCAGAATCAATTTCAGAACGCTTTCAAAAAACGAGAACCCGAAGTTAGTTTTCTTGATGCTTTCTTTAGAAATCAAGAGTGTAAGATCGTTTTGATTTGAAGAAAAAAATTGTTGTACTGTTGGGTTTCTTAAATCTAAAAAAAACGTTTTCCATACTCAACAAATAATAACTCGGAACAACGTTATTTCTTCTTATTGTTACATGTGCATTGATTAAGAAAGAAAATAAAGGGTTTAGTAACTAGTAGTAGGCTGTCCAGGGGAGTGTTCACAAAGCCTAAGATCGACTTTAAGATGTACTTAACTATGACAGGCCATTCATGCCACTGGTTGCTCTCACTATCAGTCTCTTAATTATGATCTTCAGACAATATTATTTCCTTCAATATGGAACTATCAAAAAATGTAAATTCTGTAGATTTGTGACCACGAATTATACGTCTTTTCAGAGACCAATGTCAGTAATGATAAGAGCAAACAGTGACATGAACGGCCTGCCGTAGTTAAGTCCAACTTAAAGTCGACCTTAGTTTTTTTTTAAACACCCACTGGCCCTTGTGCAGGGGCGGACTGGATAAACCTCAGTTCGGGGAATTTCGCTGCGACCGGATCATCAATTGGCCCTCACACCACACTAGAGGGGAAGGCGGCCCGTGGGGATGAACTCTTCAAACTCCCATAGGCATTAGCCAGTCCGCCCCTGCCCATGCGAATTCTACCCATACTGTGATTGCCTCAGGTATGGTTGACAAATCACTGTCTCAATAATTACATGCAAATCTCTTTATGTGAGTACAAACACAAATTTGAAATAAGGTAAATGATTTTTCTTTGTGTAATTCCCAGAAATTCCTTTAATAAAAGTATGATAACTGGCTAATGATAAGAGCTAAGTCTGAATAGTCCCAATATGGGATAGAATTTTGTTTGGACAAACACCTAACAAAGAGCCATGCCTTTGGTCTATAAGAAATCAAAGTATGGTTAATTAACACCACGTTATGTAATCAACATGACATAATTTGTTTTCATGTTCATTACAGGCATTTGTTCATCATTAAACCCCTTTGTGAGTTGATGGAAAGGAATAGTAAGTAACGTAATTAGCAGCATATTCTCCGAGGGGTGACGCCGACCGATTTAACCCCCCCCCCCCTATTTGAAGGCCCAGGAAAAATGAAACACAAATTGTCATGGGTCCAGGTCAATAATGGCTGCCGAAAAATATTGTGCGTCATTCTTTTTAATGAGGCTTCTGCACCTTAACTGTATAATGCCTGGGCCCTGTTTCACAAAAAGTATTATCAATAACAAGATACGATATTTTTTTATAATTTACTGAAGTCCTTGCATTTGATTGGCTCTGAGCAGATCTGCTATAGATAACAACATTTATGAAACGGGGCACAGGATACGCCATTGGTTATATCAAATTGTGATATTGTGAGGCTTGTCCCATCTCCTGAATATATATTCACAATAATTGCCATGATTACCACGATTATGTAATTAGGCAAATCATGTAGTAACGAAAATGTGTTTTTGAATAAAACGTACAGAAGATTAAAACAATAATTTCTGTTGAAAAATGTGATAGAATAAATCCATAAATCCATGAATGAATTATGAGCGTATTTTGCTATCATCCGATAAACATTTTCTTAAATAATGCTGAGGTGATTTAGAATAAATGATTTTAACAAACTAACTTTTTGGTAATTCTGACAGGAGAATAATGATAATATCATGGAAAGATATGAAAACTAACAGAGAAGTACTGCATATGACAGGGCTTAAACAAAATATCCTGATAGGATAATCAGTGGTTAAGGAAAGAAAGGCAAAATACTTTGGCCACTTTAAAAGACATCAGAGTCTCTTAAAATATGTATTGGACGGAAAAGCAGAAGGTACCAGAACAAGAGGGAAACCAAGAACTGAGAGGGTGATATTAAGACATGGAGTGGAATGACACGGCAAGAGTGTATACTATAGTCTATAGGGTGGCAGAAAACAGAGACATGAGGGAAATTGTTGGATTCAATCCCCGAGCTGGGAGAAGATTATTCTGACCAAGTTTCAGTGCCTTTGAAAGTTTGTACTGAAATGAAATGTGAAACATTTTAATCAATATCACCTTTTATTTTCAAGAATCCCCAACCACCAACAACTATGACGAGCTGCCGTTTGTCAGCATAATTAATAATTTCTTAATTACTTCTCTTGAGTGTAATTTCTTGAGATCAACATGTGGTTGATTGCAGTTAATATAGAGAAAATTGATTAACGTTGTTATTGATTGGTGGTACTCATTGTTAGCATATTGTGTGGAGAAAAAAAATTAGATGTCATAATTCACTCATTTTGATGAAGTGAAACAAGGCTATAATGGCATTGTCTTGGTACCAACATTAATCCAATTTGAAACCATGCGCTCGACTCAGAACAACACATCACGACCGGATCAACGAAATTGAATATTATGTCGCACTGTGACTTAACCGGGTTTATTCTTGAATACATGGATAATTGATTTGTTTTTCAAACTCGATGACCCGAATTCACAAAGCAAGGTTTGAGCTCAGACCGGGTTTGAGCTCAAACCTCCTTTTGTTTCGCCAAACCTCCTTTTGTTATTTACAAACCAGGTTTATAAATAACAAAAGGAGGTTTGGCGAAACAAAAGGAGGTTTGACCTCAAACCTTGGTCTGAGCTCAAACCTTGCTTTGTGAATTCGGGCCTATATGAATAGAAGCAGCTATACAGGAGCTGATTTTGAAAATTGAATGTAATATATATTTTAAATTCATTAAATAATTCTTGGAGTGAACATATAAGCACCTATCAAGACCTAAGTTATAAAGAACATTTTACTATGATTTAATGACAAACGAATTTCACTCAATCTGGTATATTGTATTGCATCATTAAGTAAAAATAGTATTTTTTTTCTATTTGCATACAAGTAGACCTCACTTTTTCTTAGATAACACGCTAACATGATTTTATAATGTAAATGCATGTTACGAAAACACGAAGCATGCTTTGAATCTTCTACCGGCGTCCCTCGGAAAGAGAAGGTCGGTACACAAAACAACCTTTATTCTCTTATTGATTGAATTCAATTTCTCATCACCCTCCTCTTCCATCATTTTATGCACCACACATTTATATGTATCTATTGAGTTTGCCTATTCCTCCTCTCCTCACCTTCTTCCTCTGTACCCCCTCCTCCTCCTCATCTTCATCATTTTGCTCCCCTCCTCCTCCTCCTCCTCCTCTTCTTCTTCCTCCTCTTATTCTTCTGTCTTCCTTCCGTCTCCCTTTCTTCTTCTTCTTCCTCGCCTCCTTCTTCTTTCTATTTTTCCTCCCTTCTCCTTTTTATTTTTGTCTTCTTCTTCTTCTTTCTCTTCTTCTTTTTATTCTCTCTCTCTCCAGCTCCTCCTTTTTCTTTTCCTTTTCCTTCTTCTTCTTCTTCTCTCCGTCTTTTACTGTCTTTATATATTTGTCTTTCGTTTTCTACTGCTTTCATCCTCTCTGACTGACATGCAATAGCGCATCTTAGTCATCTAATTATTTTCATTCTTCTCAGTCTCTCTCTCTCTCTCTCTCTCTCTCTCTCCCGTATTCTCTTGTCGCCTGATCACCGTGCGCCAGTATCGCAACGAACAAAGCTGATATTGATGTTGAGAGCGATGGCGAGGTACATGATGTGCCTGACATGATTTCCCACACATTATTTACAGCATAAATTGAAATCGATCGATTCTTCCAAGTGACTTTATGTATTACATAGGGAATGATTGGACTGAAGTGATATGTGACGGAACAAGAGGGGTTTTACAAAAAAGAAACGTTAATGCAAATGACTTGAGATTCTCCACAATGTTGCCCTAGAATATTAAACGATTTATATGTCACATGAAGTATGTCAATATAATTATCACGATGTATCGTGGCAGAATGAAATCATTTTACCATCCATACCTCTTTATATTAAAGTATTTTTTCCTCATAATTGGATTTGTGGGGATGGAAAGCGTTATTTTGGCGATGCATGATGTACTTTAATAAATCAATGTTAGGCATGCATTTACAAGGGTTTCTTCACCTTGCGTATAATCTCGTGGGTATTGTCTATTGGCGGTGTCTTGTCAAAGAATGAAGCCGCGGTGAAGATTGAGATGCCAGATTCACCGACGACCCAGAATAAAATCAAATGATTCTTACACCGTGCACATTCAGTTATCATCACAACGAGAGAGAGAGAGGGGAGAGAGAGAGAGAGAGAGAGAGAGAGAGAGAGAGAGAGTCAGAGAGTCAGAGAGTCAGAGAGAGAGAGAGAGAGAGAGAGAGAGAGAGAGAGACTGAAACGGAGGGAGGGTGGGATGGAGGGAGACATGAGGGAGATTGAAGATAACTATTGTAACTATTTCTAAGAAAAATCGATGACAAAATGGAGTGCAAAACCATTCTGGATCCCCAGTGAGCTCACCCGACATTTCTCCTGCTCTCAGTTAACATTCTCTCCACTGCCCCCCTCTCTCTCTCATGCCGTCTCTCATACTTAATGTAATGACACTGAAATGACTTTTTACATAGTTCAATCAAGCCCCCCCCCCCCCCCCCCTCCCCTCAATGAAAAAAAAAATTAAAAAAATGAGTACATTATTAAGTGATTAAATTAATGTATAAATAAAGCAAGAATAAACAAAAACACGAAAAACCCAAGTATTGTCTTTGGTTGATATCTTCCTTTTTCATTTATCCTTTTGTGTCATTTGATGCGTCTTTGTTCTCCATTTCTGTACATACTATATTATGCTTTGCTTTTAACTATGCTCTGATTATATATATTCTCTCTCCCTCTCTTTGTTTCTCCTCCACTCTCTTCCTCTCTCTCTCTCCTCATCTTATTATCTCTCTCTCTCTCTCTCTCTCTACACACATTTATACTTTTAATTCCGTCTTGAAATAGTAAAAAAAAAATGATGTCATATACAAAATGGATTGTTGAAAGACCTTTAAAATGGACGGTTTAATAGCTCCAAGAAAGCACTCTTTCCCATGAATCACTGATTTCACAATTTATGAAATGGAGAATGCATATATATATAAAATTATGTTTGGCAACATCAAAAACATTTGAATAATGCCCTCATAACTGACTGAAATTTCTTATTATCTATAAATCATATTAATTACTGAATGCACATCCAACATAAAAATGTGTTTTACAATTACTTAGTACTACAGTGAAAGCTATCAGTTTGCAGATTAGATCTCATTCAAAATTTGCACTGATGTAATGTTAACTAGAAAAAAGATAAATGGGGCCAGTCACCACGAAATGAGTCCAGTGTCGCATTAGGCTCAATCGTAGTAATAGCGATGTATAGTGTGTATGTACTGAAAATTGACCCACCTACCACATTTAAGATTTTTCCAAAAATCGACTTATTCAATTCTTTGTTTGTTGAAAGTTTCATTGAAATCGAATGATGGGAAGTGTGTTGTTGCTATGTTGTTGTTGACCAGACTATAATATGTTACGCATCATTAACTTTACACCTAATTATCTCAAAACTGGGTAATCCCATTGTTTATAAAGTCCAATTAGGTTTTTGTTCATATTTCTGGATATAATTGATCAATTTTAATGTGTGACCCCTTAATTTAAAGCTTACTTAATGTAAATTCATATAATACTTAAAAACAGGAATAAAAATGTTGACCAACTGGACTCATTTCGTGGTGACAGGCCCCAAATATTATATCCCATACAGGTAGAGCAAACAAAACGAGGCAATACATGTACTAGAGACCAAATCATAAATCACATTACCTGAAAAATGGTCATACTTACATATATCAATCCCTAATAAATCACACAAGAAATCCTTTCTACCCATGCACACTGAAAAACATAAACATGGAGCAAATATTGCTCATCTTCTCTGGATATAATCAAGTATATTCATTTAATCAACCTGGATTTATCATCTCTCCTGACTCTGTGTGAATGTATATCTTTTGAATCCTGTTGCTTTCTTTCACATGTTTCTTTCACTAACACCTTTATTTCAGCTCCTCTCTCCCTCTATATAAAATTGAAGATCCATCGCTTTCAAAGCTAAGATTCTCTATTTTTATCAGTCATGAACTCACAAGTACCCGTTAGTACAAATAATATATAACGTTTTGTACAATGCTAATGTGATTCTGATCAACTGAGCGGGAACAAGTCTATCAAATGTTACATAATTCAACACGGACGGACACTTTATCTCAATTCATAAATATCTGTTACAACAAAGATGCAAGGGCAAATAGTTTCTTGAATTTGTCTTCTTACTCATTGTTTTTCACTTCTAAAGGTTCACCCCGTTCAAAATCTGCTTCACAAAAAGGTCATGAATTTTTAAAATTACATGACAAAGACAGAAATATGTTACACAACAAATCATACTTTCCAATTACAAAGGAATGCTCATGCGTCTGATAAAAATACACATATTCTACAATGGGAATTATAAAATAAAAATGTATTGAACTTCTTGATTCGAAGATAAATATACATGTATTTCATACATCGTAACTTGTAGTGCATCATATTAAATAAAGATCATCATTGCTATTTATTGCAATTCTCCTATAGTAGTCGATCCAAACAAAAACATATTACTTGGTACAATCATAGGTAGCCGCCATTATAAATATAGAATAAAAGATGTTTAATGCCACTAATCTCATTCAATTTTATAGAATTCAAATAATAAGGAACAATCATAATCTACTGACAAAATTGCCAATTAGAGATTCGCATAGCTGTAGTGATCTCATATTCCAAACATTCATTAGTGTCTTATAGTTTGTCCGATTCATTTCAAACTTTCGCTACTCTGAATGTCTGATTTTTCTGCTTTCATCCAAATGAACGTATTACAAGGGTTGGATTGCCTTTCAAGAGTATTACATTACATGAGAACAAGTTCATCTTGTATCTGCATTTTCATTAGCATTTATTCCTATATATTCCTATGAAAAGATATACGGCTGACTGGAAGCAATGTGCATGTAATACAATCCTTTTTGGATTCCACCAATTCCATGATATAGGATTGAAATTCACAGTGATCATGGCATGTTACATGTGGTTACATAATTTGCATATCTCGTGACTAGTTTGCATAAATATGGTACAAATATTTGGCATGAAGATGTTGCAGATTTCATAGAACTATGTATATTGTAAAAAAGAATCTAAAATATTTTCTTGTGGCTTATTCATATCCATACAAACCACTGATTTATAGCACACTTGTATTTGTTTATCTCATACAAAGCATTAGATCGATCTTTACACAACAGACAATATCCTGTAGAATTAAAAGGATTGCTATCCCAGACCGGTGATAAGACATATGGTGAAAGATATAAATATGCTATATACTGCAGTGACATTTTCTCAGTAACAAGAGAACTTCAATCTTTAAAACCCTGTATCTTGAAACTGGAAGGCTTTTATTTGTCTTCTTCAAATAAGAGTCTTTGTTATACTCTTATATCACAAGCTACGAAATACTGATATCATAAGTGCTAGCCTCATCATCAAAACTAGATGGAACTTCGACTGCGCGCAGTCGAAAATGATGCCTCCGTCAAAGAGCAAATTTACAAACCAAAACAGAAGAAATTTTTCAAATTCAAGTTCAATTGTAATCCATTAACAGGTTCTCAGAATATCGTGATTACAAGCAATTTCTCATATACATATATGACCCTTTGATCTTTGACCTCATGACCCTAAAATCTACTCAGTTCATTGCCTCTGCAAGATGGCCCGAGTTAAATAGTAATCCATCTGTCAGTTCTAATGAGAATGCGTTCACAAGCTATTTTTGCATACATAATGAACCCATGACCTTTGACCTCATGACCCAAGAATCTACTCAGTTCATTTGCTCTGCACGATACATACATGATCTAAGTTTGGCAGGAATCCATCAATCGGTTCTTCAGATAACGCGATCACGAGCTGTTTTTGCATACATAATGAGCCCTGTGACCTTTGACCTTTGACCTCGTGACCCCAAAATCTAATCAGTTTATCGGCTCTGCAAGATACATACATGACCAAAGTTTGGCAGGAATCCTTTAATCGGTTCTTGAGATAACGCGATCACGAGCTGTTTTGCATACATAATGAGCCCTGTGACCTTTGACCTTTGACCTCGTGACCCCAAAATCTAATCAGTTCATCGGCTCTGCAAGATACATACATGACCAAAGTTTGGCAGGAATCCATCAATCGGTTCTTGAGATAACGCGATCACGAGCTGTTTTGCATACATAATGAGCCCTGTGACCTTTGACCTCGTGGCCCAAAAATCTAATCAGTTCATCGGCTCTGCAAGATACATACATGACCAAAGTTTGGCAGGAATCCACCAACTGGTTCTTCAGATAACGCGATCACGAGAACGGGACGTACGGACGGACGGACAACCCGAAAACATAATGCCTCCGGATACTTCGTAACGGAGGCATAAAAATATTTTCTGATGAAGGTAGCACATTAATTATAAAGAGGAAGTTTTTATTTCTTAAAATTTTTTTTGGACAGAGAAACCTGCTCCTTATGATTTGTAATACATGTATCTCATCTTAGAGATGTATGTATTTTTTAATTTAAGAGGGAATTCTTCTGAAGCGACCAAACAGCAAGATGATTATCTCTGCTACCTCAATCATAATGTTTCATTTTTTATATAATATTTTCTTCAATATGGACCTTGCCTTTATGCCAACAGACAACTTGGAGGAAGCTAGCTACTGAACACAGATTTTGTCTTGACAAACAGATGATAGCTGGAGGTTATCTTCTAGACATGGACCATGAGTTCAGATACTAGGTATCTTGTGGTAGGACCCTGTCTTAGGCTAGCAGATGACTTGAAGAGGGCTAGCCTCTCATCTAAACAATGACTGTGTCTCAGACTCTCAGACAATAGGAAGTCATCTTCTCAACAAAGACCTTGTATCAGGTTACCACAGTAAGAGGTTATCAAACAAGAACCCTGTAGTCTTAGGCTACCAGATGACTTGTAGGAATCATCCCCTGAACCATCCTTAGTCAAAGAACCATGTCTTAGAATAACCATTGACTTGCGGAAGATTGTCCTCGGTACAAGGTCAGTGTCTCATGCTACCAAATGACGTGTAGGTACCTACCTCTTGAAAAGGAACCATGTCTTGGGCTAACAGATGACTTGTAGAAGGACGTCCTCTTTCCAAGGTCCATTTCCAAGGCTAACAGATGACAGCTGCAGGTTCTAGTCCAAAGACAATGTCTTAAGCTACCAGATGCCTTGTAGGAAGCTCTATTCCGAAAAAGAACCCTGTCTTGGATTGACTGATGACTCCTAGTAGGTTGCCCTCTGTGCAATGTCATTTTTAACTCTACCAGCTATGTATAGTAGCTTAAAGTTTTTGTTCAGATTACATTGTCTCAGGCTACCAGATGACTTGTAGGAGGCAACCTTCTCAAGACACTTTCTGCCCTTGTCTGAACGTACCTATGGAGAAAAAAAACGCAGCAAAATGTTCTGTAAGTGATGATGATCTTCCATAATAATCATCATTGATACCATATTTCTTTTTTGATAGCAAATATAAGTACCTTTTATAAAATGAATCTACTTAAAGAGAAATTTGATATGAATTGAATATGATTGAATGTGTCATAACTCATAAATAGAGTGTTCCATTGTTGAATACCAAAAGATTAGAAAACAAGAGTAGGATTTAAATGTACTACCCAATGGGTTCTGAACCATGGTACTTCCAAGCTGGTTTACTTGAACTATAAGTCAATAACTATGAATACTTGTATATGTTATATGGGAGTCATTTACATAAATATTATAGGGCTAAGAAGGAATTAGCAGGGTAGCTTGGCAGGTGTAATGTATAGGATCTTATAATGACATGAAATTATAGAGCTTTAATACCTTCCACTTGTATGTGGCCTGGGAGGAAGTATGACACTACTGAAGGAATGCCCTTTACTGCTGGCAAGGGATGAGACTGATGATGATTGGACGACACCAGTCGTATGATCCTCTAGTCCTGGTAAGGCCACGCCTTCTTTCCTGGACTGTCGGTAAGGGCCTCCTATCTCTCCTCCCCAAGCGGACCTTGGACCATGTTTACCTCTGCTTGCACTGCAGGCAGGGAGTAATGAAAGATATATCATGAAGGTTTTTAGCATGAATAACTAACAGTTTCATCATTGCAGAATGAATCCTGGGGCCCGTTGCATAAAACTTACCATTGATGGTAACTTTGTCATCAATGGCAACTACCATGGTAACAGGGCTTAACAGCCAATCAAAATCAAGGTTTCCATGGTAGTTATCATTGATGGCTAAGTTACCATCAATGGTATGTTTTATTTTGTGGGCCCTGAAATACTATGGAGATATATGTCAGCTCTCAAGTTAATTTTTGTGTGCAATTGCTCTATTATCACATATTTTAGATTAAAACTGTTTATCATTGTTAATTTCTCAATTTGAATCCAGAGACTGCACATAACAGCATCAAATGCATAACCCCTGACTAATAAAGGGTTGAGCTAGATCTGAGTTAAATCCAATTCAATCAATTGTAAACCAGTTCACAATCCAACAGATGGACGATTCATGATCCATTGAGATCAATCACAAGTCATTACCAAGATGAGTAAACATAAACTCAGTACAGACATACAATAAACAAGTCAATGCAAAGCATAGCATCCCCTCGCCGGGTACAAATGGCCTATATAGAGCAATTTTAGCATATCTAATGAGCTTTGACCTTTGACCTACAGAACCCGAAATCAAACTTGGGCTGTATTTTGATACCATGTACTTTCATATCAAATTTCATTAAAATCTGTCAAACATTACTAAAGTTATCAAATGGAAATCAGATTTGTTACTATTTGTACTATATTCCCCCAGACTTTTTCGGCGAGTGGATAAACATGGGATTATACAAACACTTCCTTATATAGAATCTACAGGACACGGAAATAGAGACTTACCTGAATCTGAAATCTCTGGGTAGAAAATGGCCCATGTTGTGTTCTTTGAGGGTTCTTGAGAGTTGCTTTTGAAAATCTTTCCTTGCATTGCCATAACCATTGAAGATATGATCGCAGAAGAGCAGCTTACCTCCACCATAGATCTACAAATAAAAAATAAATTGTCCATCTTTAAATTATTACATAGGCAGCTTTATATATCCCATGAAAGAAACTGAAATATGTTTATTGCATTTCTTTAAACTTTTGTTGACATCTCAGCAAAAAACTCACAATTCTTACATATATATAAATCTATATCGAACATAAATGTAATTCTCTTGTGATATATAAGACATTTTACTAGACTTAACAATGTACCAAGTACTTCTTTAAAAAAAAATTATTTGTTCTTTGTAAATAGTGTAAATAGTTCACAACCCTTAAGGAATATTATTTGTCATATGTTACATGCTTGAAAGGTGTTGTAACGTTTCAAGCTCTATGCTTATGTTTCATCACCTTTGTGTGTTCATTCTTTAAACTGTATAATAATAGTTGCAATTTGTCTTTGATAAAGAATTGTATGATATTCTTTTTCATGTGAAGTCAATTCAAATGGATAGTAAAATTGAAAATGATTTGTTATATTATATTCTTTCTCTTACTCCAATGAATTGTGATATGTGACATAAATAAATAAATAGATAAATAAATTCCAAACAGCTGTAAAATGTCCTTAAAGGTACTATGTCCCATTTGCAGGCCAAAAAAATGAAAAAGTTAAATTCCAACTGCATTTGAAAGATAATACTAATTTAGAACTTCCCTAAAAAAGGTGGGGCTTGAAAACGTCTTCAAGTGGGAAATTAACGACAATTAGTTGTCAAATCGACTTTAGGGCTATAGAGCCCAAAAGTAATAGTCTTGATTTTCAGACAATTGTACCGAATGGTCATACGTTTTATGCTGCGCAAAGATTCAATCAGTTTAATCTTGGCCATCACAAGAAGTGGGTTATTGATGTAGACAAATGCTCATGTACCCTTTACAACTCTTTTCATGTATGTTATTACCAAAGAAGAAAAAAGCCAGTCAGTCACTCAATAGTGTCTGACAGTGAAGTCTAGCAAGTAAACGGGTTTCCTTGCATAATTTGAATATGAGGACACTGCTAACGTTTAAATTTCACAGATAGGACATACATGACATATTCATAATTCCTGCAAAGTTCTACAGCATTTGAGGTTGGCTGCAAAAGGGACATAGTATCTTTAACGATGAATAATTAAAGGAAGACTCACCATAAACATGCCTGGTACTGCATTGTGTCTTCTGTAGAGCTCGGGTTGTTTGTTGGTCGTTCCCTGAACAGCCGCGATGGTGTCATAGATCAATAGTCTGTACCTGTCCCCTCGACACTAGACATGATACACAAAAACAATATCAATCAATTACTGAAGGACAGGTGTGATCTTCACTAATAAGAAACAGCATCGATACAAGCACGAAATCACATGCCATATATCTTGTATATTGTGTATAGTATACTGAGAAGCACAATCTGCAATTAACATTGTTTCTTCAATGCAATGCTGGATAGGTAATGTTTGAGGCTGCTAAATCACACCTACTGCTAATTTAAGTTTTCATTGATTTTAGGCAAAGAAAAAGAAGTACAGAGTAAATTTTATGTTTGTTGAAAACAACCACTGGTAACAATCTGAGAGTTTGATGAGTAGATCATGATGTAATAATCACTTATTGCACTCCTGTACATCAAAAACGGAATCTGCAATTTGGAAGACCATCACTGGAACAACTAAATAAATCCTCTGGTAGAGTATTCAATAAAATGTAGTAGGACAGAGAAGTTGTAAACATCATGATTTAAAGGTAAAGACCAGTTTTGGTTATGCATATAAGTATTGGTGTGTACTGCAAGGTTCTGGAATCGTCAAAATGATAAGAAATTTGGCCCAGTCTTGGTAAAGTTACAAGCACTGTACACAGAAAGATGTATATAGGACTACGCGATATCTATCCAGTCCGGATAAATATGATAATTTACCAAATATCAATTAGTAGGTGGTTTCCTGGCAAAATTTGTATCATCACGTATTATTAAAAACATATACTTTCACATGATTGGTAATAAGAGCTGCCATTTCATTTCTTGAGAGGGGGCGTTTCCAAAACTGGTCTATACCTTTAAACAATTGCATTAAAATATTGTTTTGTTTTGTAAAGAGAGAGAGAGAGAGAGAGAGAGGAAGAAAAAGGAAGAGAGAGTGGGTAAGAAAGAGCATTACCTGATAACAAGGTTTTGTCCTGTTTCTATTCAAGGTTTCATAGAGTCTAACCAGCATGTCACCACAAGGCATAGCTCCGGGAAACATGGATGAAACCACACACAATACCATCAGCTGTTCACGAGGTACCTGGGTGGTTAAGAACTTATCCAGCTCTAGATCCGTGATGACAGGGATACGATGACGACTGCACTTGCATGTCCCTGCGGTGTCTCCTAGCATCTCAGCTCGTAAGACACTGAAAACGATTGGTTGGGGTCAAGGAACGCAACATAATCATCAATCAATTGAAAGCCCCACTGTACTACTTATAGCTATTTGCGCCCTCTATATAGCTAACAATGCCTTGTTTGTGACAGTTAGTCCCCCATGGTCCCCTATTTCTTATGTTCATTGAGAGCTGATTTGATGCGATAACCACCTGTCAGTGACCATGCAGGGAGGTTTAATCCCCCCTGGCCAAACTAGTGCAGATAGGCTTTAAGAAAAACAGTACTTTTGTATATGAATAGAAAGTTTTTGTTTTAATATAATTCAAGAAGAGATGAGAGAACAACAAACTTGCGAACATCATCTCTGGCTTATGTTTTTGCCAAAAAAAAACTACATACATCATGAAAATAAAAACCATATTTGGTTCAGGAAAGAATATAAAGATGTTTTTTCAAATTGATAGCATATACAGTCAAACCTGTCTACAGCAACCGCCCAAAGGAAACACAAAAAGTGGTCTTTGCAGACAGGTTCCTTTAGTACATGTTTCAATGATAAAACCATTTTCAAGGGAAACAAAAAATGTGCTTGTTGTAGACAGGTGGTCACTAAAGCAGGTTTGACTGTATCTTTATTGACCAAAGGCAAAGGTAAACATTGGTCAAAATGAGTAAGTTGTACAAGGATACGCTGGGCAGCCTATCGATGGAGCTGATCGCCTTGCTTTGTCTCCACTCGCTTCAGTTTCTACGATAGAAGTCTTGCTTGACATCATTCTCTGTGGACTGCTCAGTCTTGTGGTTCTGAAAGAACAGAAAAAAGTTTAGATCATGATACACATAGTCAAACCTAAAAGATTGAAAAATGTTTATCAAATGTACTCCGATGCTGCACAACCCTACCTATACTAGTACAGTCAAACCTGTCTATAGCGACCACCCAAGTTAAACACAAAAAGTGGCCTTTGTAGACAGGTTCCTTTAGTACATGATTCAATGAGAAACCATTTTCAAGGGAAACAACAAATGTGGTCTTAGTAGACAGGTGGTCACTAAAGCAGGTTTGACTGTACTTATAAGTTGTAAGATATGCAAAAAAGTTGATCTGATGCATCACCCTGTACAATCATAAACAAGTAAAGTGGATTATTCCCCACCCACTCTTGTAATGTCTACAGGGGAGTTATCCAAACAGAGGGATCACAAGAATCTTGGTCTTCATCGATCATGAAAATTGATTCTTTTTTTGTTGTCACAATGATCTTCTCAAGAAATTGTGATAATCAGAATTCTGAATGAGTGGTAAGAGTTATTGAAATTCTCAATTCAAGTATTTTTTCTAAGAAATAAACCTGAGGTATCCTTTACCTAAAAAAAAACTGATGTTCTGCAAAGATGGACAAAACTTGTACAGTATCATAAAAACAAACCTGCTGAGTGTGGACCCTCCTCTGGAGTACCTAGAGTAGTAACCCTGATCGACTCCATCTACTTCTATCCTGACTCGAGACTGTCTCCCTTGCGACTCATCCTTCTTGGGCTGTTCCGAAGGCATCGACATGGTGCTGTAAGGTCTGGAGACGTGCAGGCGACCAACGGCAGGAGCAGAGGGCGCCCTCATTGGTAACTTGGGACGGGGCAAGAAGTCAATGGCTGCTGCTGACTGTGGGCGGTCTGGTCCTGATTCTAGCATGGGCTTGGCTGACTTGATGAGGCGCGTTCGGTGTCTGGTGGCGATGACCGCACTTCCTACCCGGGCAAGCTGAGGATTGGTGACGTTGAGTATCATACGATAATGATCCATCCATTCATCTAGTAGGTATCTGATATAGGGAGAAAAGAGGTATCAAATGACTTCATGTGAAACAAGGCGTCAAGTTACTTTCTGGTCTACAGGTAAATATGATAAATGAGCTGATGTCATCATTCCTTGAAACATTTTATTTTGCAACAAAGTATTAAGCTAATGTTAATGAACAAGATTTGAAGGGGAAATACATCTATCACAGGATAAAAGGGCAAGGGCTTTTCTTGCAAGCATTTTCCGAATTGTCATGGCATGCTCTTACTTGCTCTTATTGTTATCTTAAATATCTTTAACTTTTTTTATATTTTTTATCAATCTTATCCCCAAATTACCTTTTAAAAAAAGAAGTAAACATTTAATCACAATTCCATAAACCAAGGGAGTTTACAGTTTAAAATTTAACAATTAAAAATGTAATGATGATCTACGGCTAACGATGAGGCTCTTACCTTGCTCTTGTTTTGAGTGTATCTAACTCCTTCTCTGCTTGGATGCCATGCTCTCCTATGTTGGGAAGCTCTAACGTCTTCATGATTTCCTCCATGGGGTTGATGACTATCTTGGGTTTAGGAACTCGTTTTAGCACGTTCACATCCTTAGGTTTCTTACGCTTGGGAGGGGGCGGAGGAGGGGCGTGGCTCTCATTGGCTGCTGCAGATGTGTACGTGTCTTCAGGCAACATCAGATATCCCTGTGATTTATGAGTGATGAAAACAAATTTAAACTTAAAGAGAAGGTTGAGTTCTGGGAAGAGGTGAACAATTATTTGTGAGCGTTATCATTGTATTATGCAAATGTGGAAGGACATCAGATAAAAAATGTTCCCTGAAAATGCCTTAATATTCTACATATGGCATGTAACAAGATATAAATCAGGACAGATTTTTATGCCACATGTTCGTGTAGCCCCATATACATCTTTCTGTTTACATTGTTTGTAACTTTACCAAGACTGGGCCAAATTTCTTATCATTTTGATGATTCCAGAATTTGCAGTACACACCAATACTAATATACCAGATGATCAACCTTTTCTGAATGATTCAACACTGTTTCTTTCACAATGTAATCGCATGACCAGTACTAAACTTGATCTTTAAGTCTGATAGACATTTATCCTTGTTCATAAGACCCCTAGCCTTTCTTCATGAAGAGATTAAAGGCATCGTTTGTACCTTTGTTCATACAACCAATAGATTAAGCTTCAGTTGGAGAATAATTTATGGTGTTCTCAAGAAAGAACTATTGTTCTTCATTTAAAAGGACTTGCATTCTCTTAATATCACCTCACAAAATAGGACTTATCATCATGGAACTCTATAATCTTCAAGTGATCCATGCATTATGAACAAGGGGATGATACCAGTGGCCATCCAGCTAGCCTCATATGTAAATTCTCAGCCTTTAACCTAAGCTTGTGGATTCTACTCCATAAACTGCCAATTGGCAATTTTCGTAACAAAATTTATACTGAAGTATCTTGACACAAATTATTTCTTTAACCTGTTACAAATAATTATATTTCAAATCATGTTGAGATTAGAGGCATCGCTTGTACCTTTGTTCATACAATCAATAGATTAAACTTGAGTTAGAGATTATGGTTCATGTTCTCAAGAAGAAACTATTGTCCTTCATTCAATCAACTTTTCTTTGTACTGATTCAAAGATGATAATTAACCTACCATCTCCTCCTGTGTTTGAGGCTCCGTGGCCATGATGGTCTGACCGACATGGATCTTGGACGTCTCCTTGTGACAGGTGAAGGTCAGCGAGACCCCTGCCCTGTTCACACAGCGGAAGGCGATGTGGTCGTTGACCTTGTATGACACCGGATTGTGAAGCCTGAGATGGGGCAGAGGCCACTCCCACTTGGTGGTGAGTGCTCCGTCCTCGTCCGCTATCATGCCTCCTTTCTCGGTGCACCATAACCTGTTAGAGAGAAGAAAAAAATGCTTCTAAATATTATTTCTTTCACTTCATACTTTGTGTAGTAAAAGGATATGATCAAAAGTGTAAAAACATAATCTAAGATTGTAGCTTCTTGTGCATATTGCCATAAATTTGCCTAACACTGTAAAAAAGAAAATTGACAGAAAAAAAACTGCCAGCGTTAATTTCATTTAAAGGTAAAGACCAGTTCTGGTCATGCGATTGCGTTGTTAAAGAAACGTTGTGGAATCGATCAGAAAAGGTTGATCATCTAGCATATAAGTAATGGTGTGTACTGCAAGGTTCTGGAATCATCAAAATGATAAGAAATTTGGCCCAGTCTTGGTAAAGTTACAAGCACAGAAAGATGTATATGGGATTACCCTATATCTATCCAGTCCAGATAGATATAATGATTTACCAAATATATCAATTAGTAGGTGGTTTCCTGGCAACATTTGTATCATCACATATTAGTCAAAACATATTCTTTCACATGATTGGTAATAAAAAGAGCTTCCATTTCATTTGTTTTTAGAGAGGGGGCATTTTCAAAACTGGTCTATACCTTTAACTCTTCCTTAGACAGATTTTAACAAAAATTGTAGAACAGTTACTGCATTCAAGGCACACCAATTGTCTACTAGTGTCAAGTATAAGAGAAGGGCTAGATAGTAAGGCTCTCTATAAAGAGGGTGATTATCTCTATTCATTGTTACCTGATGGTTCCTTTCTCATCACAGATACACCCTCGACCCGTGGGTGTGAATGCAGCAAGGTAAGAATTCTCCTCATCATCCTCATACACGTGTGTGTAATGTCCTACTCTGCGTTCCCCCGACGGGCTGGTGAGGATTGCAACACGACCTGATGGGTAGCTGGTAAAGGGAAGGTTAAGGTATCTAACACGTTTGACAACTTATTGACAACGGTCCCCTTTTTAAAGGCATCGTTTAACAAAGTTAAATCTGAGATGCATGGCACTATCTGTGTCTGTGATGTGGTGTTATTGAAGCCCTAAACAACAAAAAAGCACTTCAAAATGATTATGAAATACCTCAAAAAATCTTTGAGTGACCAGTTTTACCATACTCATTTTCCCCAATAGACTGTAGTGTTATAAAAACTGTTAGGAAACCGCAAAATTTGATTTATGATTTCCAATCATAAATATCTTGATAATCACACAGGCGATCGGCTTGTAAAAGTCTTAGGATTCCTGACTGACCTAAAGGTTTATAATTATGATTGCAGCATGAGCTAAATCCAGGATTTTGTTTCAGAATCCGAGGCAATGTTACAGAATCACTTTAAGATCTTGGGCTAGGGTCCATGGAAAATGCATGATATACCAAATAAAAATACAGTGAAACCTGTATACAAAGACCATTCAAGGGAAACATGAAAAGTGGTCTTTATGTACAGGTTCCTTTAATACAGGTTTCAATGAGAACCCATATTCAAGAGACACAAAAAATGTGATCATTCTATACAGGTCAGGTGGTCAATAAAACAGGTTTGACTGTTCATACAAGTATAATCATCAAACTAATGCATTTCTTCCTATGTTGAAGATGGAAAATTATGACTCAATATATTAGGGAAATATTTGTATAATTCTTGTATCATCGATTTAAGAAACAAACGCAAATACAGGTTTGTATGCGTATGGAATGTTGACAAGAGGAATTGTTTTTGTTTAAACATATTTGTGGCTTACACCCAGTAAATAAGGATCGATTGGTCGATCTATTATTGAAAGATGGTCAGAAAAAATCTTGGAACCAGCGGGATTTGAACCTGCATCTAATGCTTGCCAATCAGTGATTCTACCACCAGGCCATCACTGGTCAATGGCAAAGTCACGATGAACTAGAAAAAAATACCAAGCTCTCCTGATTGTTTAAAGAATTGAAATTTCTCCCAGGAAACATTACATTTGTAAGAGGAATTATTTTATAAAGGATACTACAATGTGACTGATCCATCCGGTAGACCTGTCATGAACTTTGGTCTGATTTCTGCAGGAGCTGGCTGGGGAAGCTTTGGAGGAGGTGGTAACCTCTGCATACTGGTAGATGAGAGTCTTGGAGCCACTGCAACGGTTGTTGGCTTCTTGCTGGTGCTCAGGTACTTTGCCAATGCCTCTCGTTTGCTATCGCCGTAGTAACGCTTAGACAGCGGATGCGTGTGGCCCTTCTCTTTGGCTTCAAACATAGCAACTTTCCTGTGGTTGACATGATCCAGTAGAAATTCATTAATGTGATAGATGTGATGGGATATTAACGCAATCAAGAGATGTGATTTAACAGTCACCGATTAAGATCGTAACAATCATACAAAACAATATTGATTGCATATGTAGACATCACAAGATACACACTAAGAAACAAGACATTGCCTATTCATGGAATATCTTCGCCAAATTAGTTAATTCACAATGGGTCAGATGACAGTCAAATCTCCCCCTGCTTTCTTTTATTTTTAATTTATTTTTTGGTGTATGTTTGAACAAACAGGAAAGTTGTCTGCCAGTACATCACAAAGACATTACAGATTCAGTCAATTTGAAAAGCCGTGACCTATATTGATTACAACTTTCAAAAATTCATGACTTTCTCACTTTTTGTATGATTTCACCAGTCTTCTTCTTTGATTTGCTTCTGCTTTTCTCTAGAGTAGTTTGCTATCAAGGTTGAATTTTTCCTTTAAGATGATAAAATTGTGGATTACCATGAGTCTTGTTTCTACATATCTACAAGATACTTACGCTTCTTGCGATGACTGATTGAGTCTCATGATAATAGTCTCTAAGATGCTTCTCCTGACGGCATCATCTTGATCCTCAGGCTGGATCAACCAGCCGGTCTCCTCTTTAGCCTTGGTGATGGAGAAACTGATCACTTGAAGAAAACTTGGCTGGTTCACACCCCCACCTACCAAAACATAAAACATGAGTTTTAAGCATCCGTAGTGAAGGAAGGAAAACTGGGTTCCTTATAAATCACAACTTTTCACTAATACATGTAATCCTAACATGTAAAGAAATGAAAACAAAACATTTAAGAGTATCAATTACCTTAAAAACATTTTGTATAAAGCTAGAATGTATTTATAACATCAATCTTTTTTTTCTTGTTCTTTGTTTATAGTGTGAATAGTTCACAACCCTTTAAGAATTTGATTTGTCATATATATTTGAAAGGTGTTGTAACGATCCAAGCTCTATTTGCTCATGTTTCATCACCTATGTGTGTTCATTCTTAAAACTGTAAAATAGTTGCAACTTGTCTTTGATAAAACATTGTTATATTCTTTTCATGTGAAGTCAATTCAAATAAATTGTAAAATTGAAAATGATTTGTTATATTACATTCTTTTTCATGTGATGTTAACTCCAACGAATTGTGAAATTGTGAACATGCATGCATGCATAAATAAATCTAAAAACAACTTAACCTGTCATTCTATGTGTAAACGGTCAAGAAGTATAAAGAAGGTGAGGGAAAACATAACAATGCATGCACAAAACGAAACTTGGACTTGGTTCTAATAAGGTCATATTCTTTGTCTATTCAATGGTCACTTTGCACATTTATTGAGAGTGCATTTAAACTTGCAATTAGTTTCTTGCCCATATTTTGAATATAGTGCATTGACTTGGAACCTCCAACATACAGAACTACACATTTTCCATGGTTAATAATTCAGTAATAGCATAAATGAATTGGAAATCTTAAAAAGAAAGCAATTACAAAAAATATTAAAAAACAACAACAATACAATGCATGCAAGTAAGGACATCAACTTTAATAATGTTCCTGTTCACCGACTCTTGACCATAATAAAGAATTGTGAATGTCAAGACATCCAGGAAGAACAAAAGACCCAACTTGAAAAAAAAATTAAAAAAATCAACAAACAAATAGCCATTTGGGAATTCTGTAAATGCTTTGAAGTGAAATTCCCTTTTTAACACACGAATATTTTGCCTGAATATTTCAATCTTATTTTCAAGTGCTCTATAGGATAGATTAATTCATGCACCATTCAAACATTTTAATTTAGGTTGAAAATACCCCTTTTCACTTTGCAAAAGTCTGAAATCAGGGCCATATTCTGAAAACACATCTATAAGGGAGATTGATGTAATTGACATAACAAATTGAAATTGCACATAATAAATTGAGATTGCACATAATAAATATATATCATCAGTGCTTGTGCAGATACTCAGCCTCTTTTAACTACATGCATAGATGTACGCAGTCAGCTTTGTGAAGACATTAACCAATGACTTGTCCTTGTTTTAATTTGTTATAATAATTAACATCCATTAATTTGCTACCGAAAAAAGAAAACAGTTTCAGTATACCTCCCAAGATTCCAAAGTTTCAAGCAAAAAGACTAAGTTTGTTCAGTGTGTTAGAAAAATAAACCAACTTAAGTACATTTTCATCAGAACATACATGTAACATGTGCTTCTCTTCTTCCGACCACTATCACAGGTCTTTAGAAATTAGAAATTGAACGCTTGCTTTATCTGGTAACAGACATGCACATCACAGTGACAGTGGCACTATACATTGCAACTAATCATATAACCATCAGTTATATGCCAAACCAATCCCCCGATTTCCATACCAATGAACCAATTTTGAAAAATGGTAAATATCCTCATACCGAAAGGTGCGATCGTCTAGTGAAACAGAGCAACAAGTCTGCATTACCAAACAATAAGAATAAAAGTACAGATAGCAATGTGTACATGTAATTTGATAACTTGACCAGAGATTCAAATTTTATGGGTTTCATTCCTGCCATGGCACCTGTGTTCTTGAGCCAAGAATTTTATCTAGATTCCATCTCTCTATCCAGGTGTGCAGTACACAGTCAGACCGCAGCCGGTGCGAAAACCCTCTATTTTATTCAGCACGTATGCAAGAATTTACGTGTCTTGCATACGTAATGAGTAGTGCAGACGGTCTTGCCGATCGGCAATTTTTGCCTTTATAATGGTTCATTTCTCATGAAATGGGTCTTATTTTAAAGATAAGAAGTTGCACTCTCTATATACTTATATGACAATCATGTTAGATATATTTTGGAAACAGATATTTCGCCTTGAAAATGGGGTTTTTCGACGATAAATCTATCTAAAGAGTAGGGCTGATTTTCACATAGAAATCATTCTTGCGTCAAGAAGATGTTATAATCAGCATAAAGCATAAATATTTTTCTTTACAATGATATCAAAATTATTATATTTTACGCTGTCCCAAAGTCAGGAACCAAAAAAGATCACGCTCATGTTCATGAATAATTAAAAAAAGTAGTAAATTTTGCCGATGTGATAATAGAGAGTTCTGATTGGTCAACTACGTCAACTACGTCACATATGTTTCGCTTTGGTTTATTAACATTCTGAATACCTCATTTTGGTAACCATGCGTTGTGGCGTGCGCCTGTAATGCACGTGCGCGCAAGCCGTCTTGACAACAATCTAAGGACCCGAGATCAAATACTTCACCTGCCATGTAGAAGATTCTGTTCTACTATAATTCTATTTTAATCATTTTTCTAATTTTTTTTCGGCTAGTCGATGGCGCGGCGGAGCTCCCTGGAGTTTAATAATCAGTTATGCATTGCCATTGCTCAGACGGCGAGCGTGCACGAGTATGAAATCACACAATTTCGCGCTATCATAAAAAGAACAAATTGGTAATTTCCGGGTTTTTAGGGTCTTAATTACTATGATTATAAAAAGAACATGATTTTGCGTCAATTAGGTTTTGACATATTGTTGATCAGTGACTTTTCATCTTTCGAACGAATCTCAAAGTGGACAAATTTATTTTGTCCCAAAGTCAGGAACCAAAAGTGAAATTCCCGGGTCAAAACAGCAGTTGAAATGTTACAAAAATAACGTCAATAAAAGTTGTGAAAAATTATTGTTTACAAATTGCGAAATATGGCAAATTACATATCAAACTGATGCTGAAAATCTCGAGAGTGACTTTCCGTTGCATGCTGCCATGTTGAATGAAGTTAACGACCAAAAACGCAGCTACATGTACACCCCTACAAATCTCACTGAAAAGCGCATGGAAATTCAGCAGACGTAAATGTTATGTGATCGCCAGATATCGCTGAATAAAAATCAGCTTTCAGCCTCATTAACGCGCGCGCTGCGGTCTGACTGTACATGTACATGTACATTGGTTCCTGATAGGATGTTATAAGTGTGCTTGTAAAATGATAAATGACTGGAATACTCCACAGGGGATAACGATAGCGCACTTTAAATGCAAAATTGAAGTTATAAATCCAATCCCAACGGTAAGGCAATGTTGTGGTGATAAATTTTAATATCAATTTGTTATCATTAGTGTATAACAAGCAGTAGTAATTATCTTTGGATACCCAAAACAAAGTTATAATATGCCTTCAAAATTCCTGATCAAATGTTAGTGCACATAGCCATGCAACTGTACATGTATCCTTGTTGAAAAAAAGCCTTTAAAATCACTATCTGAAATAAACTAAATATGCCTTCATACATTCATGAAATAAAATCAATTTAAAGAAAAATAATTTTCTTAAAAGACGAAAGAAAAAAGAAACACCAGAATTTAAAAGCCTGAACTGGGAAAAGTAAAACAAAACCTCCAAACAAAGATGAAACTCTTGACCCTGTGTCAGAACGCAACTGCAAAAAGGCATTATTGCAAAATGTCTACCATAAATTATGTTGAGATTCTCCACTGCTGTATGACCTTGCCTACGACCTTTCCTCAAATAACGTCTCGCTGCCATCTCTTCTGACATCTGGTTCATTGATTTTAAGTCTTCAAGTTGTAAAAAGGAGAGGATCACTTAAAAGATTGTAGAATACGTGTATCATTCCAAAGATTTCAAAACATGCTTGATCTACATGTACATGTAGGCTACCATTTTTAATGTACCGTACATAAATGTGTTATTCCTTTCCATTCTCTGAACAAAAATAAAATGATTACGCCATTAAGGTATTCTCTAGCTGTAAAGGTTTTTATTTAGTGACTAAATGCTAACTGGAAAAGTATAACACTATGCAAATTATACAGAAGAAAAAGAACTTGACAGCTATGAAAAATCCTTTGTACAGTTATTGATGTACTAGTTGTATGAGATTTATTGCCTTTTAACACTCAATATGCAGTGTTAGGATGTACATATGTATCCAGGGAAGTGTAGATAAATTCAATTATGTAAGGTAGCATACTAACCATCTTGACTTTCCCCACTAATGTCTGCAGTATGAGCCCGTCTGCCCAGACCAGGGGTTATCTTCAGAAGAGAAAGTCTTCCATCTCTTCCGGTCTTACTCAGAGAGCGTCCTGGTGGAGCTGACTTTGCAGTTCCTGGAGGAATATCCTTCCCTGAAAATATAAACAAACCCATATCAGGGGGGTGTTTCACAAAACTTGTCATCAGTGACAAATGACAGTTGTTGTTATTAGCTACTGTCTGAAATCCATGCTTCTGATTGGTTATCAGCAGATTTGTCACTGATTTTGTCATTTGTCATTGAAAAAAGGCTTTGTGAAACAGGTCCCAGCTAGGTCACATCCAACATGTCTCAATTGATTTCATTCAAAGACAGACATGAACCTTAACAACACTACACAATGAAAGTATGCACAATAAATATACCTGCATTTACCTTAAGAATGTACATATTGTGTACTTATTTGCTATACATGAGGAAAATTGAGCTTCAATAAAATTGTAAAACTTATCGATATTCGATAATCTGGATTATTACCTATACGGATGCATGTAAGGCTTCCAAGTGGTACAATAAATCAGTGTATTTTATATCTTTAGCGCAGTACCCCGATGACTGATCAATATTGTTTTTGTGTTGCTCAGTCATCTGGGAACTTCAATTATCGATATTGATAATCACACAAAAACAGAGCCACATTTACTGAGGTGAGTCAATATTTGTTATTTCGCTAGTCAGCCTGACATAGATAATGATTTTATATAGCTTTGTTTTCATATGATACAAGAATATATTGCTCTCGCTATGACAGTATTAGACTCCTCTTCGACTCGTCCAATATTTTCATGGCTCGAGCAACATATTATTGTATCACACTCAAAGCCATTCAATATTATATAAATATCCTTACCTAATTTTGATTTAGGAACATGAGATCCATCTGCGGGTGATTGATTTTGGTCCTCTCCAGATGCTTTTTTCTTCTTCTTTTTCTTCTTCTCCTTCCCATCTACTTCTTCCGCTACAGCCCCATCCTCCAAGTCTTTATCTTCCTCCTCTTCCGCTCCCTCCTTCTCTTCATCATCAGGAAGGTTCTCAATACATTGCCATTCTTTCTTCTCAAACTGTGCTTCTGCTGTTAGCTCTTCATAGGCACAGCTGAGACTATTCACCAACTCCCTGGGAAGATCCAGATGTTGGTCCACAAAGAGATAGAGAATGGATGTGAGCTTGACTAGGAGCGTTGGAGCTGCTTGCACTGATTCATGATAGAGCTGTCTCTGAGTTTGCTCTCCATCAAGTGTTAAATTATCAAAGCTATTTCTAAAGATTTGCCGATAGAGTTCAGTGTTTTGAAGAGCAAAAAAACTATTGCCTGCCTCCTCAGAGTACTTCAGGTAAGACGTTTGGTCAGAGGAAAAGAATCCCCCACTTGACTCTGCTTCTTGCTTCTTCTTCTGACGTTCCTGGCTGCTGAGGAAAGCAGCCAGACGAGGATTGAGGTTGGCAAAACGCAAACTACGAGGGAGTTCCTGAGGTTGCTTGCGTCTCCTCTTAGGCCTTTGAATAACCTGCTTCTGATCACAAAAGTAGGGGGATGGGACTTGGTGTACAGGCCCAAACATCATGCCTATTGTCCACTTTCCTGCAATATGGCAGTCATTTGTGCTCCTGTAGCATTAGGATGAAAGAGAGAAAGAAAGACAATACTGTAATTGTTTAATTTGAATTGTAACCATTAAAACAATACATTTGAATGGAGATCTGTACATGAAAAGTGTAAAAACAGTGCCAATATTTCTAAACGGCTTGGGCATTTTCTTAGTTCCGAAAAAACATAAAGCAAATGGCATCTACATAATCACATTTGAATATTTTTTGTGAAGCCCTAATGCATATTTACACAAGTAGAGACTTTGGTGGTAAGCGCTGTATAAGCACCAATTTTTATTATCGGTATCATTATTATTATAGTAAGGGACTCTTCAGAGTTTTGCAGATTAATAGCAGCAGAGGGTACATGTAGTACTGTAAAGACCATTTTCCAGGCTGTTCTACAACAACAGCTCTACAAAGATTTATGCAAAACAAATAAGTAAAAAAATACATTGAGAAAAATCTGAATCCTCATTTTAATGTTAACAATCCTACATGTATTTAATCAACTTAAACATTATCTTTTACATAATATATTCTGAACTGCATCTAATGCAAATGAATGTGCAGAACTGTCATGAGAACCTGCAAAATGACTTGATGCTTGCCTTTTCTTGTGCAAAAGGAAATTGTTGGTTATTTCTACTATAACGTCAATTACAACCATGACTGATAATTTTGGCACGTGAGTCACAGACTACCTGGGTTAAAAAAGGATTGTATTAGAGGAGATATATGAAAGTAAAATTAATCTTTGTAAATTTGAAGTCAAATTTTATGGTGGTGTGACCATAGTTCGTGCATGCCCTCAATTCACACAAAAATCCATATCTTAAAAGATCAGTAAGATTTCAAAAATCTGATAGGTCTACAACCAATATAAAGAGAAACATAACATTTTCTTCGGAATTGGGTGCAAAATTATAAAAATATTGACAACAAAAATAGCAAATTATCCAGTCTTTGGCATCCATTCCGAAAAAAATATGAACTTGCAGACAAGGGCCAAGGCTTGTGACAAGGCAAGGCAAAAGGTCTGTAAATATTCTATTTGAGACAATGAGAAATGTGATCAAATTTGTAATAAAAAGCAATACCAACTGATTGTAGATCATATTCTGCCCTTGCAAAATGGCATTATCATAGTCCGACTTTGATGGGTTACTTTTTTTGATAAATCACATGCAAACCCTTGGCTTGTCACATTGTCATTGTCATCAGCATCAGCATCAGTATACGGAAGTGTGAGGTGATCCTGTTGAAACTTCCGGTCCGCGGTCGTTTCATTGAGTGGTGCTTCGTTCAAAAATGAACCTGAACTATTTTTGCTCGCATGGCGGGTGGACGCACATATAAATTTTATGGAAGCATTTGGTGCACAAAGCAAAGGATTCAATAAACTGTTGAGAATAAGTAATGGTAAAGTATGATAGACAATGTTAATTGAAGGATGAATATGTATGGTGGTGTGACCAAAGTTCGCGCGTGACCTAAGTTCGCTATCTCAAAAAATCAGTAAGATTTCGAAAATCTGATATCACCAATGGAAAGAGGAACATAAAATTACCCAGAGATGAAATTTTCTTTGGAATTGGGTACGAAATTGTGAAAATATTGACAAAAGATCGGCAAATTTTGCAATCTTTTGCGTCCGTTCCATAAAATGATCAACTTACCGATAAGGGTTTGAAAATCTTCAATTTGAGAGCAGATTTCCTCAAAATTGTAAGTAAAAAGTGGTACCAACTGATTGTATGATATCTTGCCTTGCAAATTATGATATTACCTCATTTTTGATGGATCACATTTTTTGATAAATCAACTGTAAACCCTCGTGCGTGAAGTTAGGTCTCATTGTTTTTATGACCTTTTTGGATGGAACGCGCACGCACGATCGAACATCGAATTTTTAGATCGCGATATCTCCGAAATCCTTTGACGATAAATTTTCTAGTTGAACCAATCTGTAGTAAAAAACTTTGCCGTCTATTTGGTAATAATTGAAATAAATAAATTTGAGTAGAATATGAGAAATTATAGATTGAATATCACATTTTGTAATATGTTCTAAAATGTCCGCGAACTTTGGTCACCCCTTCATATTATGGTTAGACTAGTGCTTTTTGACGGAGTCGGGCTAACTCGGACCACGGGACAACTCGGCCCAGCTGTAAAAACTGTCATTTTTTGCATGTTTAGGTTTGATGGTTAGGTTTAGGGTTAGGGTTAGGGTTAGGGTTAGGGTTAGAGATAGGGTTAGAGTTAGGGAGAATGACAAAAAAATGACAGTTTTTGCAGCTGGGCCGAGTTGTCCCCGGGTCCGAGTTAGCCCGGATCCTTTTTGATGCATACATTTCGTTAAATCCAAAGGCAAAAGTGATGGCTTTAAGCCTTTATTTTTGTTAACGGTTCGGACACAACCAACCCACACTCCACAGCCCGGTCCGCGCCGATGTGGCTCTGAGCTGCGTGAGCTTAGGTGCCGAACCCGCGCCGTACCCCGTGTCATTGCACCTGGGCCTTGCTCTGGCGAGCTGATTGGAAAAACAAAACAAACATCGGCAAATAACATCGTTAAGTAGCTAATGCCAAAAGTCAAATTCTTACTCATTTTCACATTATACGAAGGAAGGAAAAACATGTCCTACTATTACCTCAATCAGCATCATGCAGCCACAACATATTTCGTTGGGAAATGGTGCAAAACTACACACTGTCGGAGCTCACAGAAACGCCTTTCCAATTCCACACATGGACGTCGCCATTTTCTTGTTGCCAAGAGAGAGCTGTTGTCTGTATTGGTCTGCAAAATCAGACCCTAGAATATTAGGTATCTCATCGATTCGACTCGTTTCCCAAAGAAACCGGTTTCAATTGACTATAACAAGATAAAATTTGAAATTGATATGGTCTAGTATCCTTATAAATATTTCTAAACATATCTAGAAGAGAATAAAGAAGGACAATGAAAATTTGAACATTTACTTAATAGTTGGTATGTAAACAAGACTACTATTATCCCGTTGTTGAAATATCACACCTGTCTAACGTGCAAATGTAGCGTATCGAATTTACTGTTCATGTATGGTCTTCACGGAGATTTCTTTTGTTGATAAGAAGGTAGTTTTGTTGACAAATGAATGAAGTTTATTTTTGAGATCTTTGAGATGCAAATTTATTTTACTACTATTCCATGAACCATTAATTATTAGGCTTTAATAACAGGGGTTGGTTACCCGAATACTTCTCAATCCATTCTCCTCCCGACTCTCCTCTGTAATTATATTCCCTGTTTATGCCTCTGCATGTCATATTTCGTTCTGTTATTCTCCACCGAATTATATCCGGTATTTTTCCTTCTATTCCTTCTTCGTCAAAGCACACGTTTCAAGGTAGCATGCACTGGTTGTGTAACTGTATACAGGCGCGGATCCAGGATTTCTTAGGGGAGGGGGCCCAACTTTTTTTCAATTTTTTTTTGCTCCGAAAATTTGAAAATCGCGCCGGCGAAAAGTCGCTCAGTGGGGGGGGGGGGGGGGGGGGGGGGGGGGGGGGGGGGGGGGGGGGGTAGTGAGCACATTTTTTTTTTTTTTGGTCTTCGAAAATTTTTCATAATGCACCCCCCCCCCTTGAGCGTCAGGGGGGGGGGGGCCCAACCCCCAAAAAAGGTAAAAATCACGTGATTTTACATGATTTTTTTCTCAAGGGGGGGGGGGGGGCCCGGGCCCCCCGGGGCCCCCCCCCCCCTGGATCCGCCACTGACTGTATACCATTCCTTTCACATGAATTCGTTTCAGATCGAGGCAGCGCTTGAGGGAGGGGGGGGGGGCGCTTGCACCGGCTTGCACCTAGTGCCCCACTCTTTAAAGTACCCACAAAGAGCCCCTCTTTTTTATTATTTTGACATATGCCCCTTTTTCTTGTGATAATAAATAAATAAATGTCCCTTTTCAGCCCTGATAAATGCCCCTATTAAAATCTGATAAGTTCCCCCTTACATTTCAACAAATGCCCATTTTTCATTGTCAATAGCTCCCCTTTTCATCACTGGTGAGTGCCTCTTCTCAGGTGCAAAAACTGCCCCTTTTTACCTCTGATAATTGACCTTTTTTTAAACTTTGACCCGTACCCTTTTCTTTGTAATAAGTACCCTTTTTCCTTTTGAAGATAAGTGCCCCATTTTCCCTATCATAAATGCCCCTTCTCACCTCTGATAATTGCCCTTTTTACTACAAGCTACTTTTCCTTTCTTATAAGTGTCTTTTCCCCTTATCATAATTGCCCCTTTTCCTTTTTGATAAGAGCCCATTCCC
>JAVYIG010001306.1:280875-356900 GCA_035222895.1 Strongylocentrotus droebachiensis
GGGATCGGGATTCCTCGAGGCCCACCCCCCCCCCCCACTTTCTTTGAAAATATATTAAAGAGAATAGAAAGAAAGAGAGCAAGAAGGAAAAATAGTTAACTGCCAGTGTCACATTATAATGAGGTATCAAAATATGCTCATCTGACCATGATTAAATGCTAAAATCCCGAGGGCTCTGCGCCCTGGATTCCACCTAGGGCCCTAAGGCGGGCCCTTAGATGCTCATCTGACGGTAATTTAATGCCTAAAACCCCTGATTTCTGGGGGCTCTGCCCCCTGGATCCCACGCCAAATATTGTCCTGCCAGTGTCACAAAATAATAAGGTATCAACAAATTCTCATCTGACCGTAATTAAACGCCTAAAACCCTTGAGCTTCCGGGGGCTCTGCCCCCTGGACCCAACCAAAAGCCCTAAGGCGGGCCCCTTGATACTCATCTGACCGTAATTGAGTGCCAAAAACTCTTAAGCTTCCGGGGGCTCCGCCCCCTGAACCCCAAGCCAATTAGTGACCTGCCAGTGTCACAATTAGGTATCAAAATAATAGTCTTCTGACCGTAATTAAATGACTAGAACCCCTGAACTTCCGGGGCTCTGCCTCCTGGACCCCACCAAGGGCCCTATTAAAGGCGGACCCCTGAATGCTAATCTGACCGTAAATTATTGCCTTAAACCCCTGAGCTTCCGGGGGCGGACAAGGTATCAACATAATTATGTTCATCTGACCACAGGCGCGTAGCCAGGGGGGGGGGGGGTGAGGTGGTCCCCCGGGGGTGAGGTGATCCCCCGGGGCTTCGGGGAAATAAAATTCAAACGTGGTTTATTTCTAATTCCATAACAGTGGTTTGCAAATAATGCTGAAATGTCATAGTTTTCTGAGAATTTTCCTCACTTTTAAGTAAATTATACTTTTGTATGCGTTTGTTGGAAAATGACAAATTCCTAAATATACAGCCAGGCAAGAAAATGCTTCTTGAGATTCCTACATGTCAGGGCCCGCGGAACGGCGGGGATCGGGATCCTCGAGGCCCCCCCCCCCCCACCTTCTTTGAAAAATATATTAAAGAGAAATAGAAAGAAAGAGAGCAAGAAAGAAAAAATAGTTAACTGCCAGTGTCACATTATAATGAGGTATCAAAATATGCTCATCTGACCATGATTAAATGCTAAAATCCCGAGGGCTCTGCGCCCTGGATTCCACCTAGGGCCCTAAGGCGGGCCCTTAAATGCTCATCTGACGGTAATTTAATGCCTAAAACCCCTGATTTCTGGGGGCTCTGCCCCCTGGATCCCACGCCAAATATTGTCCTGCCAGTGTCACAAAATAATAAGGTATCAACAAATTCTCATCTGACCGTAATTAAACGCCTAAAACCCTTGAGCTTCCGGGGGCTCTGCCCCCTGGACCCAACCAAAAGCCCTAAGGCGGGCCCCTTGATACTTATCTGACCGTAATTGAGTGCCTAAAACTCTTAAGCTTCCGGGGGCTCCGCCCCCTGAACCCCAAGCCAATTAGTGACCTGCCAGTGTCACAATTAGGTATCAAAATAATAGTCTTCTGACCGTAATTAAATGACTAGAACCCCTGAACTTCCGGGGCTCTGCCTCCTGGACCCCACCAAGGGCCCTAAGGCGGACCCCTGAATGCTAATCTGACCGTAAATTATTGCCTTAAACCCCTGAGCTTCCGGGGGCGGACAAGGTATCAACATAATTATGTTCATCTGACCACAGGCGCGTAGCCAGGGGGGGGGGGTGAGGTGGTCCCCCCCCCCCCCCCCACCCCCCCCGTCCCCGCTAAAAAAAAGAGAGAAGGAGTGAAAAGGAAAAGAGGAGAGCTAAAGGGAACAAAAAGAGGAAAAAGAAAAGAAGGGGAGATCAGTTGCGGTTAATCCCGTGTGGAGCGGGGTGGGGGTCAAAATGACCTTGCCCCTCCCCCCAGCAAACCTAAAAGAGAGAGAGAAGGAAGGGAAGTGAAAGGGAAAGAGGAGAGAAAGGGAAAGAAGAAAAAAAGAGAATGAAGAAAGGTAAGGGATATCAGTTGCAATTTTCCCGCCAACAAGGTGTAGATCGGGTGGGGGGGGGGGGGGGGGGGGCTTCGGGGAAATAAAATTCAAACGTGGTTTATTTCTAATTCCATAACAGTGGTTTGCAAATAATGCTGAAATGTCATAGTTTTTTCTGAGATTTTTCCTCACTTTTAAGTAAATTATACTTTTGTATGCGTTTGTTGGAAAATGACAAATTCCTAAATTTACAGCCAGGCAAGAAAATGCTTCTTGAGATTCCTACATGTCAGGGCCCGCGGAACGGCGGGGATCGGGATCCTCGAGCCCCCCCCCCCCCCCCCCACCTTCTTTGAAAAATATATTAAAGAGAAATAGAAAGAAAGAGAGCAAAGAAAGAAAAAATAGTTAACTGCCATCGCACATTATAATGAGGTATCAAAATATGCTCATCTGACCATGATTAAATGCAAAAATCCCGAGGGCTCTGCGCCCTAGATTCCACCTAGGGCCCTAAGGCGAGCTCTTAGATGCTCATCTGACGGTAATTAAACGCTTAAAACCCTTGAGCTTTCGGGGGCTCCGCCCCCTGAACCCCACGCCAATTAGTGACCTGCCAGTGTCACAATTAGGTATCAAAATAATAGTCTTCTGACCGTAATTAAATGCCTAGAACCCCTGAACTTCCGGGGCTCTGCCTCCTGGACCCCACCAAGGGCACTAAGGCGGACCCCTGAATGCTAATCTGACCGTAAATTATTGCCTCAAACTCCTGAGCTTCCGGGGGCGGACAAGGTATCAACATATGTTCATCTGACCACAGGCGTTGTAGCCAGGGGGGGGGTGAGGTGGTCCCTCCCCCCCCCCCCCCAAAAAAAAGAGAGGAGTGAAAAGGAAGAGGACGTAGGAAGAAAATGGAGTAGACAAAGAACATTTTTGAAATTCAGACAGAATTAAGAGTCGAGAACGGAACAACGAATCGTCTTCTTTCTCTAATAATTTAATAAAACATCAAAGCTTCCGCGCTTCGCGCGGAAAGGTGGGGGTGGAACTTAATTCAGACAAGGATTAAGAGTCGAGAACGGTACAACGAATCGTCTTCTTTCTCTAATGATTTAATGAAACGTAAAAGCTTCCGCGCTTCGCGTGGGAGGGGAGGGGGGAACTGAATTTAGACGAGGATTAAAAGTCATAACGGTACAACGAATCGTCTTCTTTCGCTAATGATTTATTGAAACGTAAAAGCTTCCGCGCTTCGCGCGGGAGGATAAAATAAATTCAGACGAGGATTATTTTCGAGAGCGGTACAACGAATCGTCTTCTTTCTCTAGTAATTTAATGAAACGTCGAAGCTTTAGAATTTAGACAAGGATTAAGAGTCGAGAACGGTACATCGAATCGTCTTCTTTCTCTGATGATTTAATGAAACGTAAAAGCTTCGCGCGGGAGGGGGAAAATGAATTTAGACGAGGATTAAAAGTCATAACGGTACAACGAATCGTCTTCTTTCGCTAATGTTTTAATAAAACGTAAAAGCTTCCGCGCTTTGCGCGGGAGGGGAAAAAATAAATTCAGACGAGGATTATTTCGTGAGTGGTACAACGGATCGTCTTCTTTCTCTTATAATTTAAAGAAACGTCGAAGCTTCCGCGCTTCGCGTGGGAGGGGGGAAACTGAAGTTAGACGAAGATTAAGAGTCGATAACGACACAACGAATCGTCTTCTTTCTCTAATGAGGGAGAGGGAACTGAATCTAGACAAGGATTAAGAGTCGAGAACGATACAACGAATCGTCTTCTTTCTCTAATGATTTAATGAAACGTAAAAGCTTCCGCGCTTTGCGCGGGAGGGGGGGGAACTGAAGTTAGACGAAGGTTAAGAGTCGATAACGACACAACGAATCGTCTTCTTTCTCTAATGATTTAATGAAACGTAAAAGCTTCCGCGCTTCGCGCGGGAGGGGGGTCAACATAATTCAGACGAGGATTATTTTTGGGAACGGTACAACGAATCGCCTTCTTTCTTTAATAATTTTTTGAAATGTCGAAGCTTCCGCGCTTCGCGGAGGAGGTAGGGGAAAAACTCGCCTATCCCTGCACCTCCCCCCCCCCCCCCATTACGTCACTGCTGGTCACCATTACGTACCAATATTTGGCTCGCAAAATTCCAAATTTGGGCCTCCCCCCCTAAGAAATCCTGGATCCGCGCCTGGGTTAGGGTAAGGGTTAGGGTTAGGTTTAGGGTTAGGGTTAGAATTAGGGTTAGGGTTAGGGTAGAATTACAAAAACTGACTGTTTTTGCAGCTGGGCCGAGTTGTCTTTGGTCCGAATTAGCCCGGATTCGGTGTGATATAACTTGATTTATGAAATGTGAGAAAAACATTTTTTTTAATTTAGTTTTAGTTTCTCTGCAAATCGGTCGAGTTTTAATCGACCTATTTAATATAGATATACAGGCCTATAACTGTACCATTCTGATTGTTTAAAATAGCACTTCAATATTCAAAATAATAAACGTCGGGAATGAAACTCAGGGGCGGATCTAGCTTTTTGCTAAGGGGGGGTTTGACCAAAATAATGACGATGCGGAGCATCGTCAACGAGCCGCGAAGCGGCGAGCCGATTTTTTTTTGGGTGTTTATTTGAACCCCGTAAATGATGTTTTCCTGGCATCTATTAACACAATGGAGACCATAAAAAGCAGTGCATGATAACGTCTTTTTAAATCAAGTACAGTTTAATACACAGTTATATCCAGAGTTATCATGTGTTTGGTTAAGTTACCAGATGAGTTGAATATCTTCTCACAATATTTGCACTTGAAAGGGTTTCTCTCTACAGCTTTCTTTCTTTTTTTCTTTTTTTTTCCTTTTTTTTTTTTTTTTTTTTTTTGGGGGGGGGGGGGCCGCCCAAGGGGGGGGGGGGTTTGAACCCCCTAAACCCCCCCCCCCCCCGTAGATCCGCGCCTGAAACTAAACCATGAAGATATATCAAATTATCAATATCAAATTCCATATACCAGTTTGGGTTTTCAGTTTTGAGGGAGGAACACATTATTTAGGGCCTTAAGATATAAGATATATTTGTATTATTCATTCACTCTATCGCTTTCATCTTTGAAATACCGGGCAAATGAACAGCAATGGTATTGTTCATACACTTCAAGCCTTGGTTATGTGGGTTTATCATATTGCTCTAGGCTTGTTTGGATACATTTAATTTTATTGTTCTCAGTTATTTTTTGCTTTAGTTTTGGTGGCTTGCCATTCGTAAAGATATATAACCACATGCAGTCTCGTGAACGAGATGGGATCGATGCGGATGGTTATGGGTTCAATACATTTGGCATGACATCGAGCATGATATATCTCCACCAAATTGTGTGTCCTTTTTAATACGATGTGAATCAATTAACCGATAAATTTTGCCACTCCTCACCCAGGTTTCGTGCCATCTATTCGGGAGCCTTTCTATACGTGTTCCTTTACTACAAATTCGGGGTTTCCGAAATAAAAATCAAAGTATTCCTCGTTCCTTTTCTCCCTCTTCATTTATAATGATAATCATCGCCTCTCCGCGGTTGCAAACAAATATGGTAGTCGGATTTCGTTGACTTTCTTGGTTACGCGCGGCTGATACATAGACTATTCAAGAACGATGGCTGCCGTACGATTAACATTTACCAACGTGGTCTCTCGCTTTCCAACTACAGTTTGTAGTCGATATATTGGTGAAAATTTTAGAAGATACACTGAAATAGCCGTATTAGGTAAGCATCCATCAATGACAGCGTGATACACAAAGCTATCTAAACAGAAAATGTTGAAACAGCGGATTTAAAATTGCAAGGTTACAACTTACATGATTTACAATATGTGGGGCAATGTTATAATCCTAATGGTTAATATTCTGTGATCATGAGGGGAGCCCGGCCCAGCCAGCGCCAGTTCAGTTGTCTGCACATTTTCACTTTCTTCTAAATGCTTGATCTCATAGTATTCCTTTTTTACTAGAGATTGAGGGTGCCGGGTGCCAACAAATTTGTCAACATTTAAGCTAGGACAGTCGAGATCGAGTCAAAGTTATTTTCAAAAGAAAAGGCATCCGCATCATTTTGAGTTTGAAATTCTTCTTCTTCGGTGCAGTCTACTTTCTTTCTACTTAGATTCTTACAAAACTTTGTTGTAGTGTGTGTCATAAGGGTATGAACCATGTACCAATGATTAACAAGGTGCAAGTATAAGCAGCATCAATGGGTCATTGCCAAAATCAAAGGTTCCCAGGCCGTGTCTGTGCACTCTCATTCATTTTAGTTCAGATATCTGGGCCGGGAAAGATAGATTTCAAGGCTTGTGAAGAAAATTTCTTAAGTTAAGTTAGACCGTACTTAGACGGTTATATTATGTTCTACTCATTTTGTGCAAAAATACATATCGTTATAATATATATGTGTGCTTGCTCATGAGTGGTTCTTATTTCATGCTGTCATCTCAAACGTGAAAGTATTTTTATATTAGACAAATAGCAACATGCATCAGTAATTGCACACCCCTTAGAAATATACAGCTGCATTAAGCCATTATATTTCTGATAATGATTGAGAGATGGGGAACAAGAAGAAATAGTAAAAGGGGGAGAAGGAGTGGGAAAAGATTGGCAAGAAGAAGGAGAAGAATAACTTTAAAAAACAAAGATGGAGTCATGGAGAAGGAGTCGAGGGAGTCGAGGGAGAAAAGGGAGAAGGGGAATTAAAAGAAGTATGGCAAGAAAAAATGTAGAGGAGAAGAACAATAGGAATAATATGATAAAGAAGAAGAATCTAACAGGAGGCAACTACATGTTCTTATAATGAACAGAAGAGACCATGCCCCCTCCCTCCAGAAAATAAATAAAAGAGTTCAAATTACACCAACTTCTTAACTTGGCATTGTCAGTGCCAAAACTGTATTCTTCTTCTTCCATCCGGGTAATCCCGCTTTACAGAGTATTGTTGTACTATACTAGGGTGTGCAGGTGGACCACTACACCAGGGTTTCCCCCTACTCTTATACGAATAGTGCATGTTCCTAACTTTACAATAATAAAACTTTCAGCACACTTGTGATTCCTTAGAGTTTACTTACATTATATGGTGTAGGATTGATTCAAGGGCTTTATCAAATACATGTACTTTCTGCTCTTAACTTAAGTTTTTAAGAAAATATATAAATGCCTCTTTTTCCCCATCCTCATACTAGCAAATGATTCACCCTTGCTCTTTCCTGGTTAATCCTACTCACATTGCAAACAAAAGAATCATATCATACCTTTGCTGTGTGAGTTTATCCCAGATAGCACTGAACATGTATATGAGTGGGTATTGGCATGATTTCCTGATAAATGCACCTGTTGTGTCTGTGAAATTCATGCTTTTCTTTTCTATTTAGAAATCCTCCCAAGGTCCTTATAACTTGATAAAGCAGAGATTATATATGTTTTCTCATAACATGCATGTTTATAAGGAGTGCCAACTCTGTTCAATTTCTTACTGACTCTACATGTACCGGTACATCCTTTATTTGATTGTCCATTCATTCTGTGCATTGCTTTTTGATTTTGTTCTGCAGGAACATGGTGTAGGTTGAAAAGTACTAAAAGTGGAATGAAAAGGTAAGAATGAACAACTTATTTGACAAATGTATCCAGATCCATCTCATATCTAGTAGTATACATCTAACCTTTTCAAATTGTGGTTGGTTCCAATTAGATGTTTGCCCACATATACCTCCACATTCCAGAATTGAAGATAATTTTGTTAGTTATTGTTAGGGTTATATTTCTTCTTGATTCTTATGATACCTGGAGACTAAGGCTAGTTCTGTTGAGTCTGCCCTATAATTTGTGAACCAGTTGCCATTATCTGTAGTACGACCAAATATTTTGAGAGGCTTTTTGTTCTTCTTTTTTTTCTTTTACCTGCATGCTTCAAAAAGGGATTAGTTTGATAATTAAATTTATCATAGTTTAAATGTGGATTGGGTCAAATCAACATATATTTACTTCCAATTAAATTCCAGCATCCATAGAAGCAAGTATGTCAACAGCTATATCATTCTAGACCATGTAAGTTTGAATACAGCAAGTTTGTTTTTCTTACCAGCCCATCAGACACCATCATGGTTGAATCTAAGGACAAGGATATGATCATCTGCTACCATCCCACCGAAAGCTTTCCATATGAACACACAAAAGTAAGACATGTTGTATTATACAAGTAAAGATAAATTAAAACCCAAATATAATTAGAAATTAATTCTCTGTAGGTTTCCATGATGAGTGAGTGGTGACAATTTGAAGCTTTCTGTAACACCATGTGGTATCCTTACTGAAAAGGCTAATGACGTATTCTTTCGCCAAAAGAACCCGGTTATGGGGCATTTAGAAGAATTAGGGAAGAAGTATAAGGAAAATAAATAAAGAGATGATAATGAAATGGAGTTTCATTAAACACTTACACAAGATTGTTTGGTTTTAGTTTTCGGGTTTGTGTACACCAAAAATGAGATGAAATAAAAGGAGGAAAGGAAAGGGAAACTAGCAATGATCAAGATTGTTATGGTTGTGAAAAGATAAAAGTTGAATAGTGACAATGAAGAATGGAGTCCCGGAAGGAACTGTAGGTATTCCTCTGTGGAGTAGTTCTGAAAACATTATCTGAGTACAGTATATACAGTTTATAAGGAGTACATGTTTCGAACAATGTGCTCTGTATATGGGCAGGAGATTAACTCATGGAAACAATGCAGCATTGTAGGTATTAATGCAGCAGGGCAGGTTCACTGCGCAAGCCCTTGTCCAGAGTTCTGGGCTTCTGATTGGTGGTCCATTCGTCCAAATAGAATTGTTGTTTTAAGTGCTATTTAGATCGGTACCATCAATTTCTATTTTTATAAGAAATGACAAATTCAAACCCAAGAAGTATTGTCAGATGTGATAGATATAAGTCTCTACTGTTATTACTCCCATGTAAAAATTATCTCTTTGCTTTTGAAATTGTGGGTTAGTGAATATGCTTTTAATTGAGATACCAAGTCAAGAAAAAAAAAGTAGTTTTATTTTATTTATCTTGATTGGATATATTGCCACGAGTATGAAACATTTTCAAGTAATATACTTATAAACCAAGATCATTTTATCCATTTATATTTTTTCAGCCCATACCAAGACCAGATCCTTCAAGGCCTGAGGTAAGGATTACATTTATTTTTTACTGTTTGTTTCTCTTCTTCTTTTTCATTATAGATGGGAAAAATCAACATATTTCATATTTATATGGATATAACATATTGCTCATTCAATGTAAATTACAAGTAGGGGTCCTGCTTGATAAGAACGTTCATTATATTTACCTCTTTTTTTGTAAGTGTGTAAGATATAAGATAATTAATGTCCCTTTTTCTAAGATAATTAATGTACCTCGTATGTAACAAATCAGTTCAAAGATTTCAGTTAATCTAGTAGTTGTATTTATTTGATAGCCATGCTAGACCATTGGCATGGAATACAAACTTTTCTTATTCCCAAAATATGAGATTCCATATTAAAACAAATAACATTATTATTAAGCTCTTGTGTAATATCTGTTAATGTTTCTATATTCTATTTTTTCTCCATATCTAGGAATCTGCTGAGGGTATGCTAAGAGTGAAATTTAAATCAAAGAGCTGGGATAAAGAGCGTCATGGTCCATCTATTGAGGAGCTGAGTGATATGTTCTATACTACCAAACACAGATGGTTTCCATTGTAAGTCATAGACATTCTCAATATACGCACAGTTCTTTACATGAAAAAGCATTCACACATAACAAATGCCTGTAATATCATGCTATGGCGAAATTGTATTTAAACAAATTAATGTATAAATGTAATTGGGTAAATGGATGGTAATGTAATGAGCTAGCTGTTATTGGTTATTGATATCTGAAATAACAATTAAAGTGCATTTTGTATTGTACACAATTATTACTGTTACTTGGAAGTTGGATTTCTCTTTTTTTTTCTTCTCTAAGAATTGAATCCATAGATAAATATCAATACTGGTATGCATAATGGAATAAAAGAGGCAATAAGAAAGGCTTATCCAATACCTAGTTTGAATATCAGTGACAACTTCATGTTGTGACATGAATATCACCTCGCTGACACTATCATTTAAAGAAAGGGTCATTGACTTCCTTTTGTTAGAATTCTCATAAGGCTTTTTCACTTACAGTAAAAACTAGTAACGATGCCCCCAGAAAAATGGAAAAGAAGATCCGCATCAACTTTTTGTATGAAGAGTTAATGGAAAAGAGTATTCATAGATACAGATATTGGCTGAAATGTCATTATGTATTTTCTGTTTGTACTAATGTGCTCCTATATTTTTTCCAAGATATTTTCAAGATGCTTTTTTTTTCCTTGATATTTTCTACAGAGGGATAAGGAGAAGGAATCTTGCAAAACCCAAATCACCTCGGGATCGACCTGTCTTCTGATAGCACTGAAAGCTTTTTGTCTATTTGGGATTTTCAACTCTTCTACGGGAACAAATGCGTATGGGAGACGGAATCATAATCAGTGCATGCATTTCAATTATTGTAGAATTGATTTAGAAGTTGCAAATTGTGAATAGTTTGGCTCATTGCCAAATGTGTATGATTTAAATTATTTCTACAATCATACCACGATAAAATGAGGGTAAATTTGTACTCTTTATGCTAAAGATCTTGTGTATGACTACTGACATTCTTGATAAGTTCGAATAGTTAAAAGATGAATCAGCAATAAGATGCAAGATACTCATTGATCATTTGAACAGCTTTTTAACCCATTTTCTATGAGAACTGGGTGATCCCTGTATTAAGCCTGTGGCCAAGAGAGTATGTAGTAGTCTATGGGTTAAAAGGCAATCCAATTGAAAGTTCAAAAGAAATTAGACAAATAGATAGTTGTTAATGAAAGCTGCAATCACCAAGTCTTTGTGAATCTCACTTTGATGAATTTGTCGCTCAACACTAATGTCATTGCCGACAGCTTTCCTATTTGTTGTGCATTCAGATATCATTTACCGGTACATATATTTATATAATATGGACTGGCCTTGAGGGAGATACCACATAATATTTCCCATACTAGACTCATATTGCCCCGAGTCAAAGACGAGGGCAATATGGGTCTTGTGAGGGCAATATATGTGGTATCTCCCAAAAGCTATTGTCAATATTGTTATTATTATCCAAATCAGACATCTAGAGCAAATACATACATGACAATCTCAAAGAACTGAAAAAACTTTTTCAAACCAGCTGGCACTGTGCATCCAGTGCTTGACGAAATTTTCGATACACTGCAAACAGTGTGTGTCTTTGGTGTGATTAATACGTCACAATAGAGTGCGTGCAAAGTGCGCAGGTTCTCGTACGCATAATAGATGCGCAATAAAAATGACAAAATTTGACGCGGTGAATATGAGACTTTATTTCCTGCTTTTTTAACACATAAAGTTCATAGGCTTTTCATTAGAGGGTAATATGGTCTCATATTTACTGATTATCTCTTTTCGGATTACAACAAGTGTAATATGATTTTGTAAAACCACTGCTCAGATGTCTGATATGGGTAATAATTGCATATATCTCCTTTCCAGTAAAGTATCTCTCATGGCTATACTCAAGATTTTGTATAGATAGCATAATTTTGAATGTCATCCATTTGAAAAAGATCCTACTCAGCAAGTTAGGACAATTATATGATGGGTTTTAGTCATTATTTGGTACAATTCATTCACCGTTGCTGTGCATTGTGCAAAATACAATGTGCCAGATCAGTTATGGTTAAAGTGATTTTTGAAAATTATTTCTCTTCTATGATGTACTTTTAATAGCATTTAAAGTACAGCCTCAAAGTAGGTCTTGTAAAAATACTGCATTTGCATTAAAAAAAATCAAGCTCAAATAAAAACATGTAAAATTATAGAAATAAAGTTGAAGTTTTGTTTTTGTTGTTATTGATGTTCCTGAAACAACTTGCTAGATTAATGAATGAATGTATTTGTGAATTTAATTCCCCAAACCACTCTCTCTCTCTCTCTCTCTCTCTCTCTCGCTCTCTCTCTCTCTCTCTCTCTCTCTCTCTCTAACTCTCTCTCTCACTGATTCACTTGGAAACTCACATGGGCATTTGTTGAAAAGAAAGGGGTGAAAAAGGGGCATTTATGAGAAGGGGAATGGGCTCTTATCAAAAAGGAAAAGGGGCAATTATGATAAGGGGAAAAGACACTTATAAGAAAGGAAAAGTAGCTTGTAGTAAAAAGGGCAATTATCAGAGGTGAGAAGGGGCATATATGATAGGGAAAATGGGGCACTTATCTTCAAAAAGAAAAAGGGTACTTATTACAAAGAAAAGGGTACGGGTCAAAGTTTAAAAAAAGGTCAATTATCAGAGGTAAAAAGGGGCAGTTTTTGCACCTGAGAAGAGGCACTCACCAGTGATGAAAAGGGGAGCTATTGACAATGAAAAATGGGCATTTGTTGAAATGTAAGGGGGAACTTATCAGATTTTAATAGGGGCATTTATCAGGGCTGAAAAGGGACATTTATTTATTTATTATCACAAGAAAAAGGGGCATATGTCAAAATAATAAAAAAGAGGGGCTCTTTGTGGGTACTTTAAAGAGTGGGTCACTAGGTGCAAGCCTGTGCAAGCGCCCCCCCCCCCCCCCCCTCCCTCAAGCGCTGCCTCGATCTGCATGAAACGAATGCATGTGAAAGGAATGGTCAAGTAGTATACAGTTACACAACCAGTGCATATGCTACCTTGAAACATGTGCTTTGACGAAGAAGGAATAGAAGGAAAAATACCAGATATAATTCGGTGGAGAATAACATTAAAAGAGATATGAGGGAACGAAATATGACATGCAGAGGCATAAACACAGAGGAGAGTCGGGAGGAGAGTGGATTGAGAAGTATTCGGGTAACCAACCCCTGTTATTAAAGCCTAATAATTAATGGTTCATGGAATAGTAGTAAAATAAATTTGCATCTCAAAGATCTAAAAATAAACTTCATTCATTTGTCAACAAAACTACCTTCTTATCAACAAAAGAAATCTCCGTGAAGACCATACATGAACAGTAAATTCGATACGCTACATTGTTCTTTTCTTTGCACGTTAGACAGGTGTGATATTTCAACAACGGGATAATAGTAGTCTTGTTTACATACCAACTATTAAGTAAATGTTCAAATTTTCATTGTCCTACTTTATTCTCTTCTAGATATGTTTAGAAATATTTATAAGGATACTAGACCATATCAATTTTATCTTGTTATAGTCAATTGAAACCGGTTTCTTTGGGAAACGAGTCGAATCGATGAAATACCTAATATTCTAGGGTCTGATTTTGCAGACCAATACAGACAACAGCTCTCTTGGCAACAAGAAAATGGCGACGTCCATGGGTGGAATTGGAAAGGCGTTTCTGTGAGCTCCGACAGTGTGTAGTTTTGCACCATTTCCCAACGAAATATGTTGTGGCTGCATGATGCTGATTGAGGTAAGAGTAGGACATGTTTTTCCTTCCTTCGTATATGGTGAAAATGAGTAAAAATTTGACTTTTGGCATTAGCTTCTTAACGATGTTATTTGCCGATGTTTGTTTTGTTTTTCCAATCAGCTCGCCAGAGCAAGGCCCAGGTGCAATGACACGGGGTACGGCGCGGGTTCGGCACCTAAGCTCACGCAGCTCAGAGCCACATCGGCGCGGACCGGGCTGTGGAGTGTGGGTTGGTTGTGTCCGAACCGTTAACAAAAATAAAGGCTTAAAGCCATCACTTTTGCCTTTGGATTTAACGAAATGTATGCATCAAAAAGGATCCGGGCTAACTCGGACCCGGGGACAACTCGGCCCAGCTGCAAAAACTGTCATTTTTTTGTCATTCTCCCTAACTCTAACCCTATCTCTAACCCTAACCCTAACCCTAAACCTAACCATCAAACCTAAACATGCAAAAAATGACCGTTTTTACAGCTGGGCCGAGTTGTCCCGTGGTCCGAGTTAGCCCGACTCCGTCAAAAAGCACTAGTCTAACCATAATATGAAGGGGTGACCAAAGTTCGCGGACATTTTAGAACATATTACAAAATGTGATATTCAATCTATAATTTCTCATATGCTACTCAAATTTATTTATTTCAATTATTACCAAATAGACGGCAAAGTTTTTTACTACAGATTGGTTCAACTAGAAAATTTATCGTCGAAGGATTTCGGAGATATCGCGATCTAAAAATTTGATGTTCGATCGTGCGTGCGCGTTCCATCCAAAAAGGTCATAAAAACAATGAGACCTAACTTCACGCACGAGGGTTTACAGTTGATTTATCAAAAAATGTGATCCATCAAAAATGAGGTAATATCATAATTTGCAAGGCAAGATATCATACAATCAGTTGGTACCACTTTTTACTTACAATTTTGAGGAAATCTGCTCTCAAATTGAAGATTTTCAAACCCTTATCGGTAAGTTGATCATTTTATGGAACGGACGCAAAAGATTGCAAAATTTGCTGATCTTTTGTCAATATTTTCACAATTTCGTACCCAATTCCAAAGAAAATTTCATCTCTGGGTAATTTTATGTTCCTCTTTCCATTGGTGATATCAGATTTTCGAAATCTTACTGATTTTTTGAGATAGCGAACTTAGGTCACGCGCAAACTTTGGTCACACCACCATACATATTCATCCTTCAATTAACATTGTCTATCATACTTTACCATTACTTATTCTCAACAGTTTATTGAATCCTTTGCTTTGTGCACCAAATGCTTCCATAAAATTTATATGTGCGTCCACCCGCCATGCGAGCAAAAATAGTTCAGGTTCATTTTTGAACGAAGCACCACTCAATGAAACGACCGCGGACCGGAAGTTTCAACAGGATCACCTCACACTTCCGTATACTGATGCTGATGCTGATGACAATGACAATGTGACAAGCCAAGGGTTTGCATGTGATTTATCAAAAAAAGTAACCCATCAAAGTCGGACTATGATAATGCCATTTTTGCAAGGGCAGAATATGATCTACAATCAGTTGGTATAGCTTTTTATTACAACTTTGATCACATTTCTCATTGTCTCAAATAGAATATTTACAGACCCTTTGCCTTGCCTTGTCACAAGCCTTGGCCATTGTCTGCAAGTTCATATTTTTTTCGGAATGGATGCCAAAGACTGGATAATTTGCTATTTTTGTTGTCAATATTTTTATAATTTTGCACCCAATTCCGAAGAGAATGTTATGTTTCTCTTTATATTGGTTGTAGACCTATCAGATTTTTGAAATCTTACCGATCTTTTAAGATATGGATTTTTGTGTGAATTGAGGGCATGCACGAACTATGGTCACACCACCATAAAATTTGACTTCAAATTTACAAAGATTAATTTTACTTTCATAGATCTCCTCTAATACAATCCTTTTTTAACCCAGGTAGTCTGTGACTCACGTGCCAAAATTATCAGTCATGGTTGTAATTGACGTTATAGTAGAAATAACCAACAATTTCCTTTTGCACAAGAAAAGGCAAACATCAAGTCATTTTGCAGGTTCTCATGACAGTTCTGCACATTCATTTGCATTAGATGCAGTTCAGAATATATTATGTAAAAGATAATGTTTAAGTTGATTAAATACATGTAGGATTGTTAACATTAAAATCAGGATTCAGATTTTTCTCAATGTATTTTTTTACTTATTTGTTTTGCATAAATCTTTGTAGAGCTGTTGTTGTAGAACAGCCTGGAAAATGGTCTTTACAGTACTACATGTACCCTCTGCTGCTATTAATCTGCAAAACTCTGAAGAGTCCCTTACTATAATAATAATGATACCGATAATAAAAATTGGTGCTTATACAGCGCTTACCACCAAAGTCTCTACTTGTGTAAATATGCATTAGGGCTTCACAAAAAATATTCAAATGTGATTATGTAGATGCCATTTGCTTTATGTTTTTTCGGAACTAAGAAAATGCCCAAGCCGTTTAGAAATATTGGCACTGTTTTTACACTTTTCATGTACAGATCTCCATTCAAATGTATTGTTTTAATGGTAACAATTCAAATTAAACAATTACAGTATTGTCTTTCTTTCTCTCTTTCATCCTAATGCTACAGGAGCACAAATGACTGCCATATTGCAGGAAAGTGGACAATAGGCATGATGTTTGGGCCTGTACACCAAGTCCCATCCCCCTACTTTTGTGATCAGAAGCAGGTTATTCAAAGGCCTAAGAGGAGACGCAAGCAACCTCAGGAACTCCCTCGTAGTTTGCGTTTTGCCAACCTCAATCCTCGTCTGGCTGCTTTCCTCAGCAGCCAGGAACGTCAGAAGAAGAAGCAAGAAGCAGAGTCAAGTGGGGGATTCTTTTCCTCTGACCAAACGTCTTACCTGAAGTACTCTGAGGAGGCAGGCAATAGTTTTTTTGCTCTTCAAAACACTGAACTCTATCGGCAAATCTTTAGAAATAGCTTTGATAATTTAACACTTGATGGAGAGCAAACTCAGAGACAGCTCTATCATGAATCAGTGCAAGCAGCTCCAACGCTCCTAGTCAAGCTCACATCCATTCTCTATCTCTTTGTGGACCAACATCTGGATCTTCCCAGGGAGTTGGTGAATAGTCTCAGCTGTGCCTATGAAGAGCTAACAGCAGAAGCACAGTTTGAGAAGAAAGAATGGCAATGTATTGAGAACCTTCCTGATGATGAAGAGAAGGAGGGAGCGGAAGAGGAGGAAGATAAAGACTTGGAGGATGGGGCTGTAGCGGAAGAAGTAGATGGGAAGGAGAAGAAGAAAAAGAAGAAGAAAAAAGCATCTGGAGAGGACCAAAATCAATCACCCGCAGATGGATCTCATGTTCCTAAATCAAAATTAGGTAAGGATATTTATATAATATTGAATGGCTTTGAGTGTGATACAATAATATGTTGCTCGAGCCATGAAAATATTGGACGAGTCGAAGAGGAGTCTAATACTGTCATAGCGAGAGCAATATATTCTTGTATCATATGAAAACAAAGCTATATAAAATCATTATCTATGTCAGGCTGACTAGCGAAATAACAAATATTGACTCACCTCAGTAAATGTGGCTCTGTTTTTGTGTGATTATCAATATCGATAATTGAAGTTCCCAGATGACTGAGCAACACAAAAACAATATTGATCAGTCATCGGGGTACTGCGCTAAAGATATAAAATACACTGATTTATTGTACCACTTGGAAGCCTTACATGCATCCGTATAGGTAATAATCCAGATTATCGAATATCGATAAGTTTTACAATTTTATTGAAGCTCAATTTTCCTCATGTATAGCAAATAAGTACACAATATGTACATTCTTAAGGTAAATGCAGGTATATTTATTGTGCATACTTTCATTGTGTAGTGTTGTTAAGGTTCATGTCTGTCTTTGAATGAAATCAATTGAGACATGTTGGATGTGACCTAGCTGGGACCTGTTTCACAAAGCCTTTTTTCAATGACAAATGACAAAATCAGTGACAAATCTGCTGATAACCAATCAGAAGCATGGATTTCAGACAGTAGCTAATAACAACAACTGTCATTTGTCACTGATGACAAGTTTTGTGAAACACCCCCCTGATATGGGTTTGTTTATATTTTCAGGGAAGGATATTCCTCCAGGAACTGCAAAGTCAGCTCCACCAGGACGCTCTCTGAGTAAGACCGGAAGAGATGGAAGACTTTCTCTTCTGAAGATAACCCCTGGTCTGGGCAGACGGGCTCATACTGCAGACATTAGTGGGGAAAGTCAAGATGGTTAGTATGCTACCTTACATAATTGAATTTATCTACACTTCCCTGGATACATATGTACATCCTAACACTGCATATTGAGTGTTAAAAGGCAATAAATCTCATACAACTAGTACATCAATAACTGTACAAAGGATTTTTCATAGCTGTCAAGTTCTTTTTCTTCTGTATAATTTGCATAGTGTTATACTTTTCCAGTTAGCATTTAGTCACTAAATAAAAACCTTTACAGCTAGAGAATACCTTAATGGCGTAATCATTTTATTTTTGTTCAGAGAATGGAAAGGAATAACACATTTATGTACGGTACATTAAAAATGGTAGCCTACATGTACATGTAGATCAAGCATGTTTTGAAATCTTTGGAATGATACACGTATTCTACAATCTTTTAAGTGATCCTCTCCTTTTTACAACTTGAAGACTTAAAATCAATGAACCAGATGTCAGAAGAGATGGCAGCGAGACGTTATTTGAGGAAAGGTCGTAGGCAAGGTCATACAGCAGTGGAGAATCTCAACATAATTTATGGTAGACATTTTGCAATAATGCCTTTTTGCAGTTGCGTTCTGACACAGGGTCAAGAGTTTCATCTTTGTTTGGAGGTTTTGTTTTACTTTTCCCAGTTCAGGCTTTTAAATTCTGGTGTTTCTTTTTTCTTTCGTCTTTTAAGAAAATTATTTTTCTTTAAATTGATTTTATTTCATGAATGTATGAAGGCATATTTAGTTTATTTCAGATAGTGATTTTAAAGGCTTTTTTTCAACAAGGATACATGTACAGTTGCATGGCTATGTGCACTAACATTTGATTAGGAATTTTGAAGGCATATTATAACTTTGTTTTGGGTATCCAAAGATAATTACTACTGCTTGTTATATACTAATGATAACAAATTGATATTAAAATTTATCACTAACAACATTGCCTTACCGTTGGGATTGGATTTAACTTCAATTTTGCATTTAAAGTGCGCTATCGTTATCCCCTGTGGAGTATTCCAGTCATTTATCATTTTACAAGCACACTTATAACATCCTATCAGGAACCAATGTACATGTACATGTACTGCACACCTGGATAGAGAGATGGAATCTAGATAAAATTCTTGGCTCAAGAACACAGGTGCCATGGCAGGAATGAAACCCATAGAATTTGAATCTCTGGTCAAGTTATCAAATTACATGTACACATTGCTATCTGTACTTTTATTCTTATTGTTTGGTAATGCAGACTTGTTGCTCTGTTTCACTAGACGATCGCACTTTTCGGTATGAGGATATTTACCATTTTTCAAAATTGGTTCATTGGTATGGAAATCGGGGGATTGGTTTGGCATATAACTGATGGTTATATGATTAGTTGCAATGTATAGTGCCACTGTCACTGTGATGTGCATGTCTGTTAACAGATAAAGCAAGCGTTCAATTTCTAATTTCTAAAGACCTGTGATAGTGGTCGGAAGAAGAGAAGCACATGTTACATGTATGTTCTGATGAAAATGTACTTAAGTTGATTTATTTTTCTAACACACTGAACAAACTTAGTCTTTTTGCTTGAAACTTTGGAATCTTGGGAGGTATACTGAAACTGTTTTCTTTTTTCGGTAGCAAATTAATGGATGTTAATAATTATAACAAATTAAAACAAGGACAAGTCATTGGTTAATGTCTTCACAAAGCTGACTGCGTACATCTATGCATGTAGTTAAAAGAGGCTGAGTATCTGCACAAGCACTGATGATATATATTTATTATGTGCAATCTCAATTTATTATGTGCAATTTCAATTTGTTATGTCAATTACATCAATCTCCCTTATAGATGTGTTTTCAGAATATGGCCCTGATTTCAGACTTTTGCAAAGTGAAAAGGGGTATTTTCAACCTAAATTAAAATGTTTGAATGGTGCATGAATTAATCTATCCTATAGAGCACTTGAAAATAAGATTGAAATATTCAGGCAAAATATTCGTGTGTTAAAAAGGGAATTTCACTTCAAAGCATTTACAGAATTCCCAAATGGCTATTTGTTTGTTGATTTTTTTTAATTTTTTTTCAAGTTGGGTCTTTTGTTCTTCCTGGATGTCTTGACATTCACAATTCTTTATTATGGTCAAGAGTCGGTGAACAGGAACATTATTAAAGTTGATGTCCTTACTTGCATGCATTGTATTGTTGTTGTTTTTTAATTTTTTTGTAATTGCTTTCTTTTTAAGATTTCCAATTCATTTATGCTATTACTGAATTATTAACCATGGAAAATGTGTAGTTCTGTATGTTGGAGGTTCCAAGTCAATGCACTATATTCAAAATATGGGCAAGAAACTAATTGCAAGTTTAAATGCACTCTCAATAAATGTGCAAAGTGACCATTGAATAGACAAAGAATATGACCTTATTAGAACCAAGTTTGGTTTTGTGCATGCATTGTTATGTTTTCCCTCACCTTCTTTATACTTTTTGACCGTTTACACATAGAATGACAGGTTAAGTTGTTTTTAGATTTATTTATGCATGCATGCATGTTCACAATTTCACAATTCGTTGGAGTTAACATCACATGAAAAAGAATGTAATATAACAAATCATTTTCAATTTTACAATTTATTTGAATTGACTTCACATGAAAAGAATATAACAATGTTTTATCAAAGACAAGTTGCAACTATTTTACAGTTTTAAGAATGAACACACATAGGTGATGAAACATGAGCAAATAGAGCTTGGATCGTTACAACACCTTTCAAATATATATGACAAATCAAATTCTTAAAGGGTTGTGAACTATTCACACTATAAACAAAGAACAAGAAAAAAAAGATTGATGTTATAAATACATTCTAGCTTTATACAAAATGTTTTTTAAGGTAATTGAAACTCTTAAATGTTTTGTTTTCATTTCTTTACATGTTAGGATTACATGTATTAGTGAAAAGTTGTGATTTATAAGGAACCCAGTTTTCCTTCCTTCACTACGGATGCTTAAAGGTAGGCGTTACTACTGCAGCTAGAAGGGATTAGACCACACAGCGAGCCATCGAGGTCACTGTGACAGGTGGCTATCTCATTAACTCAGCTCTCATTTAACATAAGAAAAAGAGGATCATGGGGGACCAACAGGCACCGATTTGGGAAGTTTTCTATATAGAGGGAGCAAGTAGCTACAAGTAGGACAGTGTGCCTTTAAAACTCATGTTTTATGTTTTGGTAGGTGGGGGTGTGAACCAGCCAAGTTTTCTTCAAGTGATCAGTTTCTCCATCACCAAGGCTAAAGAGGAGACCGGCTGGTTGATCCAGCCTGAGGATCAAGATGATGCCGTCAGGAGAAGCATCTTAGAGACTATTATCATGAGACTCAATCAGTCATCGCAAGAAGCGTAAGTATCTTGTAGATATGTAGAAACAAGACTCATGGTAATCCACAATTTTATTATCTTAAAGGAAAAATTCAACCTTGATAGCAAACTACTCTAGAGAAAAGCAGAAACAAAGAAGAAGACTGGTGAAATCATACAAAAAGTGAGAAAGTCATGAATTTTTGAAAGTTGTAATCAATATAGGTCACGGCTTTTCAAATTGACTGAATCTGTAATGTCTTTGTGATGTACTGGCAGACAACTTTCCTGTTTGTTCAAACATACACCAAAAAATAAATTAAAAATAAAAGAAAGCAGGGGGAGATTTGACTGTCATCTGACCCATTGTGAATTAACTAATTTGGCGAAGATATTCCATGAATAGGCAATGTCTTGTTTCTTAGTGTGTATCTTGTGATGTCTGCTACATATGCAATCAATATTGTTTTGTATGATTGTTACGATCTTAAACGGTGACTGTTAAATCACATCTCTTGATTGCGTTAATATCCCATCACATCTATCACATTAATGAATTTCTACTGGATCATGTCAACCACAGGAAAGTTGCTATGTTTGAAGCCAAAGAGAAGGGCCACACGCATCCGCTGTCTAAGCGTTACTACGGCGATAGCAAACGAGAGGCATTGGCAAAGTACCTGAGCACCAGCAAGAAGCCAACAACCGTTGCAGTGGCTCCAAGACTCTCATCTACCAGTATGCAGAGGTTACCACCTCCTCCAAAGCTTCCCCAGCCAGCTCCTGCAGAAATCAGACCAAAGTTCATGACAGGTCTACCGGATGGATCAGTCACATTGTAGTATCCTTTATAAAATAATTCCTCTTACAAATGTAATGTTTCCTGGGAGAAATTTCAATTCTTTAAACAATCAGGAGAGCTTGGTATTTTTTTCTAGTTCATCGTGACTTTGCCATTGACCAGTGATGGCCTGGTGGTAGAATCACTGATTGGCAAGCATTAGATGCAGGTTCAAATCCCGCTGGTTCCAAGATTTTTTCTGACCATCTTTCAATAATAGATTGATCAATCGATCCTTATTTACTGGGTGTAAGCCACAAATATGTTTAAACAAAAACAATTCCTCTTGTCAACATTCCATACGCATACAAACCTGTATTTGCGTTTGTTTCTTAAATCGATGATACAAGAATTATACAAATATTTCCCTAATATATTGAGTCATAATTTTCCATCTTCAACATAGGAAGAAATGCATTAGTTTGATGATTATACTTGTATGAACAGTCAAACCTGTTTTATTGACCACCTGACCTGTATAGAATGATCACATTTTTTGTGTCTCTTGAATATGGGTTCTCATTGAAACCTGTATTAAAGGAACCTGTACATAAAGACCACTTTTCATGTTTCCCTTGAATGGTCTTTGTATACAGGTTTCACTGTATTTTTATTTGGTATATCATGCATTTTCCATGGACCTTAGCCCAAGATCTTAAAGTGATTCTGTAACATTGCCTCGGATTCTGAAACAAAATCCTGGATTTAGCTCATGCTGCAATCATAATTATAAACCTTTAGGTCAGTCAGGAATCCTAAGACTTTTACAAGCCGATCGCCTGTGTGATTATCAAGATATTTATGATTGGAAATCATAAATCAAATTTTGCGATTTCCTAATGGTTTTTATAACACTACAGTCTATTGGGGATAATGAGTATGGTAAAACTGGTCACTCAAAGATTTTTTGAGGTATTTCATAATCATTTTGAAGTGCTTTTTTGTTGTTTAGGGCTTCAATAACACCACATCACAGACACAGATAGTGCCATGCATCTCAGATTTAACTTTGTTAAACGATGCCTTTAAAAAGGGGACCGTTGTCAATAAGTTGTCAAACGTGTTAGATACCTTAACCTTCCCTTTACCAGCTACCCATCAGGTCGTGTTGCAATCCTCACCAGCCCGTCGGGGGAACGCAGAGTAGGACATTACACACACGTGTATGAGGACGATGAGGAGAATTCTTACCTTGCTGCATTCACACCCACGGGTCGAGGGTGTATCTGTGATGAGAAAGGAACCATCAGGTAACAATGAATAGAGATAATCACCCTCTTTATAGAGAGCCTTACTATCTAGCCCTTCTCTTATACTTGACACTAGTAGACAATTGGTGTGCCTTGAATGCAGTAACTGTTCTACAATTTTTGTTAAAATCTGTCTAAGGAAGAGTTAAAGGTATAGACTAGTTTTGGAAATGCCCCCTCTCTTAAAACAAATGAAATGGAAGCTCTTTTTATTACCCATCATGTGAAAGAATATGTTTTGACTAATATGTGATGATACAAATGTTGCCAGGAAACCACCTACTAATTGATATATTTGGTAAATCATTATATCTATCTGGACTGGATAGATATAGGGTAATCCCATATACATCTTTCTGTGCTTGTAACTTTACCAAGACTGGGCCAAATTTCTTATCATTTTGATGATTCCAGAACCTTGCAGTACACACCAATACTTATATGCTAGATGATCAACCTTTTCTGATCGATTCCACAACGTTTCTTTAACAACGCAATCGCATGACCAGAACTGGTCTTTACCTTTAAATGAAATTAACGCTGGCAGTTTTTTTTCTGTCAATTTTCTTTTTTACAGTGTTAGGCAAATTTATGGCAATATGCACAAGAAGCTACAATCTTAGATTATGTTTTTACACTTTTGATCATATCCTTTTACTACACAAAGTATGAAGTGAAAGAAATGATATTTAGAAGCATTTCTTTCTTCTCTCTAACAGGTTATGGTGCACCGAGAAAGGAGGCATGATAGCGGACGAGGACGGAGCACTCACCACCAAGTGGGAGTGGCCTCTGCCCCATCTCAGGCTTCACAATCCGGTGTCGTACAAGGTCAACGACCACATCGCCTTCCGCTGTGTGAACAGGGCAGGGGTCTCGCTGACCTTCACCTGTCACAAGGAGACGTCCAAGATCCATGTCGGTCAGACCATCATGGCCACGGAGCCTCAAACACAGGAGGAGATGGTAGGTTAATTATCATCTTTGAATCAGTACAAAGAAAAGTTGATTGAATGAAGGACAATAGTTCCTTCTTGAGAACATGAACCATAACCTCTAACTCAAGTTTAATCTATTGATTGTATGAACAAAGGTACAAGCGATGCCTCTAATCTCAACATGATTTAAAATATAATTATTTGTAACAGGTTAAAGAAATAATTTGTGTCAAGATACTTCAGTATAAATTTTGTTACGAAAATTGCCAATTGGCAGTTTATGGAGTAGAATCCACAAGCTTAGGTTAAAGGTAACCTGTAGACAGGGCTGAGAATTTACATATGAGGCTAGCTGGATGGCCACTGATATCATCCCCTTGTTCATAATGCATGGATCACTTGAAGATTATAGAGTTCCATGATGATAAGTCCTATTTTGTGAGGTGATATTAAGAGAATGCAAGTCCTTTTAAATGAAGAACAATAGTTCTTTCTTGAGAACACCATAAATTAATCTCCAACTGAAGCTTAATCTATTGGTTGTATGAACAAAGGTACAAACGATGCCTTTAATCTCTTCATGAAGAAAGGCTAGGGGTCTTATGAACAAGGATAAATGTCTATCAGACTTAAAGATCAAGTTTAGTACTGGTCATGCGATTACATTGTGAAAGAAACAGTGTTGAATCATTCAGAAAAGGTTGATCATCTGGTATATTAGTATTGGTGTGTACTGCAAGTTCTGGAATCATCAAAATGATAAGAAATTTGGCCCAGTCTTGGTAAAGTTACAAACAATGTAAACAGAAAGATGTATATGGGGCTACACGAACATGTGGCATAAAAATCTGTCCTGATTTATATCTTGTTACATGCCATATGTAGAATATTAAGGCATTTTCAGGGAACATTTTTTATCTGATGTCTTCCACATTTGCATAATACAATGATAACGCTCACAAATAATTGTTCACCTCTTCCCAGAACTCAACCTTCTCTTTAAGTTTGAATTTGTTTTCATCACTCATAAATCACAGGGATATCTGATGTTGCCTGAAGACACGTACACATCTGCAGCAGCCAATGAGAGCCACGCCCCTCCTCCGCCCCCACCCAAGCGTAAGAAACCTAAGGATGTGAACGTGCTAAAACGAGTTCCTAAACCCAAGATAGTCATCAACCCCATGGACGAAATCATGAAGACGTTAGAGCTTCCCAACATAGGAGAGCATGGCATCCAAGCAGAGAAGGAGTTAGATACACTCAAAACAAGAGCAAGGTAAGAGCCTCATCGTTAGCCGTAGATCATCATTACATTTTTAATTGTTAAATTTTAAACTGTAAACTCCCTTGGATTATGGAATTGTGATTAAATGTTTACTTCTTTTTTTAAAGGGTAATTTGGGGATAAGATTGATAAAAAATATTAAAAAAGTTAAAGATATTTAAGATAACAATAAGAGCAAGTAAGAGCATGCCATGACAATTCGGAAAATGCTTGCAAGAAAGGCCCTTGCCCTTTTATCCTGTGATAGATGTATTTCCCCTTCAAATCTTGTTCATTAACATTAGCTTAATACTTTGTTGCAAAATAAAATGTTTCAAGGAATGATGACATCAGCTCATTTATCATATTTACCTGTAGACCAGAAAGTAACTTGACGCCTTGTTTCACATGAAGTCATTTGATACCTCTTTTCTCCCTATATCAGATACCTACTAGATGAATGGATGGATCATTATCGTATGATACTCAACGTCACCAATCCTCAGCTTGCCCGGGTAGGAAGTGCGGTCATCGCCACCAGACACCGAACGCGCCTCATCAAGTCAGCCAAGCCCATGCTAGAATCAGGACCAGACCGCCCACAGTCAGCAGCAGCCATTGACTTCTTGCCCCGTCCCAAGTTACCAATGAGGGCGCCCTCTGCTCCTGCCGTTGGTCGCCTGCACGTCTCCAGACCTTACAGCACCATGTCGATGCCTTCGGAACAGCCCAAGAAGGATGAGTCGCAAGGGAGACAGTCTCGAGTCAGGATAGAAGTAGATGGAGTCGATCAGGGTTACTACTCTAGGTACTCCAGAGGAGGGTCCACACTCAGCAGGTTTGTTTTTATGATACTGTACAAGTTTTGTCCATCTTTGCAGAACATCAGTTTTTTTTTAGGTAAAGGATACCTCAGGTTTATTTCTTAGAAAAAATACTTGAATTGAGAATTTCAATAACTCTTACCACTCATTCAGAATTCTGATTATCACAATTTCTTGAGAAGATCATTGTGACAACAAAAAAAGAATCAATTTTCATGATCGATGAAGACCAAGATTCTTGTGATCCCTCTGTTTGGATAACTCCCCTGTAGACATTACAAGAGTGGGTGGGGAATAATCCACTTTACTTGTTTATGATTGTACAGGGTGATGCATCAGATCAACTTTTTTGCATATCTTACAACTTATAAGTACAGTCAAACCTGCTTTAGTGACCACCTGTCTACTAAGACCACATTTGTTGTTTCCCTTGAAAATGGTTTCTCATTGAATCATGTACTAAAGGAACCTGTCTACAAAGGCCACTTTTTGTGTTTACCTTGGGTGGTCGCTATAGACAGGTTTGACTGTACTAGTATAGGTAGGGTTGTGCAGCATCGGAGTACATTTGATAAACATTTTTCAATCTTTTAGGTTTGACTATGTGTATCATGATCTAAACTTTTTTCTGTTCTTTCAGAACCACAAGACTGAGCAGTCCACAGAGAATGATGTCAAGCAAGACTTCTATCGTAGAAACCGAAGCAAGTGGAGACAAAGCAAGGCGATCAGCTCCATCGATAGGCTGCCCAGCGTATCCTTGTACAACTTACTCATTTTGACCAATGTTTACCTTTGCCTTTGTCAATAAAGATACAGTCAAACCTGCTTTAGTGACCACCTGTCTACAACAAGCACATTTTTTGTTTCCCTTGAAAATGATTTTATCATTGAAACATGTACTAAAGGAACCTGTCTGCAAAGACCACTTTTTGTGTTTCCTTTGGGCGGTTGCTGTAGACAGGTTTGACTGTATATGCTATCAATTTGAAAAAACATCTTTATATTCTTTCCTGAACCAAATATGGTTTTTATTTTCATGATGTATGTAGTTTTTTTTTGGCAAAAACATAAGCCAGAGATGATGTTCGCAAGTTTGTTGTTCTCTCATCTCTTCTTGAATTATATTAAAACTAAAACTTTCTATTCATATACAAAAGTACTGTTTTTCTTAAAGCCTATCTGCACTAGTTTGGCCAGGGGGGATTAAACCTCCCTGCATGGTCACTGACAGGTGGTTATCGCATCAAATCAGCTCTCAATGAACATAAGAAATAGGGGACCATGGGGGACTAACTGTCACAAACAAGGCATTGTTAGCTATATAGAGGGCGCAAATAGCTATAAGTAGTGCAGTGGGGCTTTCAATTGATTGATGATTATGTTGCGTTCCTTGACCCCAACCAATCGTTTTCAGTGTCTTACGAGCTGAGATGCTAGGAGACACCGCAGGGACATGCAAGTGCAGTCGTCATCGTATCCCTGTCATCACGGATCTAGAGCTGGATAAGTTCTTAACCACCCAGGTACCTCGTGAACAGCTGATGGTATTGTGTGTGGTTTCATCCATGTTTCCCGGAGCTATGCCTTGTGGTGACATGCTGGTTAGACTCTATGAAACCTTGAATAGAAACAGGACAAAACCTTGTTATCAGGTAATGCTCTTTCTTACCCACTCTCTCTTCCTTTTTCTTCCTCTCTCTCTCTCTCTCTCTCTCTCTTTACAAAACAAAACAATATTTTAATGCAATTGTTTAAAGGTATAGACCAGTTTTGGAAACGCCCCCTCTCAAGAAATGAAATGGCAGCTCTTATTACCAATCATGTGAAAGTATATGTTTTTAATAATACGTGATGATACAAATTTTGCCAGGAAACCACCTACTAATTGATATTTGGTAAATTATCATATTTATCCGGACTGGATAGATATCGCGTAGTCCTATATACATCTTTCTGTGTACAGTGCTTGTAACTTTACCAAGACTGGGCCAAATTTCTTATCATTTTGACGATTCCAGAACCTTGCAGTACACACCAATACTTATATGCATAACCAAAACTGGTCTTTACCTTTAAATCATGATGTTTACAACTTCTCTGTCCTACTACATTTTATTGAATACTCTACCAGAGGATTTATTTAGTTGTTCCAGTGATGGTCTTCCAAATTGCAGATTCCGTTTTTAATGTACAGGAGTGCAATAAGTGATTATTACATCATGATCTACTCATCAAACTCTCAGATTGTTACCAGTGGTTGTTTTCAACAAACATAAAATTTACTCTGTACTTCTTTTTCTTTGCCTAAAATCAATGAAAACTTAAATTAGCAGTAGGTGTGATTTAGCAGCCTCAAACATTACCTATCCAGCATTGCATTGAAGAAACAATGTTAATTGCAGATTGTGCTTCTCAGTATACTATACACAATATACAAGATATATGGCATGTGATTTCGTGCTTGTATCGATGCTGTTTCTTATTAGTGAAGATCACACCTGTCCTTCAGTAATTGATTGATATTGTTTTTGTGTATCATGTCTAGTGTCGAGGGGACAGGTACAGACTATTGATCTATGACACCATCGCGGCTGTTCAGGGAACGACCAACAAACAACCCGAGCTCTACAGAAGACACAATGCAGTACCAGGCATGTTTATGGTGAGTCTTCCTTTAATTATTCATCCTTAAAGGTACTATGTCCCTTTTGCAGCCAACCTCAAATGCTGTAGAACTTTGCAGGAATTATGAATATGTCATGTATGTCCTATCTGTGAAATTTAAACGTTAGCAGTGTCCTCATATTCAAATTATGCAAGGAAACCCGTTTACTTGCTAGACTTCACAGTCAGACACTATTGAGTGACTGACTGGCTTTTTTCTTCTTTGGTAATAACATACATGAAAAGAGTTGTAAAGGGTACATGAGCATTTGTCTATATCAATAACCCACTTCTTGTGATGGCCAAGATTAAACTGATTGAATCTTTGCGCAGCATAAAACGTATGACCATTCGGTACAATTGTCTGAAAATCAAGACTATTACTTTTGGGCTCTATAGCCCTAAAGTCGATTTGACAACTAATTGTCGTTAATTTCCCACTTGAAGACGTTTTCAAGCCCCACCTTTTTTAGGGAAGTTCTAAATTAGTATTATCTTTCAAATGCAGTTGGAATTTAACTTTTTCATTTTTTTGGCCTGCAAATGGGACATAGTACCTTTAAGGACATTTTACAGCTGTTTGGAATTTATTTATCTATTTATTTATTTATGTCACATATCACAATTCATTGGAGTAAGAGAAAGAATATAATATAACAAATCATTTTCAATTTTACTATCCATTTGAATTGACTTCACATGAAAAAGAATATCATACAATTCTTTATCAAAGACAAATTGCAACTATTATTATACAGTTTAAAGAATGAACACACAAAGGTGATGAAACATAAGCATAGAGCTTGAAACGTTACAACACCTTTCAAGCATGTAACATATGACAAATAATATTCCTTAAGGGTTGTGAACTATTTACACTATTTACAAAGAACAAATATCTTTTTTTTAAAGAAGTACTTGGTACATTGTTAAGTCTAGTAAAATGTCTTATATATCACAAGAGAATTACATTTATGTTCGATATAGATTTATATATACCGGTATGTAAGAATTGTAAGTTTTTTGCTGAGATGTCAACAAAAGTTTAAAGAAATGCAATAAACATATTTCAGTTTCTTTCATGGGATATATAAAGCTGCCTATGTAATAATTTAAAGATGGAAAATTTATTTTTTTATTTGTAGATCTATGGTGGAGGTAAGCTGCTCTTCTGCGATCATATCTTCAATGGTTATGGCAATGCAAGGAAAGATTTTCAAAAGCAACTCTCAAGAACCCTCAAAGAACACAACATGGGCCATTTTCTACCCAGAGATTTCAGATTCAGGTAAGTCTCTATTTCCGTGTCCTGTAGATTCTATATAAGGAAGTGTTTGTATAATCCCATGTTTATCCACTCGCCGAAAAAGTCTGGGGGAATATAGTACAAATAGTAACAAATCTGATTTCCATTTGATAACTTTAGTAATGTTTGACAGATTTTAATGAAATTTGATATGAAAGTACATGGTATCAAAATACAGCCCAAGTTTGATTTCGGGTTCTGTAGGTCAAAGGTCAAAGCTCATTAGATATGCTAAAATTGCTCTATATAGGCCATTTGTACCCGGCGAGGGGATGCTATGCTTTGCATTGACTTGTTTATTGTATGTCTGTACTGAGTTTATGTTTACTCATCTTGGTAATGACTTGTGATTGATCTCAATGGATCATGAATCGTCCATCTGTTGGATTGTGAACTGGTTTACAATTGATTGAATTGGATTCAACTCAGATCTAGCTCAACCCTTTATTAGTCAGGGGTTATGCATTTGATGCTGTTATGTGCAGTCTCTGGATTCAAATTGAGAAATTAACAATGATAAACAGTTTTAATCTAAAATATGTGATAATAGAGCAATTGCACACAAAAATTAACTTGAGAGCTGACATATATCTCCATAGTATTTCAGGGCCCACGAAATAAAACTTACCATTGATGGTAACTTAGCCATCAATGATAACTACCATGGAAACCTTGATTTTGATTGGCTGTTAAGCCCTGTTACCATGGTAGTTGCCATTGATGACAAAGTTACCATCAATGGTAAGTTTTATGCAACGGGCCCCAGGATTCATTCTGCAATGATGAAACTGTTAGTTATTCATGCTAAAAACCTTCATGATATATCTTTCATTACTCCCTGCCTGCAGTGCAAGCAGAGGTAAACATGGTCCAAGGTCCGCTTGGGGAGGAGAGATAGGAGGCCCTTACCGACAGTCCAGGAAAGAAGGCGTGGCCTTACCAGGACTAGAGGATCATACGACTGGTGTCGTCCAATCATCATCAGTCTCATCCCTTGCCAGCAGTAAAGGGCATTCCTTCAGTAGTGTCATACTTCCTCCCAGGCCACATACAAGTGGAAGGTATTAAAGCTCTATAATTTCATGTCATTATAAGATCCTATACATTACACCTGCCAAGCTACCCTGCTAATTCCTTCTTAGCCCTATAATATTTATGTAAATGACTCCCATATAACATATACAAGTATTCATAGTTATTGACTTATAGTTCAAGTAAACCAGCTTGGAAGTACCATGGTTCAGAACCCATTGGGTAGTACATTTAAATCCTACTCTTGTTTTCTAATCTTTTGGTATTCAACAATGGAACACTCTATTTATGAGTTATGACACATTCAATCATATTCAATTCATATCAAATTTCTCTTTAAGTAGATTCATTTTATAAAAGGTACTTATATTTGCTATCAAAAAAGAAATATGGTATCAATGATGATTATTATGGAAGATCATCATCACTTACAGAACATTTTGCTGCGTTTTTTTTCTCCATAGGTACATTCAGACAAGGGCAGAAAGCGTCTTGAGAAGGTTGCCTCCTACAAGTCATCTGGTAGCCTGAGACAATGTAATCTCAACAAAATCTTGAAGCTATTATACATAGCTGGTAGATGACATTGCACAGAGGGCAACCTACTAGGAGTCGTCAGTCAATCCAAGACATGGTTCTTTTTCGGAATAGAGCTTCCTACAAGGCATCTGGTAGCTTAAGACATTGTCTTTGGACTAGAACCTGCAGCTGTCATCTGTTAGCCTTGGAAATGGACCTTGGAAAGAGGACGTCCTTCTACAAGTCATCTGTTAGCCCAAGACATGGTTCCTTTTCAAGAGGTAGCTACCTACACGTCATTTGGTAGCATGAGACACTGACCTTGTACCGAGGACAATCTTGGTTATTCTAAGACATGGTTCTTTGACTAAGGATGGTTAAGGGGATGATTCCTACAAGTCATCTGGTAGCCTGATACCCTTTTCTAACTGTACCGATTTTCATCGGATGCATCCGGACGCATCCGATGAAATTGCCAGTTAGAAAGCAACAGAGGAGAAAAAGGCGATTAAATAGCCGATGAAAAGAAGAGAAATAGGCGATTAAATTCTCCTGCTCAAGAGCAGGAGAAATTCTCATTCTATTCGTGTGACACCGATGAAACGTGCAGTTAGAAAACGTTCGGGAGAAAAAGGCGATTAAAACAGCGATTAAAATGGTCAAAGGTCGCAGTATACGCGCGCTTTATCGTAACCAGCTGTGTTTGTTGACTTATGGTTGAACATGCTGCATGCTAGCTAGATGGAGCGCGGGCTTAATAATTACGCAATAATTCTTCACTTCCGGCATGGGCTCGCCACAGCGAGAGAATTTCATCGGCAGTTAGAAAGAAACAGGGGGAAAACTGCGGTTTCACCTTTGTTTACATAAGGAAAATTCAATCGGTATTTTCATCGGTGTGACTCCGATAGAGTGCAGTTAGAAAAGGGTATAAGACTACAGGGTTCTTGTTTGATAACCTCTTACTGTGGTAACCTGATACAAGGTCTTTGTTGAGAAGATGACTTCCTATTGTCTGAGAGTCTGAGACAGTCATTGTTTAGATGAGAGGCTAGCCCTCTTCCAAGTCATCTGCTAGCGTAAGACGGGGTCCTACCACAAGATACCTAGTACCTGAACACATAGTCCATGTCTAGAAGATAACCTCTTGCTATCATCTGTTTGCCAAGACAAAATCTGTGTTCAGTAGCTAGCTTCCTCCAAGTTGTCTGTTGGCATAAAGGCAAGGTCCATATTGAAGAAAATATTATATAAAAAATGGAACATTATGATTGAGGTAGCAGAGATAATCATCTTGCTGTTTGGTCGCTTCAGAAGAATTCCCTCTTAAATTAAAAAATACATACATCTCTAAGATGAGAAACATGTATTACGAATCATAAGGAGCAGGTTTCTCTGTCCAAAAAAACATTTTAAGAAATAAAAACTTCCTCTTTATAATTAATGTGCTACCTTCATCAGAAAATATTTTTTTGATGATGAGATTAGCACTTATGATATCAGTATTTCGTAGCTTGTGATATAAGAGTATAACAAAGACTCTTATTTGAAGAAGACAAATAAAAGCCTTCCAGTTTCAAGATACAGGGTTTTAAAGATTGAAGTTCTCTTGTTACTGAGAAAATGTCACTGCGGTATATAGCATATTTATATCTTTCACCATGTCTTATCACCGGTCTGGGATAGCAATCCCTTAAATTCTGCAGGATATTGTCTGTTGTGTAAAGATCGATCTAATGCTTTGTATGAGATAAACAAATACAAGTGTGCTATAAATCAGTGGTTTGTATGGATATGAATAAGCCACAAGAAAAATTTTTAGATTCTTTTTTACAATATACACAGTTCTATGAAATCTGCAACATCTTCATGCCAAATATTTGTACCATATTTATGCAAACTAGTCACGAGATATGCAAATTATGTAACCACATGTAACATGCCATGATCACTGTGAAGTTCAATCCTATATCATGGAATTGGTGGAATCCAAAAAGGATTGTATTACATGCACATTGCTTCCAGTCAGCCGTATATATTTTCATAGGAATATATAGGAATAAATGCTAATGAAAATGCAGATACAAGATGAACTTGTTCTCATGTAAAGTAATACTCTTGAAAGGCAATCCAACCCTTGTAATAAGTTCATTTGGATGAAAGCAGAAAAATCAGACATTCAGAGTAGCGAAAGTTTGAAATGAATCGGACAAACTATAAGAAACTAATTAATGTTTGGAATATGAGATCACTACAGCTATGCGAATCTCAAATTGGCAATTTTGTCAGTAGATTATGATTGTTCCTTATTATTTGAATTCTATAAAATTGAATGAGATTAGTGGCATTAAACATCTTTTATTGTATATTTATAATGGCGGCTACCTATGATTGTACCAAGTAATATGTTTTTGTTTGGATCGACTACTATAGGAGAATTGCAATAAATAGCAATGATGATCTTTATTTAATATGATGCACTACAAGTTACGATGTATGAAATACATGTATATTTATCTTCTAATCAAGAAGTTCAATACATTTTTATTTTATAATTCCCATTGTAGAATATGTATATCTGAAAATAGTGTATTTTTATCAGACGCATGAGCATTCCTTTGTAATTGGAAAGTATGATTTGTTGTATAACATATTTCTGTCTTTGTCATGTAATTTTAAAAATTCATGACTTTTTTGTGAAGCAGGTTTTGAACGGGGTGAACCTTTAGAAGTGAAAAACAATGAGTAAGAAGACAAATTCAAGAAACTATTTGCCCTTGCATCTTTGTTGTAACAGATATTTATGAATTGAGATAAAGTGTCCGTCCGTGTTGAATTATGTAACATTTGATAGACTTGTTCCCGCTCAGTTGATCAGAATCACATTAGCATTGTACAAAACGTTATATTATTTGTACTAACAGGTACTTGTGAGTTCATGACTGATAAAAATAGAGAATCTTAGCTTTGAAAGCGATGGATCTTCAATTTTATATAGAGGGAGAGAGGAGCTGAAATAAAGGTTTTAGTGAAAGAAACATACTTTAATTAAGGATTGGCGACAGGATTCAAAAGATATACATTCACACAGAGTCAGGAGAGATGATAAATCCAGGTTGATTAAATTAATATACTTGATTATATATTCAGAGAAGATGAGCATTATTTGCCCCAGGTTTATGTTTTCAGTGTGTGCATGGGTAGAAAGGATTTCTTGTGTGATTTATTAGGGATTGATATATGTAAGTATGACCATTTTTCAGGTAATGTGATTTATGATTTGGTCTCTAGTACATGTATTGCCTCGTTTTGCTTGCTCTACCTGTATGGGATATAATATTTGGGGCCTGTCACCACGAAATGAGTCCAGTTGGTCAACATTTTTATTCCTGTTTTTAAGTATTATATGAATTTACATTAAGTAAGCTTTAAATTAAGGGGTCACACATTAAAATTGATAAATTATATCCAGAAATATGAACAAAAACCTAATTGGACTTTATAAACAATGGGATTACCCAGTTTTGAGATAATTAGGTGTAAAGTTAATGATGCGTAACATATTATAGTCTGGTCAACAACAACATAGCAACAACACACTTCCCATCATTTGATTTCAATGAAACTTTCGACAAACAAAGAATTGAATAAGTCGATTTTTGGAAAAATCTTAAATGTGGTAGGTGGGTCAATTTTCAGTACATACACACTATACATCGCTATTACTACGATTGAGCCTAATGCGACACTGGACTCATTTCGTGGTGACTGGCCCCATTTATCTTTTTTCTAGTTAACATTACATCAGTGGAAATTTTTGAATGAGATCTAATCTGTAAACTGATAGCTTTCACTGTAGTACTAAGTAATTGTAAAACAAGTTTTTATGTTGGATGTGCATCCAGTAATTAATATGATTTATAGATAATAAGAAATTTCAGTCAGTTATGAGGGCATTATTCAAATGTTTTTGATGTTGCCAAACATAATTTTATATATATATATGCATTGTCCATTTCATAAATTGTGAAATCAGTGATTCATGGGAAAGAGTGCTTTCTTGGAGCTATTAAACCGTCCATTTTAAAGGTCTTTCAACAATCCATTTTGTATATGACATCATTTTTTTTTTACTATTTCAAGACGGAATTAAAAGTATAAATGTGTGTAGAGGAAGAGAGAGAGAGAGAGAGAGAGAGATAATAAGATGAGGAGAGAGAGAGAGGAAAAGAGTGGAGGAGAAACAAAGAGAGGGAGAGAGAATATATATAATCAGAGCATAGTTAAAAGCAAAGCATAATATAGTTATGTAATGGAGAACAAAGACGCATCAAATGACACAAAAGGATAAATGAAAAAGGAAGATATCAACCAAAGACAATACTTGGGTTTTTCGTGTTTTCGTTTATTCTTGCTTTATTTATACATTAATTTAATCATGTTTCATATGATAGGGCTAGGAGGGGGATTTAAAATTCTACACAGAATCGTGAAATTCATTATCTATGCTAATTTATGCAAATTTATTCAAAATCACAAAAAAGGCTTCTTCTCCTTCATTTCTAGACCGATTTTGATTTGGTTTGCTTTATATTGTAGAGCTAACTTTGGTACACTAAACATCTACACAGAATTTTAAAATTGTTCTCCATTAATTAATTATGGTAATTTATGCAAAATTTATTCCAAAAATAACAAAAATTGTTTCTTTTCCCTCATTTCTTGACCGATTTTGATTTGGTTTGCCTTATCTGGTAGAGCTAAATTTGGAACACTAAACTTCTACACAGAATTGTGAGATTTTGCTCCATTGATTATTTATGGTACTTTATGCAAATGAATGAAATTATGTACCTTCCAGGGCATCAAATTTTTATTTTTTGACCAGTTCAAAAGTGTACCACATAAAATTTACGATATTTGTTGTTGCGAGATGCGGATGAGCGCTACATCATTGACGTTCTGGTTTATCATATTGAATTGCGTTATGCAGGCGAGACCGCCGAGAGCGTTTCCCTTGTTTAATTTTTTTTTTCATTGAGGGGAGGGGGGCGGGGGGGCTTGATTGAACTATGTAAAAAGTCATTTCAGTGTCATTACATTAAGTATGAGAGACGGCATGAAAGAGAGAGAGGGGCAGTGGAGAGAATGTTAGCTGAGAGCAGGAGAAATGTCGGGTGAGCTCACTGGGAATCCAAAATGGTTTTGCACTCCATTTTGTCATCGATTTTTCTTAGAAATAGTTACAATAGTTCTCTTCAATCTCCCTCCTGTCTCCCTCCATCCCACCCTCCCTCCGTTTTAGTCTCTCTCTCTCTCTCTCTCTCTCTCTCTCTCTCTCTCTCTCTGACTCTCTCTCTCTCTCTCTCTCCCGTATTCTCTTGTCGCCTGATCACCCGGTGCGTCAGTATCGCAACGAACAAAGCTGATATTGATGTTGAGAGCGATGGCGAGGTACATGGTGTGCCTGACATGATTTCCCACACATTATTTACAGCATATATTGAAATCAATCGATTCTTCCAAGTGACTTTATGTATTACATAGGAAATGATTCGACTGAAGTGATATGTGACGGAACAAGAGGGGTTTTACAAAAAAAGAAACGTTAATGCAAATGACTTGAGATTCTCCACAATGTTGCCCTAGAATATTAAACGATTTATATATCACATGAAGTAGGCCTATGTCAATATAATTATCACGATGTATCGTGGCAGAATGAAATCATTTTACCATCCATACCTCTTTTATATTAAAGTATTTTTTCCTCATAATTGGATTTGTGGGGATGGAAAGCGTTATTTTGGCGATGCATGATGTACTTTAATAAATCAATGTTAGGCATGCATTTACAAGGGTTTCTTCACCTTGCGTATAATCTCGTGGGTATTGTCTATTGGCGGTGTCTTGTCAAAGAATGAAGCCGCGGTGAAGATTGAGATGCCAGATTCACCGACGACCCAGAATAAAATCAAATGATTCTTACACCGTGCACATTCAGTTATCATCACAACAAGAGAGAGAGAGAGAGAGAGAGAGAGAGAGAGAGAGAAAGAGAGAAAGAGAGAGAGAGAGAGAGAGAGAGAGAGAGAGACTGAGAAGAATGAAAATAATTAGATGACTAAGATGCGCTATTGCATGTCAGTCAGAGAGGATGAAAGCAGTAGAAAACGAAAAACAAATATATAAAGACAGGAAAAGACGGAGAGAAGAAGAAGAAGAAGGAAAAGGAAAAGAAAAAGGAGGAGCTGGAGAGAGAGAGAGAATAAAAAGAAGAAGAGAAAGAAGAAGAAGAAGACAAAAATAAAAAGGAGAAGGGAGGAAAAAGAGAAAGAAGAAGGAGGCGAGGAAGAAGAAGAAGAAAGGGAGACGGAAGGAAGACAGAAGAATAAGAGGAGGAAGAAGAAGAGGAGGAGGAGGAGGGGAGCAAAATGATGAAGATGAGGAGGAGGAGGGGGTACAGAGGAAGAAGGTGAGGAGAGGAGAAATAGGCAATAGATACATATAAATGTGTGGTGCATAAAATGATGGAAGAGGAGGGTGATGAGAAATTGAATTCAATCAATAAGAGAATAAAGGTTGTTTTGTGTACCGACCTTCTCTTTCCGAGGGACGCCGGTAGAATATTCAAAGCATGCTTCGTGTTTTCGTAACATGCATTTACATTATAAAATCATGTTAGCGTGTTATCTAAGAAAAAGTGAGGTCTACTTGTATGCAAATAGAAAAAAAATACTATTTTTACTTAATGATGCAATACAATATACCAGATTGAGTGAAATTCGTTAGTCATTAAATCATAGTAAAATGTTCTTTATAACTGAAGTCTTGATAGGTGCTTATGTTCACTCCAAGAATTATTTAATGAATTTAAAATATATATTACATTCAATTTTCAAAATCAGCTCCTGTAAAGCTGCTTCTATTCATATCGAGTTTGAAAAACAAATCAATTATCCATGTATTCAAGAATAAACCCGGTTAAGTCACAGTGCGACATAATATTCAATTTCGTTGATCCGGTCGTAATGTGTTGTTCTGAGTCGAGCGCATGGCTTCAAATTGGATTAATGTTGGTACCAAGACAATGCCAATATAGCCTTGTTTCACTTCATCAAAATGAGTGAATTATGACATCTAATTTTTTTTCTCCACACAATATGCTAACAATGAGTACCACCAATCAATAACAACGTTAATCAATTTTCTCTATATTAAATGCAATCAACCACATGTTGATCTCAAGAAATTACACTCAAGAGAAGTTATTAAGAAATTATTAATTATGCTGACAAACGGCAGCTCGTCATAGTTGTTGGTGGTTGGGGATTTTAGAAAATAAAAGGTGATATTGATTAAAATGTTTCACATTTCATTTCAGTACAAACTTTCAAAGGCACTGAAACTTGGTCAGAATAATCTTCTCCCAGCTCGGGGATTGAATCCAACAATTTCCCTCATGTCTCTGTTTTCTGCCACCCTGTAGGCTATAGTATATACTCTTGCCGTGTCATTCCACTCCATGTCTTAATATCCCCCTCTCAGTTCTTGGTTTCCCTCATGGTCTGGTACCTTCAAGTTTCCTTCCAGTACATATTTCAAAAGACTCTGATGTCTTTTAATTTAATGTGGCCAAAGTATTTTGCCTTTCTTTCCTTAACCAATCATATCAGGATATTTTGTTTAAGCCCTGCCATATGCAGTACTTCTCTGTTAGTTTTCATATCTTTCCATGATATTATTATCATTATTCTCCTGTCAGAATTACCAAAAAGTTAGTTTGTTAAAATCATTTTTTCGATATCACCTCAGCATTATTTACAGAAATTTCAAACGGATGATGGTAAAATACGTCCATAATTCATTTATGGATTCATGGATCTATCCTATCACATTTATGAACAGAAATTAGTCTGAACAAATGCTCTGAAGTGTTGAGTATAACTCGTCACTATTCTCACAAAAGAGATCAGAAGATGGAATTGTGTTTTCAGAGATCGTCACTCCATTATTGTTTGGATTTTCTGTATACGTTTTATTCAAAAACAAATTTTCGTTACTACATGATAATTATGCCTAATTACATAATCATGGTAATCATGGCAATATTGTAAACATGTATTCAGGAGATAGGATAAGCCTCAAGGACACAATTTGATATAACCAATGGCGTATCCTGTGCCCCGTTTCATAAATGTTGTTATCTATAGCAGATCTATGACAAATCTGCTCAGAGCCAATCAAATGCAAGGACTTCAGTAAATTATAAAAAAATATCGTATCTTGTTATTGATAATACTTTTTGTGAAACAGGGCCCAGGCATTATACAGTTAAGGTGCAGAAGCCTCATTAAAAAGAATGACGCACAATATTTTTCGGCAGCCATTATTGACCTGGACCCATGACAATTTGTATTTCATTTTTTTCTGGGCCTTCAAATAGGGGGGGGGGGTATAAATCGGTCGACGTCACCCCTCGGAGAATATGCTGCTAATTACGTTACTTACTATTCCTTTCCATCAACTCACAAAGGGGTTTAATGATGAACAAATGCCTGTAATGAACATGAAAATAAATTATGTCATTTTGATTACATAACGTGGTGTTAATTAACCATACTTTGATTTCTTATAGACCAAAGGCATGGCTCTTTGTTAGGTGTTTGTCCAAACAAAATTCTATCCCATATTGGGACTATTCAGACTTAGCTCTTATCATTAGCCAGTTATCATACTTTTATTAAAGGGATTTCTGGGAATTACACAAAGAAAAATCATTTACCTTATTTCAAATTTGTGTTTGTACTCACATAAAGAGATTTGCATGTAATTATTGAGACAGTGATTTGTCAACCATACCTGAGGCAATCACAGTATGGGTAGAATTCGCATGGGCAGGGGCGGACTGGCTAATGCCTATGGGAGTTTGAAGAGTTCATCCCCACGGGCCGCCTTCCCCTCTAGTGTGGTGTGAGGGCCAATTGATGATCCGGTCGCAGCGAAATTCCCCGAACTGAGGTTTATCCAGTCCGCCCCTGCACAAGGGCCAGGGGGTGTTTAAAAAAAACTAAGGTCGACTTTAAGTTGGACTTAACTACGGCAGGCCGTTCATGTCACTGTTTGCTCTTATCATTACTGACATTGGTCTCTGAAAAGACGTATAATTCGTGGTCACAAATCTACAGAATTTACATTTTTTGATAGTTCAATATTGAAGGAAATAATATTGTCTGAAGATCATAATTAAGAGACTGATAGTGAGAGCAACTAGTGGCATGAATGGCCTGTCATAGTTAAGTACATCTTAAAGTCGATCTTAGGCTTTGTGAACACTCCCCTGGACAGCCTACTACTAGTTACTAAACCCTTTATTTTCTTTCTTAATCAATGCACATGTAACAATAAGAAGAAATAACGTTGTTCCGAGTTATTATTTGTTGAGTATGGAAAACGTTTTTTTAGATTTAAGAAACCCAACAGTACAACAATTTTTTTCTTCAAATCAAAACGATCTTACACTCTTGATTTCTAAAGAAAGCATCAAGAAAACTAACTTCGGGTTCTCGTTTTTTGAAAGCGTTCTGAAATTGATTCTGATAAAATTAAAGTTGGATTGCTGGATTTCATCCTGATTAGAATGTTCATTTGAATTTAGTATAGAGAAAAAAATTCCAACCTAATGGGCAACAGTAAATTTGACCCGACATTAATCAAGCGGTGTTTAATTTTATCTTTATAATCAATTCAGTCAAAGCTGACGGTACATAGATGTCTGCACATTGCCCCTTAATAATTAACAAAAAAGGTTCACTTCTCAAGAAGCTAAGTATTTATTCGGCGTGCGTGAAATCTGCGGCAAGATGAAAATAGTTCAGAGTAAAAGCACAACATTGGCTATTTATTGATGGAACATCAATTAAGTACATGGACCAACGTCAAAATAGATGGAGTCATCGTAACGCTTCGACCAATCTCCAAACTCTCTTGAGTTCTCTGACACTGCGAGTCACGGTTGCTTAAAAAAGGTCCACTGATAGTACAACCAACAAAAATGTCATGACCCCATTACATGGTGCAGTTTTTCGGTCAGTATAAATCCCCTCATTCAATATTTCCATTTTGCTGTCTCGCACTCTGACGTCATACGTATTACGAGAAGACAGGAGAAATCAAAGTTACGATTATCTATTGTCAACATAAACCACAAAGAATCATCATCGTAATGTACTTTTGATCTCTGAAAATTACTGACGTTTATCCGATTCTTCCGCAACAATTTGGAATTAATTATTATAAAATATTTTCTGTGACTGTTCTAGAATTCCCATGGATCTACGTCACGTATATTGTTTTTCTAAGAGAGAAAGATAAAGAGAGAGGGGGAGACTCTGATTTATCGTATTTTATTTATTTTTTCATTTTAGATACACTTTTTGATTAACGTTTTAAAGTGCCAATTTCAAAGCTGCTGTGGCGTATATAGAGCTCTTTTCTTTGTCAATGGATCTCGGGTTAAATTGCTTTCCATCTTTGGAGCGATTAAGCGCTATTAATTGATTGGTTTCTCCAGCCGTAGGTTGTGCTCTGGTTAATGCTAGTAGCAGAAAATCATCGTACTGATCATAAACAAACTGAGGATGAAGTCTGAAAATGAGAATAGTTTTTGTTGTTTTTATTTTCATTTACAGATCAGATTGGATTTAGATGACCTCTCTTGCTTTCATTGATTTTAGCTAGGTTATATATATTTGGATCCTACATAAACAAATAGAAAAAGAAATGAAATTGTTACCCTGACCCGAGAGTTTTTGACCATTTAGTTTTTCATTTTCTTGATAGGAGCATTGGATGGTAGAGTCCAAGATTGCAGAAAAGGAGTTCATTGATTTTCTTATAAACAGCCGATGAAGTAAAAGTACCGATTCCACCAAATCAGAAGAAAATGAACCTGTAGGAGAGTGGCTATCTTCACATGCTTTCTGGTTTAAAGCTAATCTTGAGCTCTAGTAATGGCATTGTATGACGAGAGATCATAGCTAAAATTCATTCTGGATTGTTTATCCTGCAGTGGATTGATTGTTTGAGACAGTAAAATAAAAACAAACTCACAAAAACTTGCTGGAAATCATCTTCAATAAACACGGCAACTCTCATAATATGCACATAGGGGACTTGTGTTAAGCACATGGTGTCAGGCCTATTACTTACCTTTATTTCCTTATCTCTCTATGCTCATTACTCAGCCCCTATACATGTTGTCCACCATCGTTTGGCACATGTCATTCGTTTGTTATCTTGAACATTCAGTGTAAATTTTGTTGGATTCTGTGAGAATTTATTTTCTATCATTACAAGAACTCAAGCTCATGTTTAATTCCCCCCCCCCCCCTCAATCATATAGTTTGGTTATATAAAGGAGAGCGAAATGATGTATCAAACTGCATTATAGTACTCGTAAAACAACAACAATTCTTTTAAAGAGTTAATGAGACATTTCTTGTTTTGTATCAAATAAAAAATCAAATAAAGACGTATTATAAGGATGAGCAATACATTCATGTTATAAATGGGGGAAAACAGAGGGTTCACTTTAAAGATGGCCTTTGTTGAAGCATGTATATGTATGATGTATACAAATATTGTTTTGACATTGGTTGTTTAAAAAGTAAATATGATATTCATTAATGACAATAATAATTGTGGGGTTTACATAGTGAAATGGTAGCATCCAATTAGCCTTGTAGTCGCCTGACAAATCATGTATAAAGATGATTCTGAGCTTCCTCTTGAATTCACGATAATATTTATTTGTTCGGAAAACATAGATTCCTTTATTGAGTGATATCGTATCACATGTCACTGCTATTATCAGAAGGATATGAGCACACTGTAAAAATAAAGAGTGTAGACATTCTTACACCAGTATGGTATTGAATTTTGTTGACACCATTGTTGTTGAATTTAAAGGTGTGTTGTCTCAGTGGTGTTATTTTTAACACCGGTCAGATTTAAGCATGCATTAATAATTACTGGGTGTTAAGTAACATGGTGTAGTTTTATGCTCGGTGTTGAAAGTATCATCACTTGATTTCGTTTAAGGCGGTTGATTGGTCGAATAGGTTTTCACAAAGTGTACGCGCGCTTAATGATTACTTTACACGTGTTCACAGAAAAATACATTTATCATGATTTGTTAAGCAAATTATGACAATGCACATCAATTTGTATTTTCCTTTGGCAATTATTAACCAATAGATTATTTGTCCGATCTTGTTACAATTACATTAACGTTTTAGCGATAGATATGTAGATTATATGATTACTAACCAAGAAAGAACATACATGTTTATTACATATTCGTGTACCAGCCTGTATCACTTAAATGTTAATCTTGAATTTACTTCAAATGATATAATTATGTGATGGAATTAATGCAATGGAAATTAGAATATACCTATTGGTGGACAGTTGCCAACATCGATTATGAATTATCAGTTTACCACTGGTTTTTCTACCCTGGTCGATAATGGTCGACAATAGGGAATAATTCAAATGTGGGACCATTAGAAACCCATATAAAAATCTCTAATGGATCAACAAGAATATAAACACCAAAAGTGGAATTGAATTTGTTATGATTCCAGATATTGGTGTTAATCTACACTTGTAGGAGTTGTCGATTATTAACACCAAGAGTGGAATTGAATTGTTTAATTCCAAACTCTCGTGTTAAATAACACCAGCTGGTGTTTACCAATATAGATACCGGGAAAGTGTTAAAATTAACACCCATGGTGTTGAATTTAACACCCTTGTTTTTGCAGTGCAGGTGAATCCAGGGTCCTGTACAAGGAGAAGGGCATAGTCCCGGAAAAAAAAGCAATCTAGCAAGCAAAACAAAAAGAATATATAATAATTTATAGGTGCTAATTTATTATATAATCACACCTTTTTGGGGTCCGAAATGTGTCATTAGTGGCACATGTTTCTCAGGAGGGCACTGTGCCACGCTTAATGGTGATGATTGTATTCCATCTTCCTGGGTCTAAGACATAGTAAAGACATACATTTTATATAACTTGAGATTTCGGAAGGACTTGGAGAACAAAGTCTTAAATATCCAATAGTTTACCTCGACTAGCGTAGCAGGGGGAGGGGTTCAGGGGCGATCCCCTAAACGCCCCACCACATCATGGTGTTTTCTTCGATGTATTTTGAAGGTTTTGAGTATGTTTGTTGGATGATGCCAACTCGTATTTTCAACCGGTCATTTTGAGTACTTGAGAAAGCCCTTTAGGCATGACCGACTTGTCTGCAGCTTAGTACTTACATCTGCCTTTTAGAATGTCATCCGGGAACCTTTGAAGTGTGCCCTTATGCGATCAGAAGTAAACGACCGTTCCATCCATACTCACGGCTATGATGAGTCGTGGTCAACGCCGATCTTTAATAATTCAGAACCACAGTCATTAAATCTGGGCGTCGTATTTGCTTTGTGGGGTCTCACATGCTCATTTTAAAAGATATGGTCGTGATTGTGGCTGGCTAGAGACGATTTTATCACTTCAAGTCGACTATCTATATGTTGCTTGATTGTAAATGGAGAGAGTAATATTGGATGAAGCATCCCGGTAGACAGGAATATCAAGTGGAAAGGGGTTCCTTCATTATGTTTAGATGGGCTATGACTGAAAATTGAAGCCCCCAAAAGCCACCACTTGGATTTAAAATAGCTAATGAGAATGTGACCGGTCCTAGCGCTCTAGAATTAAATGCAAATGCGATTTAATCATTTTCACGATTTGGATGATATTGGAATAAAAATGCAAAAGTAGATAATTAAGTTTTATTCAATATTTTAGACAAATACATGGATGAAAATTTACTTTTTACCAATACCACAGGCACACTCCGCATGTTACATCCCTAATGCTTATTCCCCGTGTAATGGATGTTTTTTTTCCCGCGTGGGATTCCTGAACTTTGCTTTGGAGCGATTATTATGTAGCCATAGAATGAAGCATGAAAGTGCAAAACTCGTCATGTATGTAGCGTGATAAGTCGTGTTGTATGATATGAAGCAGAAGAAGGATGAGGTCAGTTTTAAACCGCGCTCATCTTTAAGTGAACGATGACCAAATTTAGCTGTCCTTAAGGTCAACGGTATATTCAATGTGATGGATGAAGCAGCGAAATAACGAGTACATCCTGGCCTGGAATGAACATAATCATTAGGTCGCGACTATCAAGCGTACCTGGAATGGGTCGAAAATGAAGTTTGACAAGAATACTGTGATTTTTGCTTTGATTGTATCATATCTCAATTTGGTGCTTTTTCATAATCCGTTCAAGCTTTCTTATTTCTTTCAACCTTCGATATGTTAAAGGAACTACCAGCATTGTGATGTCAAATTCAGTTTTCAATCTTCACGTCTATATAAATTATAGGGCTTAAGTTTTAATCAATTGTGTAGACGAAGAACGCCATGTCCGTCAATAGTTATCACCATATTATTACATGACTTGTTTTAATATAGTACATTTATTTATCTTCATAATATATCTATCTTTCAGATTCATTCAAGCAGGGAAGCTCTCCCACTGGTTTAATAAGGCGCTGATGCAAAAGTAATGAATTATACCGTATAAAAAGATGAAATCATCTTTTTTTTCTTCAATTACATTACACCCACATGTACTTACGTTTCAATGGTTCAAATCTCTCTACTAAATTTGAATACGACTTTTTTGTAAGATGTATCTGAGTTGACATTATGTTACATTTCCTCAGAGGGTAAATATTGTTGATAGCTGATTACTTTCGTTGATAGGGGCCTATCAGTAAAGAAAACAAAATATAAAGTGCCTAAAAGGAAAGTGCCTGCCTCTAGAGCTACTTTTTAACTTTTGAAGCTGTTACAATACATGTTAGATATTTTGTTGATATCAGACTTGATAAGGATTTAAATAAAATGCTATATTGTAAGAGTCCGTCTTCAAAGATTAACCAATTTCTGGTTTAGGGCTTTCATGAATAGCATACATTTCAGTACATAGGCTGAAATCATATTTCATTGCCTCTGAGATATGGTTTCATGATTTCAAAATGGATAAAGACGAATAAAGATCTTAATATGTGCCTGGCTTTAAAGCTAGTATCTGAGTTTTGGGTGGAGCTATATATGTCAGATGATAATGCAGAGTGCTGGGAACGTGATGATAATCTAACACTAATTCCATAAAATTAATTAATGTTTGAAACGGGGGGAATGAAAAAGTTACCAACAATTTTAATTTCTAATGATAAATAATGTTTGCCTTTGGTAAATTTGAACAACGGAAAACAATTTCTTAAGAGACGTGAAATTTGTTGGTGTTTTTTTTCTCCATTTCCACCGTTTCAATCATTATTGTGTTTTTTCGAGGGACTTAGGATGAATTAGTGTATACTGTTCAATTATTTCATCTTTTAAACAGCAATAACAAATATTATTGTCCCTTCCGCTACAAGTAATTAATGAGATAGATAGACTTAGGGATTATGCAAAATATGGTTTTGATTTATTGAACTAAGTTGACAGCTAGCTTTAACGTTTCAGGAAATATTTCCCAAGCACTCTCCGGTGCTCTAAGTTATATGATGCAACTGGTTTCTTTATAAAGAATAAATATGTTCGGTTTGGTCCTCCTTGTAGTTTTCTTTATTTAGCTGAAAAGGCGAACATTAAACACTTGGTGATATTTACTGTCGCATCTCTTTCGTTCTCTCTCTCTCTCTCTCTCTGTGCCTCTCTCTCCCTCTCTCTCTCTCTTTCTCTTCCTCTCTCTCACTCTCCATCTCTCTTTCTCTCTCTGTATCTCTGTCTCTCTCTTACATGTATTTTCATTCTGTTTTCTCCATGATCTCATTACTCCTCTGTATTTCCGTATCTATTTTGTTCATTCTCCACTCTTCCCATTCTCCCCTAAAGTCTCCTATGTATATTTCTCACTTGTTAATAGCAACGTTTCTTTCCCAAAATTTTCCCAAAATATTCGATGATAAATTATGATATACTATTACAAAATGATAATGCTTTATCGCCAAATAGTAATTTACATAGCAGTTAGAGTTGGGCGTTGCACTCAAGGGCAAAACATTGGATGATTGAGTTATTGATATCATTTATGAAGATCATTGGATATACTCACATAATATACACGAAGACGGCTTAAATATGTAATTTAAGGAAACGAAACAAGCCATAACCATATACGAAAAATCAATATCATGTATAATTGTTATTTGGTCCTCACCAAAATGAATCCTTGTTTTGTATCCTATTTCTGTTCTTTGTAAACTATGTCTGCATGAGCCTCTATTTTACATGTGAGCGAAACTAAATAATATCCATGTTGAACGTTCATTGGGAAAATAAATACATTGAATTGAATCAAATTGGAATGGAATTTCACGTTTCAGAATTGTGACTTACTTCCAATCAATCAAATATAAGATCAGTACATTCATTTGTACTAAAAAGCATACTCATCCATACCCGTTTATACACAATGTGTTATAATCATGCCAATACCTCATGGAAATATATATATAGATAATGCCTCATTTCAACCAAGGTCGTATTCGAAAAATGATACTTAATCAATAGTAATAATAGCGATGAAAGCATTCAATTACGATCTTAAGTTTTAATTCGACTAGAAGCCACAATGATAGTCGATAGTCTCAGTCAATCCCGGAAGGTAAAGGATTATTTCAGTCAATATTTTGACGACTTGCAAATATACAGTGATATAATTATAGATGTCTTTTCCTCCTAAATGGCATAGTGGACAACCTACTTCTTCTCAATGTCTCAGTTGGTTTACGATGATTACGAATGAATGGACTGGTCTCATTCTCCTCAATGTCTGCAGAATTCTAGGAAAAACTATCCTAGTTTTGTCCATCTGAAAACAATTATCGCGCAGGAGAGCGAAAGACTAGCATTTAAACAAAATCGAAACATTGTGAGCGCGGAAAGAGAAAAAGAGAAAGAAATTGATACATTTGTTGTTTGCAATTGGCTACTGTCTTCGATTCCCTAATTCCTGCCGAATTATTTATCGGTCCAATCACTAGTTGATTTAATTAGCTAGCCATGAACTGGCTGCATGCTTCGATGAGTAGATGTGATTGTGCAAATGTAAAAACCAACCTATCCTTATAGTGTTCCTTCGTCTCCTTCGTCTAGAAGTCTCAAAGTTTCTGTCCTTTTTAAACATCTAACTGACTCCTTTCCATATGTCTATTTCATCTTTCTCTGCCTCCATGTCTCTCCTGGTCCTCCCTTTTTTCCCTCCCTCCATCCCTCACTTCATTCATCCCTCTTTTTTTCCTTCCATCCTTCCTTCCCTCCCCCAATCTCCTCTTTTCGACCCTCTCTCTATCATCTCCTCCTTCCCTCCCTCCCTCACTTACTCTCTCATTATTTCCCTTCCTCTCTCTGTTTCTGTCTCTGTCTCTCTCTCTCTGTTTCTCTCTCTCTTTCTCTATCTATCTCTCTCCATCATCCTCTTTCGCTCCATCCTACTATCTATCCTTATCATCTCCTTGTTCCCCTTTATTGTCTTTTCCAGTCCAAATAAGCCTGATTTGATCTTTCTGATCAGTCACGTAACTGAGGAGGATAGGGTTACTGAACACGTCCCCCACCCTTTCGAATTAAGACAAAGGAAAAGGCGACAGCATCCGACAAAAGGACAAGAGACCTCCGCTACGTCCATGACTTTATTTGCCATACATATGTCTTTTTAAAGTGAGGTGTTTGTAAAATCACAAATTTTTATGTTGAAGATGAGACGGAAATATAGCTTATTGCTACCTTTTCCCCAAATGAACTCATCTTACAGCATTCCTGCAATAAGGGACTGTTAAATGTTTGATGTTCCAAATATTATCTCGTCAAAAATAAGTCAATTGATCTTAAATAACTGCACAGAAAGATTTAATGCAGATTACTTCAATAGCTGAGTTTTGACGGAGCTTAATTTTGTTTTTGAAGGAGCTTAATCAAAGCTCCTACTTTGCCTCTGCTGGATAATTAGGGTTTCACTTTCCTCCTTTAACTCTTTAAATCCCCAAATCCCTACGAATTACAGTTACTGATATTCTCTAAGACTACACGTTATAACGTGACAGTTTTGTATGACATGTTTTGTCGATGCAAATTCAAATCAGTTTCGACTTTATCGACTTTGCCCCTGCACTCTTGAAAACCAGACTGGTATATCGGCCAATTTCCTACAGCTGTGCTATGCATTATAACGAGCCACTTTAAGGAGATCAAGTGACACTTCCTTCCGTGTTTATGTCATACAGGGAGAATGACGTCGTTTTAAAAGCCTTCAAAAATTGAGAAAAGAGGGTATCACGATGCCCTGTCATCCTATTAATCTTATCCACATAATACATTCAAACTGGCTTTTGTGCCATAAAAACCTACCTGAAATAAAAACTGTTCACATTTAAAGTGTGTTTATTTTTTCAGTTAATTGGAGGACGGGGAATTTGCCGATGATTACAAAATATCTTAAGGGGTAATATTTCCCAACCCTAATCGTCATTTAAGTCGGAAGCATTGACATGGATGATTATTCAGCCGTTCCCGAAGCCACTCAGTGCCTGGGCAAAAATCAATTTAAAATAAGTACGTATCCTCCTTAAAGGTATAATCTACACATTTGGGGGCCGTAATAGAATATTCACATGAAAAACATATTTAGGATATTGGACACGAATAAAAACAAGCACTAAGTGAAACATTTCTCTAAGATAATACCGTTCGTAGGCAAGTTTGGAAATTTACTAATTGTGTTTGTAAAACGCAAACAATCTACTTTTCCAACACACTCAACGGTGATTGTTTTCCATACAACTTTAAAGTAAGCATTGAATAGAAATAGCTGTATGCAATATTTGAAAATATTTTTTTTTCTTTTATTATGGCATGCACTCCCAGACTCAATAAAATCATGTAAAACCTTTCATTAATTTTAATTTAATACGAAGAAAACATTTCTGTCAGATTAAATTGTTTTGTGTTTTTCCCAGCGCTGAATTAATATTCAATATTATTTCCAGATTTCTATAAACATCCATCACTTTATTTTATAACACCCATATGTTTGTATACATTTTCTGTGTCAAACAGCATATTTCATTTTTCATCATCATCATTATCATAATCATTATCATCAACATCATCACCATCACCACCATCACAAATTTATTTCATTTATTTTTTTATTATCTCTTCCTCTCTCTCTCTCTCTCTCTCTCTCTCTCTCTCTCCAGTCTCTTTATTTACCCCTCCCCTTTGTTGTTCTTCCTCACTGTTTGGTCTCCCCTCCTCAATATGAGAATTTGTGATGTGATTACATTCTTGATGCATGTGTATTGGTTTGAATGTCTTCACATCTTCTATAGATGTAAATTATGCGAAGGCGGTAAAATGATTTACTCAAAACAATATACCAAGATACAGACAATACTAATATTCTTTCTGTGATTTAGAGTGAAAAGTCAATTTTCTATTTCTTGATTCTAGCATGTGATGGTACATTAGCATGGCGGCCATTGTTGAATATTTGCTTTCTTGCTAATTGCGTTTTGCATTTTTGAACCACACTCCACCTCTCTCTCTCTCTCTAACTTTTATCTCTCACTCTTATATTAAACTTCTTTAGCTTTCCCGTTTTATGTGCATGACTGTATGCAGTCTTCATAATTACCATAAACACATTAGGATACTTACTGATACAAACATGAACATTCATTTATGTTTTCAATACTTATGTTGTAGGTGAACAGCTGACATTTCGGAGGTAAGACTTTTGTATTGAAATCAAAAGTTTATCTTTCAAACAATCTTACTGATACTTTACTAAGCAATTTATTGTTGTTATAGGGGTAGTATTTATGTAATCCTATACTAAATGCATTGTTGTGAGTACATTATTATTCAGATTTTACCCTAAAGACATGTGTGATATCAGTTTCCCAAACTGAGGAACTTACCTGCCTGAAAAGTTCCTTTATAAAGACCTCACATTTTTCTTTCAAAACTTGCTGACAGTTAATTCATTTTCATATAGGCCTACATAATAACCCTTTCAACAGTCCAATGATTGGTTGTTACAGCTTCTTCCATGTTTGTTATCATAACTATCATTTTTTTTCTCCCTCACCTTTTTCCTCTTAATATAAAATTCATGTTAAGGGCATACCAATATCGTGTTTCTAAATAGCCTAACAAACTGTATATAGCCTCGTCCTTTTCTCTTTCGAAAAAGTAAAACCCGCGGGGTCCTAAATGATTTTATAAAGGACGTGAGATCGATTTCTGAAGAGCATTTTCTTTCCATTAGTAGTCGTTGGTCATGTTACAACGATTAGAATACACCTTTATAGCCTTAGGGGTAGTACATGCACGATACATCCCCTTTATAGTGTATACCGCCATTGAATGTTAGATTTATACGGTACGGGACATTTACATTTTAATTTTTGGGGCGCAGCCTGAAATATATCACATTTAACCTTTTACCGCTTTTCTTTCATTGTTTACCATGTTGTTCATGGTCAAGCTATATTATGCCGGAAACACCGTCGTTAATTATGGCAGCATGAACAAATAAAATAACAGAGATTGTTTGTTTTCTGTCATTTTCCCCCTAAAAAAACCTTATGCATAGATATAGTTGATACCTTTATTTTACAGAGAGAGTGAGAATGTCCTATCTTTCCTGAATACAGTAGACAATTTTGTTAATTAGTGAGCGAATGAAACAATCAGGAAAAATATGTTTTGTATGGTAACAGGTGCTTTTTGTGACCAAATAATTCGTATCATTTTGAAGTAGCTTCTTCATAAAAGGATACCAGGTATAACAATTTACCAGTGTTTTGGACGAAAATTAGGCAATGGATGGTTATCCGAATATCGGCTGTTTTTTTAATAATTCTCTAAGGGGGCTCTACCCCCAGTCCCGTCTCCTCTTACGACTTTAAAACGCACTATAGTGTCCAGTATAACGTACGTCTGTAAATATCGATTTCTTTCTTCTTCGTATCTGGTGTATGTTTCAGTGATACTTAACCTAAAATATCAGACCGGCGGGAGGCATAACCTGACAAAGAATGTGTACTATCTGGTAGCGATAAAACAGTATCACTTTCTCTTTATTGTGAAGTAAAATTTACTCAGAAGGCGAGTAAATTATGTATGTGCTTAGATAAGAAAGGCGTGATTTATTAACATGACAGTCCCGCTACAACTCTATACTGTTATCATCGGCTAAAGGCAACCGGTGAACACCAATCTAATAAGTACTTTGTGTATTCATGAGATGTGGTGTCCATTTTCACGTCGCTTTATTTTTCAAAAATAATGGATTTTTGGCCTCCTTCTCATCCTTCCCTCTGTCTAGTTTCACATTTTTCTCTACTGAAACGTTGACAGCATACATCAAAAAGTAGCAAAACTAAAGTATTTCTATCTCCCTGTCGTTGCTCGAAGCTTCACTTACCTGATCATTGTGAAGATGGCAAGAAAGAAAATGCAATTGTTAACTCATGCACAATCCGCAAAACGTCCAAATATGTGCTTTTTCTGTATAGATGGAATGCATGCATGAATGGATGAATGATTGACTGATTGATTGATTTAACTGACTGATTGACTGACTGATTGTTGAACAAAATGGACTTGTCTATGATGCTCATAAAAGTACTTTACTGAAGTTAATTTTATGTTTTTATCATAGAAAACTAATGTACCCCCATACCCGCCCACTGATGATATCTGAAGACAATTCCTAACCAAATTATCACACGTTGAAGCGTAATCAATGAAATGCCTTTTTCATGCACCAATCGCTCCCTCGGGCCTTAATGAAATATGAATAAATGTTGAAATCGTGTTTTTTTTTTCCTTCTGAACGTCCACACATTCATTATTCCTTCATAAAGGAGAACATTTCTTCTGCTCGCTTAGTTCTGCTCACTAGAATAAAAAGATGATGCTCATGGCTCTTCAAAGAGCGTTTCCCCCCTCCCAAGAAAGTGCATTGAACGATAAATATGGAGATGCTCACATCGTGAGCAAGGGCTAACTGAATGCATCGTCATTTTGCTTCTCCAATAATGGATTCATTCTGAACAAAAGTTCTGTCGATCGTCATGCGTCCTCGAAATATCTATCAATGCATATTCATAAGAGAAAACGGAAAACAATTTAAGTGGCAGCGAAGTCAACCCATTCTCTCATCAATTTTGATATTTCAGTGAGGGAAATCGAGTCCATATACATGTTAAATCAAATCAGGCAACAAAATGGGTCACACTTTGATACGAGAAGAAGTTGGCTGATTTGGTGTGGGAATGGTTTCAATCATATATTTTTGTCGCGTTTGAAACGGTCAATTTAACTTCTAAAGACGTTCATTGATGCCATATGTAGCATCCAACAATAGAGTGATAATGGTACGGTTTTTTGGTGCCAATGTCATTTTAGCTAGGAGTGGTAAACTTGCCTTGATTCAAAGCTTTCCAACTGTTTTATTTTTAATCAAAAGGACAAATTCTCGATTTCCTCTTGCTACAGACGGTTGATTACTTTTTTCATACATACCGATATGTTTCTAGTTCACTGCATATCACATCACATGAGCAATATACATAGAATAGAGGTAGCTTCAGTATTTTTCAGTTCACCAATACTATACAGATGTAAATGTTGTTGTTCGTGATTAAGTATAGTTTTAGTTTTTCGAACACAATCAGAAAGTTTGCTTCAAGTGATCAGGAGGATTTAATGGGCCTAAATTCATTTTTATCAGCTTTATATCGTTTTAAAAATATTTTTTTTATAATCAATCAAAAAGGAAATGAATGGGCATTCATTCGCACTAAATCGTGTACTGTAATTTCCGTGTGCCACAATCATAAGACTTCTATCGGTCAAATAAACAAAATTGAAATATGACCAGGGCCATTGTCTATTTTGATGTATTTATCTTGCCAAGCAATCCTTACTGTTTTACTGATATGACCTGGATGATTGACTCCATACAAAATCAAAGACATAAATCCATTAGGTGCAATAGAACACAATTAAGATAAAATCCTTCTTTTAATATACAGATACATTCGACATAAGAGCTCAATTGTACACATGAAAGAACTTTTGCACAATGAAACATCGAAATTAGCTTGTGAACATAGTACTATCATACTGTGTTAAATATTAAGCAATTGTCTTCGGAAACATGAAACAATCACTTTTTTTCAGCATGTGCATTCAAATGTTGTTACACATCAAATTTGTTAGGAAATTTCTACAGATACTCAATAACATATGTTTGAAGTTTTAGAAATGCATACATGGAAATTACTTGTCTAATGCAACGTTTATACATTGTTGAACTTTTCGGTTTAATTCATTACTACCACATTTTATCATGTCATTATCGAGCTTATGAACGCAATTGGCAGGTGTGATACCAGTTATCTTGTAATGACCAGTGTTTTATGCATGACATACGATTACTATCTACGGCTTACCTGTTTATCCAGAAACCATTTGTCATTCATTGGAGGGACAACTTTTAGTACTGAATAATTCCAAAACACAATTAAGTAATTATTTACACACAAAAAAAGGAAAGTTTTCAATATCTTGATTAAATGACAGAATAGGACTGGTAAAAAAAAAGTGATTATCATTATCAACCACTTTCTTTAATTCAACTATAGACCACTTTACCTGTTTACTAAAACAGTTAATAGGAAAAACTACCTTGAAATTTCTTTTTATCAGTATGAACAACATTCAAGTAGCTAGCCTAAACCAATTGAGAAAAAAAGCGCAGTTTTGTTATTTACAGACTTACACAGACTATACAAAGAATGGACGTATAACAATAAAAGCCAGGTTCAATTCTTCAAATAAAAATTTAGAAGGCCAAAAATTAAAAAAGAAATACCGCATGATTACAACCTGATTTACATCAACTTTTCTCTATCTCCATTCTCATGTCTCCTTTTACTCTCTGACTAATACGCTTTCCAACTAGGATCCACAACCCATTCCAAAGGCATTACATGAGTATATAAAACCATCTTAATACCCGTCTTACCCAATGTATACTTTGTTTAAACAGTAACTTAAACTACCCATCCACCAATGATGAACCGAATGTTAATGGAAGCAAAATAAAAAGCTTAACACTTACTAGCTGAACTTAGAAAACTGCAGAGATTAGACAACTGATTTTTTGTTTGTATACCGTGTATATTACTGACTGAATATATTGATATGCTTTATGACTTTGAAGATTGTGACATCTTTTCTCTCTTCTACAAAGTAAATCAAAAAGACTGAAGCAAAATGCAATGTCATAAAAGCTTTAGTAAAACGAAAACATTATCTCGAAATGAGTCAACAAAGATTTAGAAGGATACTTCTTTCTATATCACAGAACTGGGCCCCGTCTTACATAGAGTTGCGATTGATCCAAATCAATCGCAAGTCCTCCAATCAATCGCAAGTTTGTAGTCTCCTATCTCTTATTTACATAGTTGCGATTGATATCAACTCTTTGTAAGACGGGACCCAGATATATACTTTTCCAAGGTTTGAATATGCGTCTTCGTGCTACGTGCTTAAATTGAAATTGATAATACATGCCTTTAGATCCTAGAAAATGTAGTCACCAAGTGGATGGAGCTAATTCATCGCTGTTTTTAACTCTATGACTTTCACACTTTGCAAGAGAAATCTGGATCTAACATCGAGCCTTCAGAATAATGAGTACAAACTTAGTGACCGACTTTTTAACAAAGGAAATATAAACTTGACAGATGATGTTGATGTGTATAAGAAAATACGTTTAATATAATAATTTTGTCCTCACCGATAAAAGTAATATTTAGTTTAAATGGACACCACAAGATTGTTGAATCTTCCGAGGAATACAAAATTATTGTTAGTTCTACCAGCGACAAACCTCTGAATAGATATAGGCCTATATGTTTAAAGAATTGAGAGAACACTTTGTTCGATGAGTCGTAATCTGGCTGTAGGCTACCAATCGCTGTAGCCCTTAGTTGCATGTGCACGTTAGTGATGTCCATGTTTATAGAACAAGACACATTGTTCACCGGTACTGAGAACAAAGTGATACCATTCATATGTTAAGGTGAGAAACAACAAATGCGAGAATTTAAGACTGTTTGGTAAGGACATCTGCTTCCGACCTGGACACATTATCTGTGTAGTCGTTGTAGATGAAAGTCTACCAAATCCAGTGCATCACATGATGTTGGTTCGCTTACTAGTCAGCTGTACCCTATAGCCCTCTACATCAGCTCTTAACGTTATACGATCCTTGATCGGTGGAGTTTCATTCTGCCACCTTTATTGGACGTGAACAATCAAACTATTAGAACTCAATACGGCGGATTTTGTTTGTCAACCTATCGACCTACTATTTAACGAACTAGAACTGTTCATGGGCGGTACTCACTACTTCATTCCGGCTGGAGTACAAAGTGAATGTTAAGAAACTTGAAACCCGTTTCGTGTGACGCGTAAAAGCATTACTTTCGCTACCTTTCTTTTCCTGTAAAGACATCCAATTCCTGGAGGTGTGTGGGGGAAGGTGTCGGAGGTTGTGAGGGGTGGGGTCTTCTAAAGGGGTCTTGAAGGAGGGATGCACGTTATACTCTCTGACACATGTGACTGGTAGAGCAATGAAACGTCCTGTTGCAGCCGTGACAATCGGCGTTGCTAGAGCATGAACGCCCTTCAATACTACTGTCGCATCCCTAGATGATGATAAGGGAGAAAGAGGAGAAGAGGGGAAAAGGGATAACATTAGATAAGATCAGATAACATTAAATTATTAGTTTGAGAGGAAAGAGTCTGTTAGAGCTTTTTATATGTTACAAGATGTTGGAAGGCAACGGGTAGCATGTGTCATTCATTATTGATGACAACTTCCAGAATTAAGATAAACTTTTAGATTTAAAGAAAGGTGGATTTAAAGAGAGCTTCTTAAAAGATTTATACCTAGAAGAAAGATAAGCAACCCATGATATTGTTTAGATATACAAATTAAATCTGCTCAATTTTCTCAAAAGAGATGTTGAAATTTGATTTTTATTTAATAAATAAGAGAGCTTTGAACTTTTTCGTCATGATCGTATAGCGCATCCCATTTGTTCTTCTTCATACAATGAGCTTAAATATTAATAGTACATGAAGTAACTTTTTTTTAATATAAGGCCTTTATTTTCATTCCATTTTCTTCTCGAGAAACCTTTTCTGAATGTTGGTATATTGGCATGAGGAATAATAACCCAAACAAAAGGTCCGAACCGTACTTGATCATGAAAACTTTTACACAGGTGACTTGTGAGATGCACCATTTGCTAGCATGGGGATATCCGTTTGCCAAATTGATATTGGTATAATCTTCCACTTACTCTTTTCCTGTCCCTGAATAATCCCCACATATCGGCGAAGGCCGCTGATGACGATGATGATTCTGTGTCGACTGGTTCCTGGTCACGTACAGGTTCAGGGTAAGGAACAAAAGACATAAACCAACCATCGGAAGTGTCCTCAGCAGTTTCATCAGAGCTGGATACGAAGGTTCCAAACGCGTCTGGTCCCAGAGACTCTTCAATGACGTGTGGCGCTTGTCCTGGAACAATGTGAATGGTTTTGCTGGTTCCTCCTGCTGTTCTGCTGTTTCCTCCAAAACCTTCATCTTCTACTGGAGCATGATGAATAGGTTTGAAAGCACCCCATGCTCCAAAACCGCCGTCTTCCACTGTCTTGGTCCCTGTAGCTTTGATAGGTCCACCAAAGACTCCATCTGGGCCTACATCTTTAGCTGGATGCATGGTCCCATGGGGAACCCAAGGAACAAAGCTTTCCACGTCTAGGCTAGCAGGTTCAGGGACTGGAGCTTCCACGACGGGACCAAACGCACCCTCATCGGTATGGACCTCAACCGGCGCCACAGGATTAAAAGCACCCCATGTTGGTTTATGATGCCGGTTGCTTGGTTGCTTCTGCACTGGTGGTAGAGGGAAGGGTAGGATCTCTCGGGCAGACTTGTGGGAACCAAAAGCTAGCTCGCGTAAAGAAGCGGGATTAAGTGGATGCATGATGGCATTTTTGTTAGCGTTTGAGTGGTGTTGATGATGCTTGAAAGGCGATGCGGTATGTTTCTTGGGATGAAGGGGACGAGAATCTACTATTGAGAAGCAACACTGCCAGAGTAAGACCACGCTCAGAAGGATTAATGTCCTTGGTACAGCTTCCATTGTGATGATGTTCATACTCGCGTAACAGGATCTATTTCGTACAAGTAAGTTGACTCTCAAACGATTGGTGTATGTCCCCTGCTTCTTTTCTGCCTCTTCATAAACCTGCATAGATGTAAATAAACAAATTGAATACCTATATTAAGAAAATGAAACAATGAACAATAAATAATTTTGAGCTGTCTAGACAAAGAAAGTAGCAAAGTATAACGCTGTATGTGAAACGTACAATGCCACCATAATTGCTGGAAATCTCTGGGTATATTTCCCATGTCCTTAGTTATGTTTGTGCATTTGAGATTCAGTCAACACTTTGATTAACGGTTTCAAACGGGAAAACATCGGGGAGAAAGTGACGAGATTTCATAATAAACGTGCTCTCCTTCTTTACACATTAATTGACGTCGGTGAGGAAACCCCACACTTCATTGTTATCTCAGAGGAAGGTGCGGACATGTTGTGTGTCTGATGAACTTTTTCCTTTTTAGCGAGAGAATGGCTTGAATATCTTCATTCAACTCTTCACTGTTCACCACATCATTTACATGTATATTAAACAAAAAAAAAGAGTATAGTTGAGTAATTTGGGATCGAATACTTGTGTGTCCGACGCAAATTACAGAAGTAAAGAGAGATGTATTCATAATTGGCTCTCTGATATCTCTTAATTCAAGTGTCGTACATATAGTATTAACATACGTCGTGTTTACCGCATTGTATTAGAAGATGGTATTGAGTATATCTCCTTTACAACAAATCAATACGTTAACAAACGCAGCCTTCTGAAGCATTCATTACTAATCAGTAGAAAGTGACATCATTTGTTTGGAGGCGCTTCCCTCCAATATAGAGTCTTGCACTCGATCAATACTATCATCACGTATTTACTTTTGAGGCGCAGGAGCTTAACGGCTTTCGTGTTATTTATCAATTTTTGTCAGATTTCTTTATCGGTATTTGAAAATGTTAACACAAGATCAATTCTAAACGGCTAATAAAGTAATATAAATGGTTTTAACGTTTAGTGCGTTTATGAACTACTTTAATTTTCCTAATTTGCATTACCTCTTTCACATCTTGACTCGGTAAATTTTAAAGAAATATAGTGGAATGTGTATTTCAATAACATCATAACTTTTATATTACCTTTAATTTCGTTTCGATATCAACACGACAAAGTCGTAAAGAAAAAAAAATCAAAAATGTTTGTCATGGGCTTTCTTTGGAAAGATGGTTAATTGTTCTCCATTATTTCCCTCATAAATTAAAACAATTTTAATTTAGAAATTGTATACATTCTTTGCCGTTATCAATGATTAATGCATACATATTTTACTTCAATCTGTCAACAGGTCATAAAGATGAAAATATTGAGAAGTTTAACACCGCTTGGAGTTGTTTGAATACTAATGCTTCATTACGTGTTGTTTATGACAAACTTGTTTTTCGGTGAAGAAAGCTCTAAGGTATGAAGTAAATTACAAAATGCGTGGGTGTATACTCTATCTAGATATTGTCTGCAGTGGATCCTTTTAGATTACCATAAAGTGCTTCACCGTCCTATAGGAGTTTCCTCAGAAGCGTTTTTCGTTTAAAAAAAAGAAAACATATTTCCTGTTCTAGAAAAATAATCAAATAACATTAATCTCACTAACCTATTTAAGTCGCACTTGTTAACCTGATTTATGACACTTCGTTTTCAATTTGCTTCAAATTGATTAAGTCAGAAATAGAATGATAATATTGAGATTTTGAAATAGTACTTTAATATTAAGGATACATGATAGGAATTTCCTGTTTATTCACCCGCTCTCGTTCCTCAATATATATCAGTGGCGGATCCAGGGGGGGGGGGCCCGGGGGGCCCGGGCCCCCCCCCCCCCCTTGAGAAAAAAATCATGTAAAATCACGTGATTTTTACCTTTTTTTGGGGTTGGCCCCCCCCCCCCCCTGGCGCTCAAGGGGGGGGGGGGGGTGCAAATTGAAATTTTTTGAGGATCAAAAAAAAAAAATGTGCTCACTACCCCCCCCCCCCCCCCCCCCCCCACTGAGCGAATTTTTTGCCGGCGCGTTTTTCAAATTTTCGGGAGCAAAAAAAAAAAAAATTGGGCCCCCTCCCCTAAGAAATCCTGGATCCGCGCCTGATATATATACATCATGATTATATGACATATTAACAACTAAAACTAAAAGTATTCAACAAAGGCCCTAATTGAATCAGTTCACCTTTCATTCTTGAGTTACGAAAAACATCAATGTTCAATATTTTAGTTGTTAACCGTAAAGCTTTGCCAATCTTATCCGATTTCATATACGCCAACAATATTTTCATAAATCATAATGGTGGGGTGACAAAACCTCGTATCTCAATTTTTGAGATTTTGATTTTTTTTGCATAATTTTGTACCTAATGGCCTACGACACCACCTGATAAATCCATGGAACGCCTCCTTCTCGCTTTTTTCACAAACTCCACACAAACACCCTTAAACTAAACCTCGTAATTTTAACCCCCTTTGAAGCTGCACTGACAAAACCTCGTAACATAAGATACGTAATTCCTTTTCCTTGTAACTCACACACGGTCTAACAGTACCGAAGTTAGTGTATTCAAATCTTCGTAACTCATTCAGAGCTGAAAGTAAGAACTCGTATCTCAATTTGAATAAAAACTAAAAACTCGTATCTCAATGTAGATAAACGCAAAAACCTCGTAACTCACTTTCAAATATAAAAACAATTATTTTACTGTATTTCAACAATGACATTAAAAATTGTATAAATATTCCAGTTTTAAAAAGAAAGGACGGTGTCACAGCACTAAATTTGATTTTTGAGATACGAGGTTTTGTCACCCCACCGATTATTCATGGATTTTCATATTTATGTATGAGACATCCAATGAATACAGGTTTAAATCAACATGGTAATTTGTATGTGTTCAAATCTGTAGTACGAACTGTTACTTGGCCCCTCGAAAAGGAAATGGAATATTATTGATAAAGTGATACATTGCGTAAAGAAGAGAAAGTTGATGAATGATTGTGCAATATCCGATACAATACCAGAGATGAACGGAAATAGACAGGAGGCGGGGAATGGATACAAGAATAGAGTAGGTCTTTTACATTATCAACTTTTCCTTTCTGCTTTCAGGTATAGGTGTAATCTTACAGAAAAATTAGGTCTGCGTCATTGCCTCGAAGAGATCCTATTATGTTAGCTTCAGTAGACACACTCTGTCTATTTGTCTGTCTATCTCTCTCTCTCTCTCTCTCACACACACACACACACACACTCACTATCTAGATATCTCTTTTTGTCGCTCTCTCTCGCTTTCTCTCTCTCTGTCTCTCTCTGTCTCTCTCTGTCTCTCTCTGTCTCGCTCACACTTTCTATCATGTCCAACTATCTCTTAGCACGTGCTATCATCATCTATCTCTACCCAGTAGATTATGTTGAATGTCATGGCAAGAGTCACAAAAATACATACAGTGAGATGGATTTGCCGATGAGCGTTTTCGTACATACAAAATGATATTGCTTTATGGTTTGCAGAGTATAAACACTAAAATGGAAAATAAGCGCCAATGGACGAAACGGCCAGGGTTATAATAAAAAATAATTTATATATTTTCACTACTTTAGAATAATCTATTTTTAATTATGTGGAATTTATATCTTTCCGTTAAAAAAAAATAATTAAGGAACCGATTTGGACTGTTTCAGTTCATTTTTTTAGATATTTTTTTTAAACGTCAATTTATAACGTAGAGTACAGACAACAACAGAAAACTAGTTTAAATGAATAAAACAATCATAGCTAATTAGATATAAAGTATAACGTAAACATCTATTTTTTTTTACATTATAGTCATAAATCTCTATACACATTCTCTAGTATTATACCAAGCTTTATTCTTTTCATTTATATTTGTTACCATTGTTTTGAATCGACCTCTGATAATGTAGGTCGAAGTCATCCATTGAGGAAAGAGGAAAAACAAAATTGATGAAAAACATAAATATACTTCATACGTTGTAAATTATAAATACTAGAGATTTATTCTTTAAGAAAAGAGAGGTTCGCTGGTCTAAGTTGAAAGGGATTTCCCCATTTTATCTGGTCATATTGCCAAGGGATAAAATAGAGTTGTTTTTAGTCGTCTGATAAAATATTTCCTTCCGATTACGCTTTCTTTACACTATAATGATTAAACTACAAACGAAAATATTTGTGTGATATCTGAAAATAGCCAAGATTGGCCAAATTGAAGTTGTATATTACTATCGCCGTGGGTGATCAATAGGAAACAATAGGGCCGCTGTTTTTACGTATGCTCGGGGAAAAGAAACATTCTTCTGATCACCAAGATTGCTCAGAGGAGCCTTTAAAAATCTGTTATTATTAATAAGATCATACGTAGGGAATTTGTGGGTATGGAACACTTGACATGGTTGAGGATAATGTTCTATAGATATTGCTGAATTGGGTTTTCCACCGATTTTTGTCTATGTAGATGTATTTATATTTCATTTTGCATTATTTATTATGTATAGTATTTTTTAATCTGATATCGGAAATAAAAACAACATCAAACAACAAAGAGAGATTTGATGGAGAGGGAGCAAGATAATGCCTTTTTTCATTTTTTTAATATTTCTCCAACAGGGAGGATAGAAGGAAAAAATAATATAGTATTAATGACTGCTTTGAGAGAAATAGTTGTTTTTATACGCTCTCGGGAAGGTTAGAATTGTGCTATTACCCGAGGCGTGCCGAGGGGAATAGCCCAATTGTAACCTTCCCGAGAGCGTATAAAAACAACTATTTCTCGAATATTAAAGCAGTCATTAATACTTTTATATGCCGAAAAAAAATAGACTACAAAATATTTTTTTTTTTTTTCCGGTCTAAGATGGGATTTGAACTCTTGCGTACATGAGGTGATGTATCTTCAAACAACGCCGTAGACCACTCGGCCATCGCGGACTGTTACTATGCTTGGCAGTTTTCTCTAATATATACATTAAAACGAATTGAAAACGGATTCGCGTGATGGATGCTTCGCAAAAGCTCCATTAAACGGACCCTTCTTTTACTTTTGCAATGCATATTGGCACGAACTTAGATCAAGATCTATCAGCAGATGTTGTTTTTTTGTTTTTGGAAGTTTATTTTCGTCTTCATGTCAACAATGCAAGATAAAATTGTCGGTAAGATCGATCAAGATTCAATTGTATTGAAATTACCGACCAATTTTTCGTACACGTACGGTATCCTCAATCGCTCAGACCATTTTTTAACATGTAAACCTATGGGGTAACCATGGAGACTGACCTATTTTCCCAATAACCATGGTTATTGGGATTTTAGAACTGTTTTAACCATGGTATTACTGGGAATTTTCGGGAACAGTTAAAGTTTATGAATGCAATTTCGACCAATCAGATTGCTGGATTACTTAAGTGAGGTATATAATACACAATATCAGTGGAAGACCAGCGTGACACTATTAATAAACAGATCACCAAATGTTTAAGGTTGAATCAAGATAATGTTGGAAAGTGAAACTGCATTTTATATGTTTTTTTTTAATTTTAAATAGTCTATCCAAATATGAGGTACAAATGAAATTTCATTTGAAATATCTTGGTTAGAATGCATTAATAGAGCATACAGATGATAAATGGATACCTACATCGCTAGAATGGTATGACGTGATATACGATACCTACTGGGAAAATCGGAAAAAGGTCAAACATCAGCGCCTGTGTGTGTTTTTATCATTTTATTGGGGGAAATGGAAAAAAAGTGCGAGCGGGTGTGATCTATAGCGTTTACCAGGTTATCGTCATGTTCTGGTAAATAAAAAATTACCCGGGAATTAATTAGGGCAGAAATAGAACTGAGATGTCTCGATCAGAAATTGAAAGTGCGGTTAATTTCAGTAATGAGGAACTTCTTGGCTAGTTAGATTCTCTTTTCCATGTCTTTCCTATTTTGATTTTTGCAATAAAGTAGGCTAATTATTCTCTTGACATTAAAAAAAAAAGGTAACACCAATTAACTTCATTTTTATACTCCCTGAAGATTTTAATTTGAACTCGGCTTGAACTTTCACGCAAAAAAGGGGTATTTTATCTTTTAACTTTTCATCGCTCGCTCTGTCTGTCTCTCTCTCTCCCTCTCTCTCTCTCTCTCTCTCTCTCTATCTCTCTCTCACTCTTTTCCTCACTCATCTCCCCCTCTCTCTCTATCTATCTGTCAATCTCTCTTCTATTCATAGCATCAGTCCATTTTTATAATTTTCCAATCTTTTATTGCTTAGCCTTCGACGTGTTCATTATCTTCAGCTAAGTCATTCATTTCACTTTCTCTCTTCCTTTCGCTAGTCTCCAGTCAAATCATTACATTTGTAATTGAGTGATATTTGTTACTAAAGACAGATATACATCTAGAATAGTTAATGTTTGATCGTGTTCATCATCATGTCAGGACTGACATCAAGATGGAAACAAGGAAACGCTTGTGGACATCAAATAAAGTTTAAGATATGAAATCAGCAAAGTCAAATTCAGTATATGGAGATGTTACGCATGATAATGTTAAAAGGTTTATAGCGGGGAAACATTAAGTTTTTTTTTTTACTGAAATGTAACCGATGGTGAGCAGCCAAGGTATGATAGAGGATGTAAGAATTGGGTGATGAAAGATCAAGTGCAAAAACTGAAAACATTGTGGAGAATCAAAATGAAACAAATGCCAAACGGTGAACGGAGGAAGCAGTTGTTACGAATTGAATAGGCGACTAAAATGTAGAAACTAGATCATAACCTTTCGAAATGTCATTCCATCCTGATTTTCAAAGCTCCATCGGAATCAGAATGAAGCACGAATGTATACCCATCAATGTTTTCCTTATCTTAGTTAATCGAACTCTTTGAGATGACGTCACCAGGTCGATGAGGTATATCCGGGTTTGGGTTTATTTTGAATTAAATTGACCTATTAAGGATTTTGATTTTTGTTTTGTTACGAAGTTCTTTCCATTGGTAAGGTTATTTCTAGATCGAATGCTATCACGACACCATTAAAGTTTGATCAGGTGGCGTGGCATTGCATGGAGTAGAGGGGGGGGGGGGGTACTTGCATCATGGGAACATTAATTAGGGGGAGGGCGAGAGAGTGGTCTATCCTCTAATTCTTACATTTCTTTTCCCCTCTTCCTCCCCCCTCAAGCTCCTCGTCAAGGGATCAAGTGAAAGAAAGAACATGGTGCTATGTTATGCTATATCAATAGAAGAGAGCGTCGGAAAAACAAGAAAACAAGAAAAATTACCAAAAGATCAATAAGAAGAGAAAAATATATAGAAGGTGAGATAAGGAAATAGAGAGAGGGGAGAGCTAGGACATAGTCAAATTTTCACATAAAGTGGGTTTTAGAGAGAGAGAAAGAGAGCGAGAGATAGACAGACAGACAGAGAGACAGATATATATATAGAGAGAGAGAGAGAGAGAGAGAGAGAAAGAGAGAAAGAGAGAGAGAGAGAGATAGAGAGGACAGGAAGACACCAAGAAAGAGATATATATCTTATAGTTAAAGGCGGAGGTGTAGAGAAAAAGTATACATAGATTAAGAGGGATATTAGATGAAGAGAGTTCAAAGAATTGCTTTTCCTTGATAATAAAGATAATAATTAACTTGCATACTACAAAATGTATACATTAAGAAACGTTACAAAACATTAAGTGAACTATCTTTCCCACAGAGGGATAGCTGATAAAGAATCTGTCGACAGAACTTGGAAAATGATCTTGACACAGAATGGAATTGAATTGATTTAATATTCAATTTAGAATGATGTATTTTAGAATCAACTTGAACCCAAGAATGTGGTAGTATAGGCAATAAGAAATATAGAAGTGATACATCACGCAAATCAACCACATACTCATACATTTAACTGGAGACAGGCCAAAGTTATGCGTGCGTTGTGCTTGTGGGTGTGCGTGTGTTACCTTCCAGTGTTAAGACACAGAAATTTATCACGGATTTTAAAGAGGAGGGAAATAACTTAGCAGTGAATTGACCTAGATATTTACTGTAAGTTTATTTTGAATATTTGGCTTTTGTTAAGGAGTTTAAAAAAAGGGGGGGGGGGGGTGGAAACAAAAGGAAAAAAACTAGAAGACTTTTTTTTTCCCCAAGTGAAAATATATCACACTCACACTGTAAAAACTCTTTGTACCCTTTGTGGTTTGGACTGATTGCACATTTTACAACATAATTTGCAAATGGATATCACCGATATGAATGTGAGCAGGCAACCTTGCTGTGTGTTTGACCCGGCCCCCCACTCCGGGGTCGGAATGACCGCATGCGTGTTACCAAAATTTCCAGTAAAGGGGTACTTTTCGAGCACCAAAGTCCGGCTCGTACATACACAAAATTGACTTTACACACCGGACTTAGAGGGTGTTTTCAAAAGGAGGGAACACGCATATGCGTACCCTAAATAACACTGAGTTGGGGGGCCGGGGTGTTTGGTGTTCTTTGCGCGCGGGTGTGTGTGTGTGTGTGTGTAGGGGGGGAGGGGGGCTGTGGGGTGTTCTTGCTAATGAATCTTATTGTCGTGTGTTATTGTGCCTTTTGGGGGGAGTGGTTGGGGGTGTTAGTGGGTTTTGCTTGGGGCTGGGTGGGCAGTAAGGGAGGGGTTACAATTTGTTTTTATCTTCTAACTGATTTCATTTAACTTTTCCGTTCGTGATTAATTTTTTTTATGAATATTGCACATAATTATTACGTTAATTGAATTATGTTATTATGATGGGGAAAATAATTGTATTTTGAAGAGGACAACAGAAATGTGTTCATGTGTGTGTGTAATTTAGTTTTACAGCCGTGTATCAAGCAGATGTGATTATCTACGTCTGGGGACCGGACTTTAACGTCCTCATCCTAAAGATGTGACTCGGTATCGAACCGGGGTCCGCCTGGGTCAAGGCGAAGAAAAAGACATGACCAAGTGAACGTACCGCTAGACCACCTCACATCTCTCTTGAATTTATCTGATTGAATGTTTTCATTGTGCATTAAAAATTGTCTATGAGCATTAAAAACTACCAGCAAGGACATAATCATTATGATGGACTAAATATTATCTACCAGGAAATGGGGTACAGCTGCATGGCGTCACCAACAAAAATACGAGAATACACGGTTGGCACAATGTAGGTGAACAAATTGGTCAGGGATTTGTAAATTGTACATGTGCTGTTCAACCTGCAGAATTGATTACCGCCATTTACATTCTATCTAACGATATTTTTGTTGTATTAATTTATTTCTCAAAACTCCAATTTCTTTTCGTACATAACACAGAAGCAAAGCATTTGCCATCGTCCTAGGTTATACATAATATGAAGGCCTTTTTTTCCGTAACGAATTTAAATACTTGCACAGGCCATTATCAATTCCGTGTAAATTATTGCTTTGTTAATTACTGGTTTGAAAGGCCTACAGGCTCAATGTTTTTACAAACTTTTTTGATATCCAATGAAGGTCTGAAGTGTATGGCCCAGAAGTATGCATATGGCAATTACTATAAGACAAAGGCTTTCGTCATCCCACCAGGTCCCCATTTCCTGGGTATGGAGTGGCAAATGTAGATTAATGTCTTGCCATGTCGGGATCGAACCCACGACCTTTGCATTTCAAGTCAAGTGCTTTAACCACTCTACTCTCAATACATGGGTGTATGTGATTGTTTACTATGAATCCTATTATAAATACGAAATTCGAGAGCAGATTCGAAAGGGAATCAGTCGGAAGTGTAATTGACCAGATAAAACCCGTAAGACAACATACACAGAGATTCGATAATGACAATTTCATCTCTATTGTAAATACTTTTGACAAGCAAGAAAAGCCTCTTACTCAAACAAGACTGATGAAAGTTTATCCGTCACGTTTCAAGTAAAAGTATAATCACATCGTATTCGTTTGGCAGGGGTAATGTATTCACACTTCTCTGCTCATACTTTAATAATAGTGAAATATTTCCTTCCTCATTTAGATTACAAATCGCCCTACCAAATACATGTACCTCATAATGCAATATTTGAACATTGCACTACCATCAGAATAGGCTTTAGAAAAATGTAACCTTTGTCAAATCCGAAGTTACTACACAGAATGCATTTACACAGACATGAGGAAAATGAAATGAAAAATGAATAAGAAATAGAAATTCCAGATTGATAATATAGAAGAAAACATAATCATCAGCATAATTCAATTTAATGAAATAGCCTCACCTTTTGAACCGTCCTTGTATAACCATCCAATTCTTTAAGCAGTAGAAATCATGATCTATTGGAATTGTTGAAAGCTCTCGCTTTGTACCTCACCGTCTCTCACCCAATCTGTCAACTTCCACGATTCCTCGACAAGACGAAGGGAAACTTAATGAAGTGATGCACTTAACATCTCCAGAAACCGTTCGACATTCAAGCTCAAAAGATGGAGACGTACTAAGATGAGATTCTATGAAACCCAAAGAGGAGCTCGACCTGGTATCATCGTTATATACACACAAACACACCGTAGAATGAAAATTGAGCGCCACCGTCGTCACAATCACGATGCTTACTTTTTGAAGTGAACTTGTGACGAGAGCGGTGGTTTTTATACTCCTGCTCGCATGTAGGCGGGTCGGTGAGTGTCGGTCAAACAAAGAATACAAAAAAGTAAAAACACAGGTAGCTATTTTACTCACGCGCGGCGCCTCCCTTCCTACCCAGTAACATTGGAGTGGATGATATTGATGACGTCAAGGTTAAGTGTTGGCTTTTTTTTATTTTGTATAGATTCATTATCAGAATTTGAAGGGTTGTTATAAAGCCATAGATTGTACGTCCTTCTCTCACCGAAGATCGTGCTTTCATTCTTGCACAAAACACATAGGAATGATTCACAGTGTAAAACAAAGAAAAGAAGTAGGGGTACGTACATGTATTTGGGGTTATCTTTTTAACACAATGCGTCTCTATTTGCTATCATGGAGAGGCTGTTAGGTAATAATGATTTAAATTAGAATGACATCATTTTGTACATAGTACCCTTTCGAAAGAAAGAACATGACATCACTGCTTTTTAATCGCCCTTATAAGCAGAAATCATACAATTAAATTAACTTGTCCCCATTATCATGCATACGTCTCCATGCATTGGTTTTAACTTAATTGATTCATAATGACATCAACAAAAAATGAAAAGGGCTATTCGTTTTCTATATGTGGTCTCAGTACAGAGCTTCTTCTGTTTCTTCTTCTTCTTCTGTCTCTTCTTCTTCTTCTTCTTCTTCTTCTTTTCGTCTTCTTTTTCTTCTTCTTCTCCTTTTTTCTTCTTTTCTTCTTCTTTTTTCTTCTTCTTTTCTTCTTCTTCTTTCCTTCTTCTTCTTCTTCTTTTACTTCTTCTTCTTCTTCTTCTTCTTCTTCTTCTTCTTCTTCTTCTTCTTCTTCTTTTCGTCTTCTTTTTCTTCTTCTTCTCCTTTTTTCTTCTTTTCTTCTTCTTTTTTCTTCTTCTTTTCTTCTTCTTCTTTCCTTCTTCTTCTTCTTCTTTTACTTCTTCTTCTTCTTCTTCTTCTTCTTCTTCTTCTTCTTCTTCTTCTTCTTCTTCTTCTTTTCGTCTTCTTTTTCTTCTTCTCCTTTTTTCTTCTTTTCTTCTTCTTTTTTCTTCTTCTTTTCTTCTTCTTCTTTCCTTCTTCTTCTTCTTCTTTTACTTCTTCTTCTTCTTCTTCTTCTTCTTCTTCTTCTTCTTCTTGTTCTTGTTCTTGTTCTTGTTCTTGTTCTTGTTCTTCTTGTTCTTCTTCTTCTTCTTCTTCTTCTCATCGCATCAATCACTGTATGCAAATATCTTTGATACTAGAATGTGCTTTTTGAAGCAAAATTCGAGCATCTAAGATTTGTTATTTCAAAAAACAAGATTTCTTGGGCTCTTTTGGATTAAAAACTCAAGATCCATTCATCATGAAGTTTGTTTTGGAAAGGCCATAGTTGTATCCTGCTATTATACAGGAACAATTATGTATACCGTCCTTCTACTGAAAAACACACGTATTCTAAGCCAAACCGTGATTAAATTGTGGTGCAAATTTCAGCCAGGTTTTCAGGGCCACGCTACCCCGCAAATTGATACATCTGAGCGTGCTCGCCTCAAAAGCGACGACGGGACGACATCGAATATGACGTCAATATATAGGAGTGGTAAAATAGAGATACTCGCCGACATGACACTATAAATGTTCACTCCTTCAGATAAACGAAAGAAAACAACCTGCCCCACTTATGAACTATTTATTGAAGGGACATGGTCCTCTATGTGGGTAAAAGCTTACATCAATAGTAATAGCCCTAAGGAGTGAGAGCGACGATGAAAGGGGTGAGAGAAGGAGATGATAAACATTGGATGAGGGCTAACACGGATGAGGAGGGGGTGCGACTCTCGGTGGGTGTATTGTCATGTTACACCTTAGGACTTAGGTTGTCTATCTCATACCTACAGTGTGCAGATATTTCCTCGATAACATCCTTTTTAGCATAAAATGCGTACAATGTCTTGAATATTGCTATCCTGCCTTAGATAAGTGTTTTTAGTATCAATATGTTTCCTTAATAGGTCCTATAATACCTATATGTTTAAAATCATAAAAACAAGCAACAACAACAAAAAAAAATGTGGTAGAATATCATTATCCAAACAACCATTGCGCAACATCCAGCACTGTGAATTGAATATGATGATGTATTATCAATGGTCACGTGATCTCTTGGATCACTGACCAATACCGATATGCCCACCATCTTAAACATGTTCATGTCGATGATTTTGTAATATATAGACTTCATCGAGGTTAAAATATTGAAAGTTTTTTTTATCAAAAGATTATCTTAAGTCATCCAAATTATATTAGAGTAACACACATAGAATTTGTACGAGCCATGATGTAAATATGTTAATGTTTATTCAGGGCCCCATGGAAGACCACTACTTAATTTGTTTTAAAATAAAACAAAATGATTGTCTAAATAGACGGCGCTTTAGAAATGCCTAGTATTATTATTAATTATTATTATTAACAGTGCATAACAGCGAATTTGGAATGATGGAGCTGAAAGTTCAAATCTTTTACTGAAATCTCATGATCCTTATCAAGTCCCTTCGTTCTAATTATTTCAAACAGGTTATCAGTAAAGGGGTTAAGTTTGGTCTGTATAGGTAATAGACTTTCTGAGATACAGCCCTTGTACACGGAGATGTTAATATACCGGGGTGCATTTTCAGAGACAAGGCGCCCATTTAAGATGGATAAGAGTCTTGGTATTACTCATTTTTCCTTCTATTCTTTTAGGACAGATTACGATGCAATTTATTACGTAATTATTTCTTCCTTGTATAATTTCCATACACAAAATCCCACAATCATCGATCGTAGCGTAAGGTAATTTCCTGCCCTATCCGCAAGCGAGTGCCTTAACGCGAAAATTAAAAAACTCAGACTTTGCGTTTCAGCTGACAGCCACATTTATTGAGCTCATTTCATTTTGAACTCGAGTAAACGTCTTACAAACCCACTGTGCCTCTTGACTTAATTTGATTTTTCGTAGAAGGTACTACAAATCTGAAGAGGGAACAAAATGATGAAAGAAATGTTAGCTCTTCAAAATAAGAGCACCTGGCATCGTGTGCGGGGTGAGAGGAGGGTATAAGGCAAAAGGTGTTTCTATTTTAAAGATTTTAAAGTATTAGAAATAAAACATTAAAAGAGGAGTGTGTAATGTATAAAAGACAATTAAAAAATATATTAAAAGAGAGAGAGAGAAATAGAAAGATTCATCATATAATAGCACCTCAGACCAAGACCTTTCGGATGGCATGATGAATGTAGGGTATATATGGAAATGAGAAAATAACGAAATCAAAGGCGAACATTTTAATTTCAACATACTGGCATGCTTCAAGTAAAAAGGGTGAATATGGATGTTCCCATGTTTAAGAGAAGCACTTATCGAGATAGCTGAAGCGGGTTTAGTTTCATCATGAAAAAAAACAAACTATTCGCTCCAATTGATACGCGCGTTTGTGGGTCAATTATGGGCATGTATTTGGTAAAAGTATTTCTATGATGAAAAGTCAATGCCCCTTCCCCTTCCCACCATTACCACACCACCACCACCTTTACTATTTCCGGCGCCAATGTTGTGGCGAGAGCTTCAATTTGTTTCTTCTGTCTAAGCCACACGTCAATCAACAATGTAATCACAAGCGACTCTTATCGGTTATTTTATAGATGAAAAAAAAAACAATGATCTTTGTATTCGTATTATTGTCTCGTTTGTTTTCCCCTTTCATTTTTCTGTCGGTTTACACTTTCACATCAGTTAACACTTAAAGGTGAAATTCTTCGCCTTTGAATTAAAAATTGATTTTTCTGTACCTATATAATTTCGTTTTGTTCCATTGATACAGTTATAATTCACCACCAGTTATCGCTATCATCATATCCATCATTAGTCTTAGAACCACGATCCTATTAAAATTAATTTATTTCATCTAATCAGTTATTACTATCACAGCTATATCTCCATATGATTTGTATTAACGTTACGGTTTATAAAAAGTACCCATTTCACTGTCTCGACTGTGACATTTTGAACCCGATTATTTGCCTCGCCTATAATCGAAGAGGTCTGTGGATTGGCAGCTTTTATTTTCTGCAGCATTTAATCTTTCCTGTTAGCAGTGTGCAAACGTACTTTTTCTACAGTGGCATGAATCTACCTTGGGGCAATAAACGATGTGCCAATTTAGCAGATACGCGTCGTCTGAACGATACATACTCTTAAGTGGTTTTGCTCAGTAAGTTGTTGGATTAAGCCCGAGTGAGTGAGTGGGTGGGTGGTGTTAGAACGTGCGTGTTCTGTCATCTCTTCATTCAAAAATTATACTCCGTCGTCAACATAACTTCACACAAAACTAATGTCATGAACCCCACTTTTTCCTCGGTCAATCTATATGGTCTATCTGAACGAAATATACAATATCTGAGCCTATACGTGACCGGCATAAAGTTTGGTGAATTTTAGAACAAAGTGACATTTAATATCAAGATGATAAGATTGGATAATAAAAACCCCGTCCACGCAAACTGCAAACGCAATGAGCATTTAATAACATCAGGGGGGGGGGGTTCACAAAACTTGTCATCAGTGACAAAATAATGACCAATTTGTATTATAAGCTACTAAATCCTTGCTTCTGATTGGATATCAGCAGAATTGTCACTGATTTTTGTTATTTGTCATTGAAAAAAAGGCTTTGTGAAACGCCCCCCCTGGAATCGTAAATAAGTTACCTAGGAGTATAATTAACAATAAACTCCTTATCCTTCGATTTAAAAGTTTTAATTGAGTTGTCTCTAGATTGAGTTTTCTCCTTCTCTATATTCTAAATGTATACCTTGTTTATACCCTGTTTAGATCTATATGTCACTCGGTGTTACATCAGACTGTCTGAGGTAAACGCGGGGTGATATTCCTTCTCAAATGCGAGATAACAAGCGCGGAGACGGTAAAATTTACAATGCACGTATGCGGTAATCGCGAGGTACGTTGTCATGGTAACACATCTACAGTGAAAAAGCGCGCGCTATCGCTATATCTGTGTAATTATAAAAAAATAAAAAATAAAAAATAAATAAAAAATTTCGCTAAGCAGCGCTGCTCATTGATGATGTCTACATGGTATATACTTCTAATTAAAAAAAAAAATATATAGGCCTATATATATTCATCAGACAAATTGAAAATCAAGGTTTCATGTGAATTGTGATATATTTTATCTCATTGCTATTGCGAAATCTAGGTAAAACACTTTGTTATAATTATTGTCAATACAATCATGTTCAGCAAATCGACCTTATTTTGTACATTCATCTTCACGGCCGATCACGTACGTGTAGCAAGGGCGCGCGCCTTTTTTTTTTTTTTTAGAGCGAGAAGACTTCCGGTTTCTACCCCGCGAGCGTTTAGATCTATACCGGATGCCTCCGGAGGCTTTGCCGTGTGGTGCTAGACCGTCTCACGAGACTTTTACCTCACGTTTACCCCCCCCCCCCCCCACTCCGGGGTCGGAGGGACCGCATTCGTGTTCCCAAAATAAAAAGGGGCGTATTTGACTTTTCACTCGGAGATTTCTTTAAAAAGGGGGGGGGGTTCTCTCTCTCTCTTTTTGATTCCTGAGAAATTTAAAAAGGGGGTTATAATTTCTTTTTTTTTAAATTCTCCCTCTTTGGACTCCTGGGAAATTTAAAAAGGGGGTTATAAAATATCTTCAATTTCATAGATAGGGGGTTACATAGAGCAGTGTTCCGGATTAAGGGGGGGTCTCCAATGCAGGAAAAGCCCAGGAAAGGGGGGTTCAGAAATGCTGGCAATCCTGAGATAGGAGGTGCCAAAGGGAGGGAACGTGCATATGCGTACCCTAAATAACATTGAGTGGGGGGGGGGGGCGTTTACGTCGTATTTGTGCTTTGTCCTTTGTGCCACGAGCGTTTAGATCTACAGTGGACAAGGGACCACACATAGATCTAAACGGGGAATTCATGGCACTTTTTAAAGAAAGGAATTGCTTCGCATCACCCCAAATCCAAATTCAGCACCGAAGATTCATTTTGCATCATTCTGGCACTCGTCAATTGCCATGTACAGTCACAT